>PVLA01000454.1:0-554197 GCA_004027455.1 Hydrochoerus hydrochaeris | reverse complement strand
CCCACCCCCAGTCCCATTCCTATCACCCACACCATCCTTGACAATCTGACTCATGTGTCCCTGCTTGTCAGTTAATCCTCCTCAGGTAATAACTTCCAACCTCCTGTGCTCCAATACTCAGTTTAAATCTGTTGAATTCTTTGGCTGGTCACTTCTGGCTGTGAACCATTTCAATCGCCTTATTCTAATGTGTCAGATAAAGTTATCATTGTATATTTTCCTTAAGAATATGAAAAGTCTTGAGAAGGCCAGACCTATGGTGATGTTTCCACATTTTCACCATGCTAATATATTAACATATTCACATACTTTTGTGTGTGTGTGTGTGTGTGTATATATATATATATATATATATATATATATATATATATATACTAACACTGGAGAGTCAATGTAATTATTGTTTTACAAAAACTGAATTTTTGTTGCCCATTTTTTTTCTCAATTATTTGTGTAAGTCCCTTCAAGGGCACAGGATAACTCTAATTCATTATTTTGAGTGACTATAAAATAACTTTATAGCTTCGTCTAGTTGGTGAATATTTTATCTATGTCTAGACATTGTGTTGGGTTCTTTTAGTTTGTGTTATAATTCATTTTGAAAGTGATAGATTTTTAAGCATCAGAGTACTGGATTTAAGAAGATGTCCTGTGTTTAACCTTAACAGGTTTTGTCAGATTGTGCTTCAAAAAGTCTTAAAAATTAACATTTTAATCTACCAGGAAAAAGAATACCAAGCTCTCTAACATCCCACAAAAATAGGTGTTTCTATTTTTGTCAGCACAGTAGGTATGAATGTTAAGATTTCCTTACTACTTTTGAGTTGGAGCATCATTCCAGTGGCATTTTTATAATTGTTCTATGAAATAGCACTTCCTTACTCTTCTTTGGGGTCTTCTTTCATATTTTCTGTCATCTACTGGTCTGTTGGTTAAGATTGCTTTACATTTTGTAAGTATTAACTTTATCATCTACTTTGCAATTTTTTTTCCTTAATGAAGTATGGTGAGAATGACATTGATAACAGCAATGTGTACTTATATGTTCCTTTATTCCTTGGAAATTAATAAAAATAGACAGAAAAAAGGATAAAAAGGGAATAGACACTACACAGTCACCAAGGATTGTACATCTAGAGACACAGACCATCATCAGAATCACAATCATTGAAACTATTAATTGAAAGAAAGGTATTTTAGTATTAAAAAAAAGAACTTCAGTGTGATCTGGGTAGACAAAATTATCTAGTTCCTTTAAATATTTTAAAAAAGAAAGAATCCTAGTCTGCTCAGGTAAATATTGATGATTTATATATCTTTGTTGAAAGATGTTAATTTTACTGTCATGACAAATTTGTTAGAAGAAAAGGTATTAAAGGCTGATGAAGTCTCTCACTAAAACATGTCTGAGTTTTTCTAGTGACTTTTTGAAATTTGATTTTAAATGTGTTGGTTTCTTTGCTGTTTGGGAATTATCATTTTTAACCTCTATTCTTAAAAGAATTTTATAATCATGGAACTTATAAATAACCTACAAAAAGTGCCATACACACTTCATATGGCCTTGCTCACGCTAATAACCTTGCATAACTGTAGTAACTACAGTGCAGTCTCACAATCTGGAAAGACATTTGTACAATTCACAGGGCTTATTGAGATTTCACTAGTTTATTTTTTAATTTGTTTGGGAGTGTGTATGTGTGGTTCTATGTGGGGTATTTTAAACATTCTAATAAAATAAGAAAGCTTATTTAATGGAATTCTAAGCTCCACATTCATAACTGAGAGTTTATAAAAGTCGTGGCAGGAATGTAGCATGAGTGCTGTGCTATGCTATTTTGTGTGTAACCTTAAAAAATTCTACAAGGGTTCCTTGAATGGCTGTGGCTCCACAAAGACCTGTGTGAAGGCAGAGCGCACATCACATGCTCTCGAAAGATGTCAGAGTTGTCCATTCCTGACCTTTTGATGAAGAAACTAGTGTGTTTCTTTTGCACTGAACCATTAGGAACTGTCTCTTATTTGTGGGAGATGAGTTCTCCTGATGACAGTGACACCTGCTGAGACTGCTTGGATTGTAATTTTATAACAGTCTTACCAGAATTAATTACATATCTGCAATCAGAAAACAGGAGCTACTCTTATTGCACGGTGTCTCCTGTGCAACTGTGAATGAGTATAATAGTGCCAACTGGCATGTGGTCAGATGCTGGGACAATGCAATGTATTCCAGGGTTGTCACACCTCCCTTTTCTTTAGGTGTCACTTTATGAGGTGTCTAGCATTAGAAAGATGTCAAAAAATGAAGAGCGTATTGCTGTTCCTCTGCTGGAAATGAAGCTTTAAAATGCTTTCATACTAATGTGAAAGTATCTGAACTTCAAGCTATAAAAGACAGAAACCTGCTCCCATAGCTCATTGATCCAACTTCAGTTTATCTGTAAGTAAATGTGGTCCATAAAAATGAACCAAATCACTTCAAGACACAGAGGTTGTTAGTGATAATGTCTTGACTAAAATTCAGGGGTTTTCCTCAGAAAAAAATGGTCTCTTAAGTATCATACTATTGTGCATTATTCATTTTATGGATTGAATCAATAGATTAGGTGATTATAAAAATCATTTCCTTCTCCTCTTCTTCCCTCCTCCCTTCATTTCTGCAAAGAATCATTTGACAGTTCACCCCAAATTTCTTTCTTTCCTGAAAATTTCAGGGCTTCTGACTCTAAAAGAAGCATGGTTGTGCTTTAGTTTAATGCTGTTTTTAAAGTTCAAAGCATAGCTACCAGATAGAGGTAAGGTCTTGCTAGAACATGATCCTTTTCATGTTATAATGAATAGGTTTATTTGTTCTGGTCATATTTTACAGCAATTTTGGTATTGTGTACAGAATTCCCATGCTAGATTCTAGAGAAGAGTAAGGCTAAATATTGGCTGTAACTCATGAGAAATTAGAGTGGACCATTGAATGTTAGCCACAAGGGTCAGCCAAACAGGGAAGAGAGGAAATAATAGACTTCTTACAGCTTGTAAGATAGCTGTCCAGTAACAGGCCTTAAAATATTGGATTTTAGATGTCATTGCTTATTCTGCAGCGGGAAATGCAGAGGAAGGGAATTGATTGGCCCAGTCCTATTAGTGATAGAATCCTCATCAATACCTCAAGGAACACCCACAGTCCAGTATCTCCACATTGACAGACTGGAACCAGTTCTGTCCTTTGGTTGGAGACAGCGTGTTTGTAAGCCCTTTTGCTCTGCCCAGGTCTCCCCATGTCTGTGTTAAATATGGTCCACTCCTCTTTCATGGATAACTTCATGATATATTTTCTATGTCATTCACTGTCTTCAACATTCTCCTTTGGATATCACACAGTGTTCTAATAAAGAACTGAAAATGATTGGATAAGGAAAAGATGGATGCATAATAAATCTTATCACACAGAAGAATATTCATGTCCTGGGCCCAGACTATTGTACATGGGTGGAATATTGTACACGGGTTGTACTGTTTAACGTTCTCAGTCCCTTGTATCCAGTATCCCCAATTCAAAATGTAAGAACAATTCTCTTTGCTCTTTCTCTAATGCAGAAGAGTTGTGGTTTAGCTACACAGAGTTCTCAGATTTCTTTCTTATCCTTCAGTGTAAATGAGTTCATATTTAAATAAAAATATTTCTGTCCTTAGAGTTGGCTATGGATATTCTGGAAAGTTATAAACCTTAGGTTAAAATATAAGATAAACAGGAACAAACAAAATTGAAAGGAATCTTGATAGCCAAGTTAGGTGAAACTACAGAATTATGTGTCTTCTATCTTATTCTCTTGACATTGATTCTTTCTCTGTTTCCCCTCTCTATTGTCCAAAGCTAGGAACAGCTGACATTCTGAACATTCCCATCAGCAGCCCCACATTAAATGGCTGAAGTAATGTAAGATGATGATTTTCCAACTCCACTAATGCTAAAGTTTCCCTAGTCCAGAGTGTTTCCACATGGTGCTTATGACTCACTCACCAATTGGAAATTCAGTTCAATGTGTCTCACCAGATTTGAAGGAAGATAAGAAGCATTAAAGACAGGTGATGTCAGACAGCATCACCTATAGTATTGTTTCAGGATAATTTAATATGTCCTACTTAAAATTTAAAAAGTTCTTCTAAGGCCATTGCTCCACTCTATTATTCTACCCAGTCATGAACCTATGGCACACATGTTGTCATGTTTTTCTTTTAAGGGAAAAAATGTTACTGTGGAGTTATTTTTTCTAAACTAAAACCACAGTATTCAGGCTTCATTGCAGTGTTGGCACTTTGCAGTAAATAAGTCGGTTTGGGGTTGTACTTTGGTGTTGAATATCTACAAGGTTTACATTACTGAAATAGGGAGTCACAGGATTGAAGACCCACTGTCAACCAAGGTAACTGTCCGTGCCTGCGTTTCCTTGGCCCGCAGCAGACCTGCCACCTTGGTTCTTCTGTTGCAGAGGGTTAACAAAGCACTGGCTATTTCCACTGTTAGCAATAGTATCATTCTTCTGATGGCTTCTTTAGGAAACAATACCTTAACCTGAATATACTGGAAAGGAAAAAACATGTTAGACTCTTACATTCCCCATTACCCACAAGGGAAATATTTTAATGATCTTGTGCTCTACCAGGCTTAAATTTATGGTTTAAATTTTGTCCTCTGCAGTAATACTCTTGTAGATTATTAATAAGCTTTCATTCCTTGTGAGAAATTTGTTACCTTTACACTAATGCAAATGCATTTTTCAGCAATTCTCTTGAATTATTCCATTCAAATAGAATTTGTTGAAAGGAGACAAAGAGTGAGAAATTTGAGATTTGGCTAGTTAGAAAATAGTATCAGAGTAGAATTGTCCCCGTCAGGTTTTTCACATAACCAAAAGTTGAGAGTGAAGGTGTTTTGCAGGTGGGATTTGGACAGACAAGTGGGAAAAACACCCTCAGTCCTAATGAAAGTGCTGAGCCAGTTATGTGTTCAGACTGTCTCCCTGGAATACTAGTAAAAGAAAATTAAATCAATTCACGACAGCTATCTTGCCTATCTCACCTGGGAAGGTATGCAAGCGGTAGGACAGGCACTGCTTAACATTAATCAGCCTCCTGAAGTCATTACATTCATGAGGAAATGTAATTCACATGTGATTACTTTTTAATTTACTCTGTAATCACATTCCAAGTGAACAGGCCACGCTTAAAATGAAATTTAAAAGTCAAATACTGCTTTGTATTAGAAATTCACAATTTTTATATGCACTTAGGTTAATAAAGATTTTACAATAACCATTTGTGACTGAGCATATGATAATTTTTTGATGAAAGTTAGTGCCATACCTTAGATAAGATGTATTTGATTTCCTTCCAAGTACTGAACTGGACCCACAGAGGCTCAGAACTCTGCTGAATTCCTGCCTCATCTAAACTTTATTTGAAAAGGGAAGAAAATCCGAACATTCCTCAGTCCCACATCAGAAGTTGCAAGGAACTAATGTATTTTTAATTCCTGCTGTGCCTGTGAGGCATAGCCATTTGTTTTATCCATCATTGGGAAGTGTGTACAGAACTTTGTAATAACTCACTTGAGCTCATCAGTGGGGAATGCCAGGGCCAGCAAGAAAGAATCTTCCTCCAAAACTGCGGCCTTTTAAGCTCATGAAAGTTTCTAAGCAGCTATGTTAGTTTCAGAGGAGCAGTAAAGGTTCAGAGGCCTCAGTCCAGCCAGTTGTACAGAGTAGCAGTCAGATCTGTGTTCATTTCATTAACAAGAACAAGGCCAGTGGATAGAAATGTACAAAGCATGAACATGTTTCCGGTAGGTATGGAGAGGAGCTTTTATCATTTGGTTTTTCCTGGCATTGGATTGCATGGCCTCAGAGATCCTAAAATCTTCCCAGAAAATATTAAAAAGCTGGGTTCCATTTTCCAGAGATGTTCCATAATATTACCAAACATCAGTTATCCGCTCTAGTACTCCAATACATTTGTGATTTTCTTATGTTTACTTTTACTTTATTGAGCTTATTGTATTTTGACTTAACTATGACCTTGTTCTGAGTCAATACTGTTTAATAGAAATATAAAGCACGTGGGAAATTTTCTAGTTGCCACATTGGAGAAAGGAAAAACTATCAGGTTCAATTATTCTATTTTATTTATCTAATATATACTCACTCTTATTATCTCAGTATATAATCAGTCTAAAACACTACCTTACATCCTTTTTTCACACTAAGCTTTGAAATTCCACATACATTTTGTTCTTACAGTGCATCTGAATCAGCTCTCAAGCATTCCACAGCCTCTTGTGGTTTGTGGCTTTTCTCTTGGTTAAAGTGGTTCTAAGGTATGAAATTTATGAAAGCCTAACTTTGGCAGGCCAGTTATGTATTGATTTTGTAAATGGAATCTATATCGTGCATAGGATACTTTGCCTTAATAAGTACTTGATTTATGTATATGGGGGATAGTAATATACCTGATGGACGTTACTCGTGTGCATGGCGTTGCGTGGCTGTATGTTCTTACCTGTGGTCTGACAGCACACAGTCCATGAGTGTAACTTTTCTTCCCACATAAAAGATTATCAGAGTTTAAAGGAATGAGACTGATGTAATCATGCTTTATATATTATGTCATAAATAATATATTTACTTAACCTAGTACATATATACTGTACACACATGTAACTACTATATGGGGTAAGATTAAAATAAGATGTTTAGATTTTTAAAAATGTATTATAGTAAATTACACTTTGTTATTAACCCCCGGAAAATACCGTCATGTCACTCTTCAAACACATGTACCCCTCATTCTTGCCACTTGCTAAAGCAGCTCCGGTGTCCCCTTCTGTGAGTATACTTAGCTGTGCTGCTGCAGCTGTGTTAGTGTCCTGAATACATCCAAACTGTGTGTCTATTATGGTCACACAGTGGCAGAACCAGTGAGTAAAGTAGATGAAGACGCATGATAATGTCTTCATGAGCCCACCTCTCAGCTGGAAGGAACTGGGCAGCAGCATTCACCATATTTCTGATCATACTTCATGGAGACACGCATAAAAGAAGACTGCAGAACTGCTTCAGCAAGTGTCAAGAGTGATGGGATAAGGGTGTTTGAGGTGAGGGGTCATATGGAGGGGTATGGCACTGTGTGTATTACTATAATTTTTAAAGTTAAACATTCTCTATGTTTTGAGCATACCAATATATAACATATGTATATATATTATATATGTGTGTGTGTGTGTGTGTGTGTGTGTGTGTTTTCTCATTATCATCTCATGGCTGAGACCAATCTATGTATAACACCTAGCCTGGGAAAATTTTTTGTTTTCCTTCTAGAGATTACACATCCTTCAGTGACATTTAGAGGCACTGTGTAGTGCCCAGCCTACTTTAGTAAAAGCAATGTGCATCATAAACCCTAGAATTTATGTGTGTTTCCTGACATGGCACTAGGACCTTTGTACAGACGATTACATTAAGAATCCTGACATGTGGGGATTACTCTGGATTACTGGAGCAGATCCTTATATATCCTAAAGTCCTTAAAAATGGAAGAGGAAAGTGAGAAAGCCAGAGAAAATGACATGTGGATGTTAGCAAAGGTCTGAGTGGTGTAATATGAGAAGTATGGAACTTGCTGTGGCTAGTGATTTTAGCTGGCACAAGAGACCAGGAGCCAAAATGCAAGGGGTCCATCTGGAAGCTGGACAAGGCAAATAAGAATGTTCTAATCCAAGCCTCCATGAGGAACACAGCCACTGCCTTCTTGATCTTAGCCCAGTGAGAACTGCTTCAGTCTTACTTATTTGTTGGTTGTTTGTTTTGGTACTAGGAATCAAACTTATGACCTTGCACTTGCCAGGCTGGTGCTTCTGCGACTGACCTATATCCCAGGCCCTCAGACTTCTGATCTTCCATGTGCTGAGATAAATTTGCCTTGAGCTAAACCACTAAGTCTGTGGTAATAATGTGTTTCTGCAACAATAGGAAGCTAACATGCTCATCCTGAATAATAGGGTGATAAAAACGCATCACTTTCCAGGTCGTTAGTTTGAAAAAGGAATGTGTTCTTTGACAGTAAAATCAGCACTCTCCCTGTGGGAGACCTCCTCAATCAACTGGCCTGAGATGAGGGCTTTTTCCTTCATTTCCTGTCCCTGCCCTGGCCTGTGGCAGTGCATGTTTTGTGCTACGGTGTGGTCATGCATTTGGAAGCCAAATCCACATAACATTCTCCAGGGCCTGGTCTTTCATACCCACAGTCAGCCCTTGACCAGCACCAGGGGTACCTGGATGTGTGAGGGCCTTGAGACTTCCAGCCTACGTTTTAGGAAGTGGCTTGCCAAGTTTCTGGTCATAGGTGTACGTGTTCACTCTTTCCCCTGAGTCTGAAATTACCCTGGCCCATTTGGGAAATGACTTTTGGAAGCTCTTTGGCAACTAAGTAGTCTTACTATTTTTATTTTGTGTGGTTTTCTTTTAGAAACTTGTGAGATATGGTGACACATATCTTGTCAATTCAAGTGTTCTGGGAGGCTGAGGCAGGGGGATTGCTAATTTGAGCATTACCTGGCCAACTTGGACCCTATCTCAAAGCAAAAAAATTAAAAAGGCTGAGGATGCACCCTAGTGTGACAATCCTAGGTTCAATCCCTAGTACACAGAACAAAAATCCACAGAATTTATTAATTTGCAAAATATTACCAAAAAATTGCTATGAAATCTCATTGTGTTTGCTCCTCTCAGACTAGAAAGACATGTACTTGGAGCCTTTGTGGCCTGAGTATTGGGTGCTGTGTGGGATCTGAGACCGAAGGGTTCTGAGACCAGTTCTCCTCTGCACCGTGTGACCTGGGGCAGGCCTGTGCCCTGTGTTTCCCTAGGCTGGTCATTGATTACGTTTATTCCTGAAGTTAGGCTTGGGCAGTATGTAGTATTTGTTGTAAACAATTCAATAGATCCTAAGTTTTCACACTTTTCAAGTATATTTCATTTCTTGTACTGCTCATTTTTGAGGATTTTAAAATCAGGAAAATTTCCATTTTCTGTTTTGTACGTGTGCTGTTGATAATTCTGCCTTTTAAGTAAAATGTCATTTACCTAGTTGCAGTCACCCTTTGCCATTGTCATTTGAATGAATGCTCTAAAATCACAAATGGAGTATTGTTTCAATTTCTGCAGCAGTGATGAACAGACCACTTCAGGAGAACTTGTGCTGTTTCATATTGCAGAGTTCACACAAAATATAAGTAATTATTTGAAGAGCTTCTAATCAATTATAGTTAAAGGAAGTCAAAACCAGGAATGAGTCATAGAACTTGTGGTTTTCATGGTTCTACTTTCATAGGTGATAGCAGAATTTGAGAGTGAAGAAAGTTTAAATTCAGAGTGTGAGAAGACATACAGATAAATATGCTAAGGGTAGGATTTTGAATACATAGGTAGGTAAGCAGCATGCAGAATAAAGATGTCAATTAAGTGACGCAGGCCACTTCTTCCCCATGGCCAATCAAAACTTGGAAATCTCATTCACTTGGCTGAAATACATGGCCTTCGAATCTTCTCATGATTGCATTACTCCTCGCCTTTCTGGTTACAAAGTTTTAGGTGGCGTGGTATATGCTTACCTGTCCCTAAGTCTGAATATGACAAACAAAATTTAGATACTTCTAAGTATCTAAATAAAAATCTAGAAATTTTTATTGCAGATGCATCTCTTTTCCTGGAACTTTTCATAAAATGACTCATTTAATCAGATCACCTAGGCACAAATTCTGTCTTGAGCTATTTTGTTCCTCTGGTTTGCTGGGTTAATACCAAAGCTCTTTGCAGTATCTAGTTTATCCCCAGCTGAATGGTCACAGGAAAGAACGATTGTTTTTTAGTAGGATGTCACCTTCCGTGACCTGGAGAGAAGACCCTCACTCCTGAACACAAATCGTTGCTTCACTGATTTGTTCCAAGTGCCTCTCAACCACAAGAAAAAGATAAACCTGTAAAATGTCCCTTAGTGTTTGTACCATGTAGCTGTCTTTTTCCTGCCTTTCTCACTTTTTTCTCTTAGTTTTTCTTTCTTTTTAACTTAATCCTACTCTGGCCATTAGCTGTTTTGATGTGTCATTTCTCAGCAAACTGTCTTACCCCTTGTCAGAAAAGCAACTCTCACTATTCTAAAAGAAAACAAAATAGCAGAACAAGAACGTGATTTAGGTTCTGTGATGTCATCAGTCAATCAGAATCTAAATTTGCATGTGTTGTTAGGAGGTCTATTCCAGATGATAGTTTTTTTTTTTTTTTTTTTTTTCTTCCTGGTACCAGGAATGGAACTCAGGACCTTGAACTTGCCAGGCAGGTGCTTTGCTTCTAAGCTAAATCCCTGGCCAAGGATGGTAGGGTTTTAACTGACTTGCTTCTCCAGGATGTTCATCAGTTCTTCCCAAATAACTCCACTCACACAGGAATAGCTGATTTAAAAGAATCATGTTTCAAAGCTGAGTGAGAGCCGTCATTAAATGGCCTAAATGCCAGTAAGATGGAATTCTAAGCAAAGAATATATTCTTTTGCCTTGTTTCTCTCTAAAGTTTGAAGAAGTAATTGCTCAGTGCACACATGACTTCCACCTCTAATTACCAATTTTGCTGAACAAGTGCTGAATTATCAAGAATTTAACCAACCACCTCCCAAGAATAAAGAAAGTTTCAGAGATTAATTTTCATCAGAACAACTTTTTTAGTCCTTAGAAAAGTAGGTTTTCTTTTGAAATGTAAAATTGCAGATAGATGTCAGAAAACTGAAAAACTATTCATGTCATTTTTGAGACATTAGCATTTAGTTAAATCTAATTCCAACCAAAATTTAGTCAGTTTTGCAATGATTGGATACATAGATAAAATGTCTAAGCTGGTGTTTACAAGCCTTGTGGTGCAATAAACTTGGAAAATACAGAGGTGCAGAAAGGTCGGTTGTCTGTAGTTGTAATCTGCTTACAGAAAGAAAGGAAGGAGGAAAGACCATAGTGGGAGAATTCAGTATGATTGCCCCAAAGAATGGAGACTAAAAGCTTGAATGATTGATTGTGGGATGATTTCAGTAAATGATACTCAACTTAAAACATTAAGCAAGAGACTTTAATCAAAATTACAATGCCATATGTAATTTATTCACTGAAAAGAAATTTTAAAAATAAGATGAATAATACAAAAATCTCCTGAGGTGTAGTTAGGTAATACAAGCTTTTCTTTTCATTTTTCTTCTCTCTCCCACCCCCAGCTTTTAAACTGAACACCTGTCAGCCTTCTTTTCTTCCTTTCATTTCTTTGACTTGTCAGAAGAGAAAGGTCAGAAGTGATCACCAGCTCCTACTTTTTAAGAGACAGAAGCCTGTAATTGAGAGTAATTCCTCTGCAATTTTGTAGGCAGGGGCTGTTTCAGGCTGACTTTCAAAGGTGGGGTGAGGAGAGAAATGCTGGTATTCTGTAAGTGAATCGACTTCATTCACCAGGCTGCAGATCATTTTTGATTTTGTCCAAAATGCAGAAAGCTACAGTGCTCACATTAGTGGCCTTCTTTTGGGTGAATAGAAGTGTAATCTATTTTTAACATCTACCAGTTGCCCTGCAGCTAAAAAAATTGCTGTGTGAGAAGTAGTCCAGAAATGTGTTATTTTGAAATTCTCCATTCTTAAGAATACAAGGTAGTTTATTGCTCTTTCTTTTTCTGAGAAGTTTATATTCCCGCTTAAGATTTCACTTGAGATGAAAATCATGTGTGTTTGTCTTCACCAGAGCTAGACATAGTAAGGTATAGATCATGCTACATAAAGATTTTTGGAAGTTGCTGAATTGATTTCCTCCTAAAAGTATTTTCTGTCAAAAGGTGAAGAACACATACAGGTGCCCCTTTGCTTACATACAACTTTGTAAAAACGGAATCTGTGCCAATCTCGCACTGTTCATTCAGCTTTCACATTCAAGGCAAGGTACACATTTACTGGAGTCGTTCAGAAGAAAACACATATACACTCAACAATTCAATTTAAACTCTTTATTGGGTTTCTCTTGACAAGGTATAATCTTTCAATTAAAAATACAAAGAAAAATACTATAACATATGGTAGAGGCATGTCAGAAACTACAATTAAAAAAATACTCGTTTTACCAAGTAAAAAGTGAGCTAGAAGAGAAAGCTAGGAAATAAAGTAGAAATACAGAAAATTTAATGGGACAAAGCCACAATTGTTTTTACTCTGGCAGTGACAAAAAAAAAAAAAAGAAAGAAAATTATCAAGACCCTAGACACCTATTGTAGTATGACATTTGATGGGTCTTGTTTTGCTGAAGTCAGAAAAAAAATATCCTCAGTAGGTTTAAATAGACGAGGGTCATGTCATTAGGTACAGAAAATGGGCTTGAAGTGATTCTATAGTCCTCCATGTAACTCAGCTACATCGTTTTAAAAATGTGCAGACTCACCCATAGATCACAGTGAGCAACCACTTTTTCTGTCATTGTTCTCTAATAAGCATCTACTATGGAGGGATAATATGTAAAACTTGCAAAATAAGTAAGTGGGATTATGATCTTAAAAAGCATAATTTGAACCACAAGAGAGAAGAGTGATTACCTGCTATCATCGGTAAGCCTGAATTATTTCATACTTAGAGGAGAGAGATGCAAATTAATTAATTAAATTAGGAAAACAATTCTCTTCTTAAGCCAGCACTTTGGACTGTCAGAACCTGGACCAGAGTGCATTACTCTTACTAGATTGTGATTTGTACTGAAATAGGACAAATAACTTTGTTTATTGAAATTTATTTGCTGCTTTCGTTTGGCCGTTCGGGCTTTGTGCTTGAGCAAAGTGAGTGTAATAGGCAGGGCTGGTGATGCAGGAGGACACCATTTTTATAAGTAATGACACACTTTCTAGACTGAAGACTGATTACCACAGAGGGCATCAAATATTCTACCCTCATCATTTTCACAGAAAAGCCACCAAAGCTTCGGAGGGTCCAAGCAATGGAATAAAAAAAGATCTGTCTTCCACAGCCTCATTTAAAAAATGCTTATAGACTCTGGTCCTCAGAGGACAACTTTTGAACTTCAGTCTCTACCACGTTGAGAGTTTATCATCTATGGTGATTTTATCTATTTTCTTCTCTGATTTCATGAAACCAGTTTAATGACATGCTGATGATGTATGGATTCCAACTTGACATCAGGGGTTTCACACTTCCTAGGCTGACTCCAGTGGGCTTTTGTTTTGTGTTGTCTGGGCATCATGGGCAAACATGTTAGAAGAAGAATTGCAAATGAGTCATAGTCTATATCATTTGATCCCATACAGGTCCCTCTGGAAGTTGAAAAGTTTGCTTTGACCTGGCCCGGTTTGTATGTTTTCAGCTGGCTGAAATCATGACATTTTTTAGTTTTTCTAAAATGTGCATTAACCCTGTATTGCTGAAATACAAAATGATCACACACCTTTAATAAAACATACACATTAGAAGAAGTTAGACTGTTGATATCCATTTGTCTTGTTGTGAAGTGCTGTGTTGCTTGTATTGTTCTGTTCTGATCTGCGTTCTGTCCTCTTTTGTTTTATTCTCTGTAAAATAAAATTTTGAAAAAAATTTACAAAAAGAAGTTAGACTAGAATACATTCCTTTTAGAATTTAACAATCTCATAACTCCAAATCTGAGAAAGTATGAACTGTAGTGAGAAAAGAAAAGATGGTCATATTTGTTAAAATGTAATATAACTCATCTGTAAAGTTCATGAGCAAGCCATTTTCCACCTTCTGTTATAGTCCTTTTGCTCTAATTTCTCTTTGCCATCTTCATTGTTATCAATCTAACATCTCTCTTGATACCAGAGCTAATGCAGCCCACCTTGACCAACACAGTGTTCAGTGATTAGAAAGCATTTGAAGAATTCAGAGTACTCCGTGAGCAGCCTAGTTCCATTATGATCATGTTAATGCTCTTGTTCTGATCTGCACATGGTGATGACATTGACCTGTCACTGTCAATGTGCTTTATTGTGAAGTTAAACCTCCTGTGTTCTTGGTTTTCAACAGTAGTAGGCATTTCAAAAAAAACCAAAAAACAGTGGTCTAATCTATAAACATGCATTCATTGATAAGAGCATGAAAACCATTAAAGAAATAGTCATTTGAGTAAACAGTGCTAGGAAAATTGAATACCCAATATGAAAATGTGAACCCTACTGAGAGCTTTGCATAGGCCACAAAAATTAATTCAAGTGGATAACAGACCACAAATGCAAAACTATAAAATCTAGAAGAAAATGGAACAAAAAACTGCATGGACTTGGATTGGTGATGACTTTATAGATATAACACCAAAAATAAAATTTTTGAAAGAAAATTGCCTAGTTGAACTTTATTAAAATTAAAAATTCAGCACTGGGGATATAGCTCAGTGGCACAGCACCTGCTTGGCAAATGTGAGGTCCTGAGTTCAATTCCCAGTACCAAAAAGAAAAAAAATTAAAATGTTACATTTGGAAAAAGACGTTATTAAAAGAATAAACAGACTAAGAGAATAAAACAATACTGCAAACCTGTAACAACTTATACTATAAAACTGAAAGAATTCCTTTCACTCTACAAGAAGAAAGCAATTTAACCATGAGCAGAAGTTCTAATAGGTTCTTCATAAAAGAAGATCTACACATGGCTTATCGTTGTATGAAAAACAACATGTCAGTTGGAATTTGCAAATTAAAAACTAATGAGGCATTGACACGTACCTCTTAGAATAGCCATGAACAATATTATTATTAAGGAAGAAGTGAAACAAGAAGCACTCTCAGATGATGTTCATGACAATGTAAAACACATTGTACTGTTACTTTGGAAGGCAGTTTTGAAGTTTCCTACAAAGTTAAGTGAAGTTTTGCCACCCAATTTAGCAGTCACATTCCTAGGTCTTTACCCAGTTGATATAAAAGCTTATGACTGCACATACTACACAGGAATATTTATTTACATTAACACCAAACTGGAATCAATGAAGTTGTCCTTCAATAGGTGAACAAACAGACAAACTGTGGTACCTCTGTGTGATGGATCTTTATTAAGCAATAAAAAGGGATAAGATACACACAATATCAAGGATAAATGGTAAATGTGTGTGGCTAAGCAAAAGCCATTCTGAAAAAAAACAGCATCCTCGACCATGCAAACTATGACTTCTGACAAAGATAAAGCTATGGACATGGTAAAAAGATCAGTGGTTCCCAAAGGTTTGAGTGAGGCTAAACAAGAGAAGCCAAGGGGATATTTTGGCGTAGGGAAACTATTCTGTATGAATTATAATTGTGGCTACATGACATAGCTTGTTTGTCAAGGCCCACGATACTTTATAACTCAGATAGTGGACCTTAATTTGTGGAAATATAAAGCAATGATTTAGGAAGCCTATGAATATCCCTGGATGGAATACAGAATGTCACTTTAACTGCATGACTGCCCACCTACCTTACCTGTGAGGGATGTGTTCCAATTCCCACTGGATGCTTGAAGCTTACGTAGCATTGAACATTATATACACTGCATTTTTTCCTTACACATACGTATTTATTGTGAATCTTAATTCATGAATTAGGCATAGAAAGTGTTTAACAATGACAGTAATAGAACAAAGACAGCAAGGTATTATAATAAAGATTATGTGCACGTGGTCTTTCTCAAAATATCTTAATTCTTCACTGCACCAGAGTAATATTTTCAGACCTCAGCTGAGCATAGTGAACTGAAATCATAGATAATAAAACCATAGACGGAGGGGTTCTGTATTCCAAGTGTAATGAAAGACTCTCACTAAAGGAATGGGAGAGAATGTATTGATCAATAACTTTAGAAATAACAAGAGTCTGTAAGATTAAAGAAGATAAACTGTATGTAAACATTGTAATCTACTAAATGAGTTTGCTTTCCTTAGATTTATAGATTAACAATTCTGTAACCATTAGATGTATGCAGTTGGATGATGCAGTTGGGTGCTATATGGTGGGAATTGGAGTCAGCTGTCCATTGTTGGGGTAGGAGATTACAGGTAAGCAAGGAGAAAGCCAAAGAAACTCATGTGACAATGGATTAGAATTGGGGACATAAAACTCTATTAACCTTCATATAGATGCTGATTATTATGGAGATTAAATATGGAGCTATTTAGCATGTATATAATAAATACACATTATATTATTATATTCTAATCTATGTACATATAATATATCCACACATTTCCTTGTTGTAGCAGCTGAAAGAGCCCAGAAGCAATGACACTTGGGAACAGTGAATATATCTAGCACCCATACTGTGTTTTCTAAAATCCTTTTCTAAGTAAAGGAACCAAAGTTTTCTGCAAAAAGTTGAATTTTTAGACTAGGGCAGAAAATATACAAGATAAACCTACAGCACCTTTTAGTGTTAAGATCAAAATAGTATCTGGGTATAGTGTTGAATGCGTACAATCTCAGTACTTTGGAGACTGACGCAGGAGGATCACAAATTGAAGCTCAGCCTGGCATATCTGAAAACAAGACTTAAAATGGGCTAGGATTAGTGCAAAGGCCCTGTGCAAGGGATCTGTATTCAACCCTCTGGATTCAACTCTCTCAAAGTACCATAAATTTGAGAGAGAGACCAAAGCAAAATAAATCCATCATAATCAGCGTGTGTCAGAAGGACACAAAAGGCAACTCAAAGTGTTACTGACAACAAAGATGGATTACTCTGTGCAATATAAAGAATAAAGTATTGTGGGGCTATACGCCAAAGTGTGAAATAACTGTATTTGAGTAAATAGGTCTATACATTCTTGATGAAATAGGTGGGAAAGAATAGATGAATCTGTGCAGCCAAATTCTAGGTAATTTAGCTAAATAAATTATTAAAAAGCATAAATTCTACCCTCTAAGTGTGAGTTGCACATGGTGTCTTTGTCTGAAGGATATGGTTTGCAAAAGGAGAGAAAAGAGTAGCTTTACAGTGGGAGATCTACAAACACAGCTTCAGCCAGGCAACCGAGATTACCATCAACAGTGCTAAGTCCTGTGGCCGTCACGTACCCTGGATGAGAAATCACGAGAGTAAGCACTGTATCTTTTTGATGTTCATCCTGAAAACCATAAACATAGTCTAATCATTACAAAGATATCAGACCAAGCTCAGCTGAGAGACTTGTACAATATACTGTACTGAAAACTACCAAGGTCATAAGAAATAAGAAAAGATTAATAAAATATCAGAGCCCAGAAAAGCCTGAAGGTGAATGAATTAGGAAAGTCAGTGATAGGGTGGTATCTGGGATGTGCCTCAGTAGCAGGGAGGATATTAGATTAAAAACTAAGGGTGGGGGGAGGTAGCTCAGTAGTACAGCATGTGTGAACGCTTGAGACCATAGTTTTAATACATACGCTGCAAAAAACTAGACGATGAGGAAATATGAATTAAGTAGAGGTTTCATTTAATAACGATACGCCAATGGAAGTTAAATGATTATGAGAAGTGTGCCATAAATTGAAGATATTAATAATTGTGGAAACTGAATGCTGGGTATGTGGGAACATTGTACTATCTTTATAATTTCTCTGTATATCTTAAATTACTCTAGAATCTATATAGAATAAAAGAAAAAGGGAAGAAGAAAGAAATTCAACAAACATCTATGTTTAAATATCCATCACTTTTTTCCATGTAAAGTACTGACCTAAAGAGATTTTGATAACTAACTTTCACTGCCAGCTTTTGTAAATAGTGAATGTGGCAAGGAGCATCTACACCTTAAATGTGATCCTGCAGGGGTGTGTGGGGGGGGGTCCCAGAGTGACTATGTATAGTCAGATTGGATTTGTGGGGCTTCTGGATTGGTCTGACTTGGCTAAGGGCCAATATCAACTTGTTCATCATGATGTTGATAAAAGGAAAGAAGGTCGCTATACAGATTATAGAGTTGGTTAAGTTGTTGGCAATGAGGGGACATGATGACAGTGAAGGGATAATCCAAAAGTATCAAGGGCAGAGTATACCTTTGGTTCCTGTTGAGATGAAAAAGGATCAATTAATAAATAGAATCAATTAATAAATACTAATTAAGAGATGAGGAATATGATGATGCCAGAATGTGATTATATTTTATAGCCTCTGTAGAACTATGGAGATAAAAATTTAAGTCCATAAATGCTAAAGAAATATGCAGAGACATTCCAACTTGTTTATATGAGGCCAAACCACAACTTTATAGAGACTTCAGTTTCATTACTACCAAGGGGTTTTGTATTTTTTAAACCTATCCTTGCTAAAATTGAAGTTCTTCTCTCTGTACTGTCAGTGCCACCTGTAACACAGTAGTTCTGACATCAGATAGGGCTTTGAATTTCAGCCTATTAGTTGTGTGTCCTTGGGAAATTTCTTTATTTTCCTTAGCTTAGGTGCTACTATCTGCCAGGTGAATATAGTGATCTGTGATATATAGAACCATTGCAGCGATTAATAGCCAGATTTATAGTGTTTTATTGTGTGACTCTCATATTTGCTTAGTAAATAGCACCCAGGTGGCACCTTCACTCACAGTAGTTTACGTACACTGCAGTTTTTCTTCCTAAACTTCATTTAAAAAGAAAAAAAAAATAGAAAATCCAGATTATAAAATAAAAGTAGGTGCTTTGTTTATTTCAAATAAGTAGTTTAAATTTTATGACTGCTATCTATGTTAAGTAATATTAAGGTATTTGATTATCTATGTCTGATCTTGCAATCTAGTGATTTACTCAGAGAATGTAAAAATCACATTTGGTTCTTCCAGGTGAAGGTCCCAGTTCAAAAATTTAGAAAAATTAAAATACCCAAAAGTGCTGTTTTATGTAGGTTGTGAAGAATGAATGCTCATTCATTTTTGTGACGGGGTAGCAGCATCAAATCTTAGGTGAAGACATTCTTACCATTTTGCAACATATGTCCTGTTTTTCTAGTAAAGAGAATTAAAAAAAAATGAAATCTATATCTTTTAGAATGTCTAAAACAGAGAAAGCTAACATAAAAAATGAAGGTGTTATAAACAGTACTTTATAATATTTACTCCAGACTAGAAAAATAGTCTTTGGCAGATCCATTCTCTGCTTCATTCTGTCTCAACAAAAATTCCTTCAGTTTTCTGTTCAGTTCTTTCATGTACTGGGATTGTGATGAGGGTGAAATATAGAACAGCAGGTGGCCTTTAATTCTGCCAAACCCAAACCATTCTGACAGTGCTTAATGATTCTGTTGCAGGTGTGAAAAGTTTTTCCCTTTCTCCTTTTTATAACTTCCACATGAGCACAAGTTGAGTTATTTTGATTGTAACAGCATAGCAGAGTTTTCTACTTTTCACTTAAGACTTGACTCTTTTTCCCTTCCTCAATTTTCCTAGTCACATCAGTGTTGTTTTGTAAATTTTCCAGTCAAAGGGTTTGTCCTTTCAGTCAAGTTTTCATGTAAATGGTGCCAGCTGTGTAACTAGCATCACCTACTGTCTTCTGTGGCAGTTTCTTTTCTGAGTCCATATGGTTACAGATGTGTGCCATGTTTGTGTAATTAATCCCATGGAAGATTGCACCACAGTTCAGGGCTCATTCCTCAGATGGGGTAGAATTGTGGCTCAGAGTCCATGTTGAATCTACTTAATCTTACATGAGGAAAGAAAAATACAGAAGAGTTAATGGTAGCTGATTTCTTTTCTGTAGCCAGAAAGCAAAGGAAACCAGTTGGAGTGAGCAGCCTTTCAGGAAGGGGTGAAAAGCAGCCTGCCCTCCTTGGATGCCCCAGATCCTAGTCCAAGACTAGGTCTGCATCTTGGCTCTCTTCTTGCCGTTAAGTTGTTTAAACCTAAAGGAACCCGTTTCCTGTTGTCTGTAACTTGCGGAAACCTGTACTACAAGCTGATAGCTGAGGTTCTGGAGCTGTGAGGTTTAATTTCCACAGGTCTTTCTGTCTTGGCAGAGAGACCCCGTGTTTTTACAAAATGCCATGTTCTCCAAAATTCTTACATTGATTTACTTTGGCTTAGTCTCATAAAGGCCAGGTCATAGAACAAGCTGAATTTCCATTTTAATGGTTTAGTTTCATTATACTAAGCAGACAATTGGAAACAGAAACCACTAAAAATACTGTGATGTCACACAGGACAAATATTTCAAATTGGCTTAGCTTTACACCATTGTGCAGAGTGTGAAAAGAGTGAACCCGTGGGAGGCAGGGAACAGAGCACAGTTCTTTTAAATTCTTGCTCTGCCATCTCTGGACTGTGTGACCCTCAGTGTGACAACCCTGAACTTTGGTTTCCTCTTCTACATGAAAGAGAATAATGCTACATACCAGGAAACTGATATAATGATTTACTGAGACTGAAACGTTCCTAATAGCATACTGCCACACTATACGTAGCAATAGATGCTAGCACTTTCTTTTCTCACCTCTTTTTCTGCCGGTGGAAAAGACATTTTGATGAACCTTAACCTCTTTTATTATCTTACTGAAAATATGTTGGGTCTTATAACTAGCTAAGGAATTCCTAATCAGTGTTTCCTGGGACTGTAAATATGATGTGTCAATAAGTGTTTTATGTAGACTGCAAAGAAACATTTTCAGAAAATGCTAGACAAAATGACAAAATCAGCTTTTATTACTACAGAACTTCTCAGAGCCTTCAGTATGCTCCTGACAGGATTAGAATTCAGAACTTCCTTCCATATCTCATTTGACCTAGAAAAGCCTTTCTTCAAGGTACATCTTGTGGGACTAGAGTAGGAGATTTTGAGTTAAAAAGTGGTTTAAATGGTGAAGTAAATCTGATTTGATATATCTGTGCCACCTTACACTGGTGCTGCTTTTTCCTTGCTAACTTACTGGGGAAGTTAATAATGGTTAACTTAAATGAAAGATTAGACATGGTCACAGGTGATACACATTGAGAGAGAAAGTAGAAATTAGGAGATTCAATTGACCCTCTGGCACTAGTTAGCCACTTCCTTGTTTTTTAAAACTACATACTCTACTTTCACAGCAAAATCTTTTTCTTTCAGTGTTTTATACAAAAGCTAATTTGAATAATTCTTACTAAATGTAGTTCTGGCTCTACGAGGCTACAGGTTGTTATGAAACCAGTGCTAAATCTCCATTTCCATAGCTCAGATTCAATTACACTTTTAATGTTTGATTTTACTTTGGTGATATTGATCCTGGGTTGTGTACCATTGGCAGAAAATTCTTGGGTATTGTAGGTACATACCTTCTCTCAGATTCACTGCTCTGCCCAGTCCAACTTATTCCAAAATGTAATTGTAACAGAGTAAGTGGCAGTCCTTTTTATATAAACACTTTTTAAGAAAAAAAAAAGGCTCAATGAAGAGAGAACTGTTATTTTCTTAACCTAAGAAAGGTGAATATGTACTTGGTTTGGCATAGAGGCATCTCAACTGACTTTGTTGGATGTCGGTAATAATGATACTTAGGAAGTAACTAGACAAACAAACTCATCTAAAAATGTAAAACACAAGGGCTAAAACTGGCACTTTCAGGAAATATACTTTCTTCCATGATGTGCTACTAAATGGAATCTGTCTGTTTTCTAGCCCTAGTCAGCCTATTGGACTATCGCTTACTAATACTTTGTTAAGTTGTTTCACTGTGAAGGGTAGGGTTTATATCAGTTGTTCCTATTTTTAATTTGAAACTACAGAATATGGGAAAAGTTCATCATAGGGAATTCCTCTGGGGCACTGATACCTGTGTTAATGCTTTTCTTTTTTCAGTTGCATGAGCACATTTACTAGCATTTCATTTTTTCTGACTTAAATAACTTACTCCTTTCAAATTCTAGGTCAAATTTGTCTTTCTTTCTCTCTTACTTTTATTTTCTTTTGACCTTGTCCTAATATAGCATTATCTTAATGCCTTCTCTCCTTCCCCTTCTTATTGCTTAATAGCAGATCTTTCCTTTTATGTATAGCATTTATAGTTCCTGGGAGTCATGGGTGTAATTTGTGATTTTGTGCCTAAGGTCACAGAGGTCCTTGCTTTCTCTGATTTTACATCATTTTCTCCCTTGGAGCATCCCATTACCTTATAAGCATTTAGTTTCTTTCTATAATTTTGGTTTTTATTTCTTTCTATATTTTTCCTCCTTCAATTTCCTGAATCTGTCTTTGCTTTTCCCATAGCAGTTTCTCTCCATGACCTCTTTCCTCTAGTCAGAGGAATCAGAAATCATTAGGAAGCCAAGAGCCATTTCCATTCCTACATAAGGCATTTTGTGGCTTGATGTCTGCAGTCATGGCAGGACTTCCAATGAGTCAAGACTCATGTAGCTCTTTTCTTTAAACCAGCTTCCTGCTAATGGGGAGTCTCTTTGGCAATATTTGCCAGTCCTCACCTTCACAAGATGTAAGTCTGTTGGGGCATCCAGCTTCTCCATGAGCTTCTTCGTTTACTTAATTGTCTTTCTTCCTCAACTCTGTCTTCACTTTCACAACTCAAGGGTCTGTCTCTTCCTTTTGTGGCAATTGATAGATGTGTGTCTATATAACACACTGCCCCAAGGTTTGAAGAAGTACGACATTATTACCTTTTGATTGCTCTTATGAAACACAGATAATTTGTGCTGGAGAACATATCCATATACTTATTAATATCTGACCCCTCTGTAGGTGTCTTCTCTTGGGCTTTGTATGGCTTGTTGTTTCTCGAGAGAGGCTCTGTCGTGTATAGCATGCACTAATCATAGGTGGCTACTTAAATTTAAATTAACATCAATAAAATAAAATTAAAAATCCATTTTCCAGTTACATTAGGTCCATTTCAAATGCTTTATGGGTCAATGTGCCTGTGTCTACCATTTTGGAGAGTAGAGATTTTTAAAAATATATATATTACGTTATTTTTAACATATTTATTAGAAAGTTCCATTGGGATGTGCTGCTCAAAACTGAGTTGTGCTTTCCCTGGGCTAAAGTGGGTGGTTAACAGTTAATGTGCCTGCAACCCACTGGTTAAGGATACTGTTGTTAATAGCTTTGGGATTCTCATATCTTTTGACTTCTAACCTGGTGGAAGATTTGTTGATGAGACCCTAATTTTTAAAGGGTGGAGAAGTGTTGTGTGCACCCTGTTCCCCCTCTGAAAAGTGGTGCATGCCCCATTATTATTATCTTTGTAACATACATTTCAACAATGGACTTAATTCTAGTCTGTTATACAGACTCTCCTTCCTAAGCTATGAATTGTAATTTGGGTAGTGTTGCCGGTATAATGAGCAAAAGCAATGTAGTCTTTTCTTTTGGTTTGGTTTTTCCTCTTTTCCCTTGTCCCTCACAACTTCCTTCTGCTAAAGTCTCGTCACTGGCAAGAGCCAGCATGTGTTAATTATGCCTTCACATCAGACACCAGGATCCCTGCAGCACAGATTCAGATTGCAGGATTGTTTGTAGGAGGATCGCAGGGGACTCGCCCTAACTCAAAATGTTACCCTCTCCTTTTTAGGCACTCAGGTAGCATTATTTTGTATTTAACGTAGCAATAGTATACCTAAATCTGCATCATTTTAGAAATAGATGTTCAGGGTACTCTATCCTGATTATCAAAGTACTAAGGCTTCAATTTAATGAATAGCTAGCTCTGTGGGAGGAAGACGGGTTTTATTAACATGCAACATTAACGCTGTTGGGCTCCGAGGATAAGTTGACATAGTGTCACTGTTCCAGAAGATAAAATTTGAAGGAGCATTTGTGGAGCAGCTAGCAATGGGTGTTAGAACAATAGCTCAGGATTTTATGGTGGTTTAATCATTTTCCACCCCCATCCTCTCATTCAGACAGTGAACCCATATTTCTTGACATTTACTGTGCTTAGGCACTGTGTTAACTGCTGGGTGAGTCAAAGGCAAGCAGAGGTGGCAGTAAGGGAGATGAGGGCTAAGATATGGGGGAAGGTATGGTGCCTGCTCCCCAGAACTGCCACTTATGCAGCTGCTCAGGATGCCAGGCAGTGTCTTATGTGTGCTTAATGTGTTGCCGCTTGTCAATGTCTTGAAACTTTTTTTCCCCAGCAGTGCTGGGAATAACCCAGGCTCTTGCTCATGCTAGCCTAACACTCTACTACTGAGCTACAGCTCTGGCACCTTGAAATTCTTAATTTTTAAACAAAGTATTCTGCGTTTTTATTTTGCAAAGAGCCTTAAAAATTATGTAGATAGTATTGGATAGTATGATGGGATAGAGAAAAGTTGCTTAACATAGGAGTGGAGAATCTCAGAAGACATTCTGAAAAACTTGACATCTGAATTGAGACAGGAAGGAAAAGGAATCATTACACAAAGGAGAATGGTAGAAAAAACTCCTTAATTAGCTCCAGATGGGTGAGACAGCACAGTAATCCTCAGGGTGAGCATTCTCAACTCTCAGTGCCTCTGGCTTGCTCTAAGGGAAGTACCTGTCTCATGGACCAATCTTCTATGTGGTAGCTCCTTCTAGAAATGGCTCACCAGTGAGATGTATTCCAGGTCTTTCTTGCCTTAAACAAAAAACTGAATAAGACAAAATAGAAACAGTGCCAAAAGTTTATGTGAAAAGTGGAGGTGAGAAACTGGCTCTGCAGAGCAAACTTGGACCCAATAAGAAAGAAAGAAAAAAGAGAAAAGTACACCCCGGTCTGGAAGACACAGGGTTGGTTACCATGAAAGAGACACTACAGTGCGGTTCTCCTGGTGTTTGTGTCCTTGTGTGTATGGCATCCACATCTTGCAAGAACCCACAAGTTCTACAGATAGGGCCCAGAGAGATAGTTCTGTGTAGATCTTGGGTTCCCACCATGCCTTTCCTCTCAGTCAGTGTAAGCCACATCCTAGCCCCTATCCGAAACCCTCACAGCTTTCCATTTCTCTGTGTCTCTTTCTTCAGACAGGAATCTGTAAGACTGACCAGGCTAACACATGAATTCTTTCTTCAGCAGAGGTTGTGGTCCACACATTGACAAGGCTCTGTTAAGGAAGACCAGTAAATCAGGCACTGGTGAGATGCATAGCCCCCCTGGAGAGACTTTCCCCTTCAGGATTTAGAATAGACACATTTCTCTTGAGCTCCACTAAACTATGACCAGATTTTCCCATACATTCACAGGAGGTAGGAAGGGCTGGGGATATAGCTCCATGGCACAAGTGCCTGCCTGAAAAGTGACGTTGTGAGTTCGATCCCTGGTACCTAAATAAATAAATACAAAGAGAGCAGGAAATTGGGGTCCTTTTGTGGGAATTCCTTATTTTCGTTGGCAAGTAATTTAAGAACTTGGTATAGGCTGCTAGAAAAAATGTCTGTAGGTCCCACATGGCCCTGGCTTCCCATAAATAAGCATTCAACTCCTCTTGTTTTTCTGAAAGAATCTAGAGTACTCTTTGTACTTCTCTGTGGATATATATCTCTTCCAGAGAGGGCTGTTTTTATCTTTCTCATTTTGATTTTCAGAAGATAACCTTTACTTCAGGTTTGGTAACAGTGTAGTATGCAGGTTAGGATTTAAAAGCTTGCAGTAACTTATGCTATGTATAGCAACATAAACACAAGAGCTAAAGCCATAAAATGCTTAGAGGAAAACATAGGAGTAAAGAGTCATATCCTTGAATTTGAAATGAAAACTTAGATGACTCAGAGAACAGGCAATACAGGAAAAATATAAATGAATCGAACTTCATTACACCTAAAAGCTTTTGTTCTCCAGAAGACCTCATTAAAAGAGTGAAAAGAAGTGTGTTTTGTTTTGTTTTGCTTTTAAAGAAGGAGAGTGAAAGGACAGGGAATAGAATGAAAAAGTTATTGACAAATAATTTATCTGGTAAGAGCCTCCTTATCAGAATATGTGCAACTCAACAAAAGAAGACTGACTGTCCAGTGGGCAGAGGACTTAAACAGACCTTTTCCTGGAGAAAAAAATAAAAATGCAAATGGCCAACAGACATATGCCATCAGGTCACGAGGGAAATGCAAATCAAAACTGTAAGAGACTGCTTCATTCCCACTGGGATGGTCATAATCAAAACACTGGAGGCTTCACACATGTTGCTGCAGACAGAGAGAAATTGAAACCCTTCCTACATGGCTGATGCAAATATGCAGCCACTGTGGAAAGCAGTTGGATGCTTCCTCAGAAATGGAAGTACAATTTCCATATGACCATTCTAGGTGTTTACTCAAAAGAACTGAAAACTGGGACCCAGATACTCCAAACAAGTACTCAGTACAATAAGACTTGTTCCTCAACTCAAATTCAGTCTTTCAGCACAACTCTCAGGACTTCTCTAATGTATTTTCATTCACCTGTTTGCAGACTTGAAGCAACAAGTAATAGTAAAGACGTTTATGTAGTTTTCTCTATCTCCTATAACAGTGATGGTGAACCTTTTGACAATGAGTACTCAATGTGCAGCCAAAACCCACTTACTTATCACAAAGTGCCAACACTGAAATTGAACCAGAATACTGAATTTTTAGTTTAGACAAAAATAACTCATATATTAACATCTTTTGTCTTAAAGGAAAAACAAATAATGCATGTGCCATAGGTTTGTCACCACTGCCCTATAAACTTGAACCTTCCCTTAATGCTAGGGCTGGGTGCAGTTTTGTTCATGACATGCTTCCAGCATTCATTTCCTATCTGGAGCATGGAAAGCCTGAATAACTGTTGCATGAAGGAGAAGAGGAAAGATTCATTTAAATTAAAAATAGGAATCCAAGAATGAGAGGTTGAGTCACCAAACAGAATGTCTCAACAACAGGTTATAAAGTGGTGATTTTACTATAGAACTTTGCACTTGTTTGGGAAGTGAAGTAGAAACCATGCATTTTTCTAGCATTCACAGTTAGTTGTCATCTTTGAAGTTTCTGTTGTAGAAGGTTTGCTTTGTGATAAGTCATTAGATGGCAAGGTGTAAGTATCATATGATATAGCCTCATCATCCCATGAAGATTCTGCACATCTCCAAGTGCAGAAAATTTTCCCTATCAATGCACACTTGTCCGGGCTTTTCTACAGAAAGGAGAGATCTTCTATTTGCTGCAGAGTGTCAACTAGGAGCTGATAATAAAGTCTTTCTTCATAGAAACTGTTTGTTTTATATTATGTAAAAGAAAGGCATTTTTGTTTCTTTGCTTTTTTTAACTTTGCTTTTCTTATGGGAGGAGTACTGGAGTTTGAATCCAGGGCCTTTGCACTAAGCTACATCTCCATAAGAAAAATAAAAAAAAATTTTTTTTTCTTATTTTGAGACAAGCTCTCATTAAATCAATAAATTGTCCAGGCTGGGCTCAAATTTGCAACCTCCTAACAAAAAGCCTACTAGCATGCTAGGATTACAAGAGCATGCCACCACACCCTGTTTTTATTCTTTTTAAAATAGCATCACTTTCAAATGTTTGCATTTGAAATTATGAGAGACAAATACAATAATAAAGTTAAATTAAAAATGCGTATGTATTAAATTTCTTATGATAATACAAAATGAAGGGTCTTTGAACAATGTTTGATTTTACCATGTCCTTCAATGTCATTTGGGCATAAGAAGTTGGGCATTTTATTTGTAACTAGGTTTTTGGCTCCTCCCAAGAAGTCACCTTTATTTTTTTTTTGGCTTGTCTAGCCTCTTCTAGAAACCAGGGATTGGAAACTGCAAGCCTTACTCCTAGGAAACTTGCTCAACATTTTGCACTTGTGTTCTTGTCTGGGGGCCACAAATGGATGATTAAAGAGATGCATCCACTGAACGTGTGTTTCACAGATTATCTATTCAAAAACATCTGTCAAAAATTAAACAGTATGTGGAAGTAGTAATTTAGGGTCAGAGAGATAAGAGAATGTTAACTTTTTTTTCATTGTTTGATCTTGCTGAGATTTTTATGAAAAGGCCAAATCTGTTTTGATTATCTTTCAATTTTAAAAGCGGTGGGTTTGGAAGATAACTTTTGAGTCAACAACTATCTATTTTTGAAGCATTTATTCCCTGAACAATCCTCTGAACTCTTTGCATGTCAACACTTGTTTTAAGGGTGTCACTTGTGAGCAAGGCACAATGCCTTTGGTAAGAGTTTGCACTTACAGAGACCACTCTAAAGTTATACTTTGTGTATGTACAGATCATCTTGAAAATGATAAGTATGCATATCAAAGTAAGTTTAGAAAAGTAGAGAAGTTGTTGGATCAAGTGTTATGGATATTTAGCTTCATTCATGTTAAGAGATTCACCTTGTTCGGAATCTTGGTCCATCTTTCACCTCTGTTTCTTTGGTGATACACTTAGTCTCAGGGAAGTTTTCCTTGTGTGATGTTAAAAATCATTGCAGGTCCACATGCTGCTCTGTCACCCTGATTACCTCTGCCTATCTTATTAATCCAATATTAGGGAAGACATTCTCATTGAATCATTTTAACAAAAGTCCTTGTATTACCTCTTACAGGAAAGATGAGATCAGGGAACAGAATGCTCACTACAGTAACATACTTATATCTCAGAGGCCCCTTTTCCAATCACATGAACTGAATATAGATGAAATATGATCTCCCAAAGAAAACTGGGTAAAAAGAGGGACTTCTGGGTAATCAAAAATAACAGGTGTCCATTCAGTGTAGCATGATAGAGATAGAAATGTACAATAAATAATATTTTATTGTCATTTGAAGCAACTTTACTAATCTGTGCTCCTGGTTACCCCTGGTGTCATGTTTATTCTATATTCTTTCTCCTGGACATTTTTTTGGTTTTCTTTATTGCATTTTTAAATTGCAATTTGGTTGGCCATGTGGATTCAAGTTATTCTAGAGGCTAGAGATTTCTGCTGATGGTAACCAGACAACTTGATATCTTTTTCCCAGAGGATTTTCATCTCCTGAAGATGTGTAAGAATTCCACTGTCACTGACCTTTTGTTGAACTGGAACATTACTTCCTGGAAATGTAAAGAGGTTACTTTTCCTAACCTTTGATGGTTTTAAAGGAGTTTAATATTTTTAGAGACAGTATGGATTTGTGAAGATTATCTCCTTTAGACTTATAGTCAATTTAAATAGCTTTTATCAAAAAAAATAGTTTTAAACTTTTTGTTATATGTTGTCTCCCCAACCAATAAAACAAAGAACACTGTATGTGACACTTACAAATCAGCAAACATGTTTTGCTATTCCTCCTGCCTTACTAGTGATGCAAATTTATGCCTACCTTATTTGTGGATCCCAGAATGATCACATGGCTTTCAAGGGTACAACAGTATCCCCAGAAGCTATTACAATTCTTCACATACTTATTTAGCTTTATGAAGTTCCTGCTTGTATATTTCTATTTAGGTTTGTTAAGTAGAAAGGCAGAGACAGGAAACAATTTTGGATTGACTTATGTGTGAGTGTCCATAGTTCTTGTACATGTGACTTTGGGCAATCTTTCCCTTAGCTGAGGGCATTGCTGACCCAATGTGTCTTTTTTGTTTGTCTGAGAAGAAACCACCGACAATGTAGGTCACTCACATAATTCTAGCTTGTGTTCAAAGAATCCTCCAATCGCATTTCATCCTGAAGGGCCTTAAAGCTGGACAGCCAGTAGTATCCACACCCTTGTATGTCAAGTTCATGTTTGAGTTTTGATATCTGCGGGTGTTTTCAGCTCTTTTTCCCAAAAGCTTTAAACAGAATTCACCAGAGCAGAGGAGCAAAAGAAGGATCCACAGATGTTTGGCAGAAGAGTATCAGTCATTACAGAAATAACCTTCAACCTTCTAACTTCTCTGCATGGTGCTATTAACAAGTCACTAGATGTATACTGACTTCCCACATAAAAAGGCTGGTATTGATGAAAAGGAGAATACTGTGCCCAATATCATCTTTCACAAACAAGAATCTTCATTTCTAGTTCATCTTTTTTTGAGAGTGAAGACAATAATATCTATTAGCAGAAATTAGTAGGTTTTTTTCTCTCTCCTTTGATACTCTCATCTGAAATGATATAGCCACTGACAGGGAGGGAGTGGACACTTGTTTCTTCAAGATAATTTGGAGAGGGAATTCTTCTTTGAGTCCCAGGTCTGTATGCCCAGGAGTGGTCCTTCACCTTGAAGCTGGCAAGCACAGATCATTAGCTTGATGGTTAGTATTGGCAGAGATCCATTATGGAGAATTTTGCATAATCAGAGTGCTCATAGAATCTGTTAATAGATAGTGTACTTGAAAATGAAGGAGAAAGTCTGTTCCATGTGTTAGATTAATTATATCAGCCTAACAGTCAGAGAGAAGGGATAGGAGATAAGTCACTGGAGAAATGAACACTGTCAGTCTCATGGATCATTCCCAACAATGCATTTTTCTCCAAGTGTTTATTACCAGAACCCCTACCTAAGTAATGGCATAGAACTTTTATTGTCTCAATAACTGTGATCATCAAAATGAGAAACAATTCCTACTTCACTCTAGGGACATGACCAACTCAGAAAAGAATGATGACAAATTTCAATTTCTATAAATGTTACTAGCTAAAGGAAGATTCTAAGCAATTCTAAGTTTTCATGCCAGGTTATCTAACAGGAGACAAAGGGATTTTCCCTGAAGTTTCATGTACAAATATCAGAGCATTGTTATCCACTCAATCACAGCTTTACCTTTATTACAATGTCCACTTATCCAATGAATCCTGTGCTTATAATTTAAATGGTTCATACTTGTTAGGTTTCTTTTATGCTACTTACAGATTCTCATCTATTGGTGATTGTCTAAGCTACAACATGCAAATATCTATTTGATTAGAAAATGCCTACCAGAATACCAAAACAGTTACGATTTGAGAGGTATGCACTTTATCCTTTTGTTCAATGTCCATGAGTTGAGCACAGTACTGATTGTTCCAGGGATGAAGAAGACCTATTTCACTTACAGTGAAGGTGACATTCACAAATCACTCAACTATGTGTGACACTTTATTTTCTTGATTAATAAGATTACTACAAAACAAGTTAAAGGATAAGACAGTGATAGGGTAGAGTTCTAGGAAGTATAGGAAAGTGGGCTTTGAGCAGAAACCTGCTAGAAGTAAAGGTTCCTCGTGAATACCTGCATGAAGATGGGAGGCACCTCAACCCATGGGTGTCTGCTACATTTGATGAGCAACAGTTGGTCTCGTGGAAACATTAGTCCAGCAGGTGAACTCTTGGTCACACCAACAAGGTTGACCTCCTTTTCCCTGGGAGACAGAAAGAAATCATTTCTAACGATCCTTTCCTCTTCCTCTTCATTTTCCCTGCTTCTCATCCCTAAATCCTTGGTGTTTATTTAATTTGTCAAGAAAACTGCTTGATGGAAGCAATTTTTATATCCCTATATCTTTGGGTTTATAAAAACAATACAATGTGAAGGCCATCAAACATAGGTTTTAGAGATAGACTCCTTGGATTAGTCTTTGCAGTTTTGGCAAAACCTTAAGCCTGAATTTTCCCTTCTCTACACTGGGAACAATAATAGTACCTTATTCTCTGGATTAATATGAGAATTAAATAAGATAGTCCATGGGCAGTACTTCATTCACTATTTGACATGTTGTGAACATTTACTGTATGGTGGATGTTTATATTAATACAAATACTCCATCCTAGTAGCAATTAAAGTTGAAAATACTTTCCAGTCTTTTTAAGATTTACATAAAATCATGCATTTTTTTGGAATAACTGACATATGTTTCTGAAACTCCTAAATCTGAGCCCCTAAATCCTCCTCAACAAGCTTCCTTAGAAATAATCTTCTACACGTCAGGCTCTTATGTGATGCTCCCATCCTGAAGACTTCATGCTCAGGCATTGTGAGGTATTTTTTTAACCATTCCAAATTAAATGAAACTGAATCCTTATCAGAGAAACCAGTCATTGTCAGCCAAATTTGTGGATTCTGACAATTTGTTTAAACATGACAATCTTAGATAAGAAAGAACCCAGGATGATAGGAGCATTTCATGATTGTTGACATTAACTGAACTTCTGTGCTTTTAAAGCAAGTTTTTACCAACCAGTAGATAAAAAGAACAAAACAAGCATATTTCAATGGTTATAGAAAGATTTCAAAATGTCAAGTCAAAAAGAGGAAGTTGCTGTATGATATTTTGATCTTACTATGTTTCAGACATAAATTCACACACACACACAGAGACACACACACACGCACACACCAAATGACACATACTGAGAATACTTCTGAGCACTGAGACTTGTATTTTTCTTTTTATACTCCTCTGTATTATTTGTTTCTATCAGTATACATTTTATAGTTTATGACTATACATGCACACAAACACATATGTACTTTCTGTGAGGGCTAAGGGGAAATAACAAATTTCTTTAAAGAGATGAGAGGCAGAAGGAGTGCTTTTTGCTTTCTTTCATTTGACCAAAGAAAGGTATCACATAATCTCATCTGGACATCCTTAGATTTCATTTGTTACTAAACCTTTGTAAACCATTACAGCCTCTCAAGTTTTCTAAATAATGCTCACCCACAATAAACTGGAAATAAAAGCTCTTGTGACAGTAGACTGTGGATTTTCCTCTCCAAGAAGTGATGTGAATGGTGTTTTTCATCTGCATCAGTGGCTTCCATTTACTCCCCACCCATTTATCTGGTTCCTAAGTTCACATCTTTCTAAATGACAGTTGAATACCAGGCACCAGAGATCTAAGCCTAAAAAAGTATCTTCTTAGTAGAACCTAAAAGTTGGAGATAACATGGAAAATACTCAGATAGAAATTCATTCATTCAGCAAATATTAAGCATCTCCTTAGCAGGTGATAGGCCTCAGCCCAGGTACTGATCAGCAGCAGCTTCCAGATTTTCCCTGGTGACGTGGAACTCATAGCTTGCTGCTCCTCCTTATTCCCATTTCTTTATTTTTTTAGAGCTTTTAATTTTATTTTACTGAGAATAAAACAAAAGAGTACAGAACAATTCAGATCAGAACAGAATAATACAAGCAACACAGCACTTCATAACAAGACAATTGGATATCAACAGTAGCTACCATAATATCTCTTTCTTTGAAATAGTTGAGCATAGCTTCACAAACAAAAATATCAAACACAACAAAACAGAATAAAAACATTCAAGAGAATGAAAGTATTGCAAAGCATTCTGAACCAAATAACAGAAAATGAACAATGGCTACTATAATATCTCATTTTCCATAAAAAATTTGTTTATATTATTACACACATTAAAATCCAGTAAGACACAACATGATAGAACCAATGGTAATAGAAGAACAAAAGTATGGTAGGACTTCAAAGCCAGATGATATTAAATTAGCAATGGCTGCCACAATGTCTTGTTTTCTTCAAAGTAGCTGTTCATACCATCACACATAATAAGGTTAAATAAAACAGAGTAAAACCATTCCAACCAATGAATGAAACCATAACAAGTCTTCAAAGCAATATAATGGGGATCCATGATTACCATAGAATCTTATGTACTCTTACCTTTTTTTATACTAGGGAGACTATACGGTATTTCTACCTGTGAGTTTGATTTATTTCACTTATGAGTATGGTCTCAAATTGCATCCATTTATTTATAAATATCTCAATGTGATCATTCTATATAGCTGAAGTAGCTATAGCACAATTTTTTTATCAGTTCGTCAGTTAATGGGCACTTAGGTTATTTCCTAGATCTGGCTAGTACAAATTGTGCTGCTATAAACATGGGTGCACATATATCATTGTGGTATGATATTTTCAGTTCTTCTGGGAATATACCTAGGAGTGGAATAGCTGGGTCAAATGGGACTTCCAATCCCAACTTTTTGAGGAATCTCCAGACTGACCTCCACAGTGGTTGCACCAGTTTACACTCCCAACAACAGTGCAGAAGAGTTCCTTTTTCCCCCACAGCTTCTCCAGCATTTGTTGTTGGTAGTTTTGTTGATCCTGGCCATTCTACCTGGAGTGAGATGGAATCTCAGTGTGGTTTTAATTTGCATTTCTCTAATGACAAATGAGGATGAACATTTTTTCATGTATTTATTTGCCATTTGTGTTTCTTCACTCTGAGAACTGTGTGTTCATCTCAGATGCCCATTTTTGGATTGGGTCTTTGGAATAGACTAGATGATACAATTACGAACACACTCATCCACCTTATCAGTGAACAAACATGTTCACTGGAAGAACGATAGTCTCTTTAATAAATGGTGCTGGAAAAACTGGCTATCCGTATGCTGAAAACTAAAACTAGACCCATGCCTATCACCATGTACTAAACTAAAATCTAAGTGGACCAAAGATCTAAATATTAAAACAGAAACACTAAATCTGTTGGAAGACAAAGTAGGTAAAAATCTCAAAGACATAGGGGTAGGTTAGAGAATTCATGAACAAGAACCAAACTGCATGGGAAATACTTCCCAGAAACAATAACTGGGATTACGTCTTATTAAAGAGCTTCTACATGTCCAAAGAAATCTCCAGCAGAGTGAAAAGAAAATCCACAAACTGGGGAAAAATCTTAGCGAAATGTCCCTCAGACAAAAGACTTCTGTCTAGAACTTATAAAGAATAAAAAAAAAAGTCAGACCCCCAAAATTCAGACTTATTCCCAATTCATTCTCATCTGGTTTACTTGACACATTTAAGTTATTCTCCTGGCTTGCCAAAATATTTGGATTTCAGATCTCTGCTCTAGACTTTGTAATAACTGAACTTGGCTGTGAATAGCACTTGCTTAGGTGCCATGACCCCGCAGCATTTCACATGAGTTGGTTGTTTTCATCTGGGTTTTCTGTTCTGGAAAATTGGAGTTTGGCATGTCAGTGTGACAGCATGCAAGGAAGTACTGTGCCGAGAGTACTGAGATCACTGGACCAACATGCCATTGTAATTCAATATAATTCTGCAAGGAGAAAGCAAGTCTAAGGGAGAATTCTACTTTAAATGTTTTCTTGGTGTTTTAAATAGACCATCTTGCCCCAGACCCAGATAGGATAGGCTGTGTCAATGAAAACAGAAGCAGAGTCCTTCAAGGCACTGTGGTGGGCTGTGAGTCAGGACACTGAACACACCTGTGGGCCAAATAATTAACTTGACAGCTTTATAGGATTGCTCTCCTTCCTCCTCACTATTTTTTTCTTTTGACCAATTACTTTCAATAATGATGGCAAGTCAACTTCTACCCCCAACTGCGTTAGAGATTATAATGTCAAAAGGGCCTTCGTAATGTCTTAATAAACCTGTCAGCTGAGGTTACATTATTTTCTAATTTCCATCAGGGAAACATGCCGACAGCACAGCTGGGCAAAGACTCAGCTCACGGTGTGTGTTTTCCGGTTGGCGTGGTGCACCACTTCCCCCCAGTGCCATGGCAATGGGGCAGCACTTGCCCAGCAACAGGCCCTCCTGTTAATTTGGGCCCTGCTGACACCTGGGTGGGATGTCCTGTATCCCTTTTGTGCTGTCCATAACCTTGTACCTCCTTCCTCGGCAGAAGGATCTGCCGATGTGCTGGTTGTTGGGTTCATGTTCTTCCTGCCTGGTGATTCATCTCCACAGAGCATCATAGGGTGGCACTATTTTTTCAGAAAAGCTACAGCCACTTTCTATTATCTACCGACTTGAGGTTATGATATCCCACCAAACCCTTTGTAGATAAAGATTGTTAAAAATATGTTTTTCCTGGAATCCTGTTTTGAGCCAGGCACTATCCTGAGTACTGCATTTAAAGGTGAGTGAAACAAGGATCATCTCAGCCTTTAAGGGAATCTCTGTCAAATGTGACCATCTTATTGGATTTTATCTCTGAGATAATCTTCCCTCTGAGGGAAGGACTGTGGTCTACAACAAAGCGGGACACTCATATTTGTGACAGACCCAGGATATTAAAAAAAAAATTCTAACAGTAGTCCTAGTTTTTCATGAAGATCTTTTCATTCAGGATAAGACCCCTAACCTTGGCTGGACTGAAGACATGAAGACAAGTTTTGGTAAGACATTGTACTGGCCTTATCTCTACAAAATGAGTCTTATCATCCCCATCAGGTGGCCAAGAACTAGGAAGGTTGAGAAACCTGTCCCAAAGCACCTGGTGTCTAGGAAACAGAGGAGGGGTGCCAGCCCAGCAGCTCACCCAGAAAATGGCAAAGACTTACAGGGAGCACAGATGGCCTCACTGGAACTGGTGTTCTGAAGACAAGGAGAGTGACTCCAAAGGGCTGTGGGTCAGTGATTCTCAACCATTAGTGACTTTGCCTTCCAAAACCACTTGGTTATATTTTAAATTGCCACAACTGAGGGGCAAGCTATGCTAGCATCTAGTGAATGTTGCTATGCTGCTCATAATGCACAGGCTAGGTCCCACACCAAAGAATCACCTAGTCCCAAGTGCCAGTAGTGCCCGGGTAGAAGCCTGCGCTCTGGAATGTGGATAGCTGGCTTGGCTTGAGCCATCAGGGGAGCATCACTGAGAGCTCTGACAGAGGAGGTGAGTTGCCAGGTGGTGGAGCTGGGGTGGGCAGTTACAGACTGGGGAATATATATATATATATATATATATATATATATATATATATATATGAGAGGGAGTATAGATAGGATCTTGGAGGAACTGATGGAGGCCATTGTGGCAGAAAACAGGAACAGAAGAAAGTGACCTGTGCATGGTGGGGGTGGATTCCGAGGGTCATAAGTTCCACAGAATCTGAAAGGCTTCTCAGATCAGGTGAGAATAAAGGTGAACTCAGCACCGCAGATGTGGTAGGGGCAAGATCTGCCTACATGTGCAGCTGGTGTAACAGCATGTGCTGTAACAGAAAAGAACATTCCTTTTGGAGCCAGATGTAACTGGGTTTGCATTTTATGACCTAGATGAGTTTGGGCCAATTGTTTACCTGCACAGTCCTTAGCATCCAGATGGACATCATGACACTTCATGTAGCGATAGAAGAGAATGAAAGGCAAATGCACATATGATATCTGACTTTATTTTGGGCCAGGCTGAAGGACTCTTACCCAAAGTCAAGAGAACAACACATGAAACCAGAATTGTCCCCATAATTTGGTTTATTTCTCAACCCTCCATAAACAGGGATGTCCCATATTCAGAAAAAGCGGTCACCAGCTCTCCTATGAGCTGGAGTCTCTCTGATAGGAAAATTCTCTTGGGTCTTGTGATTGAAATAGTCACTTTAGTCTGAAATTACAAGCATAATTCTGGTCATTTAGTAGGGGAACAATGTACTCATGAACTGAGTTTTTAGAATGTTATAGAGAATAATACAGCATATTGGTCAACAATGCTGGTTTTGGAACCAAGACTGAGTTCTAATCCTAACTTCTTTTATTATACATAGTTATTTCTTTCCTAGACAGTTTCTCATTCATAGAGATGGTAAAAATGAAATCCATTTCATATGGTTAGTGTTAGGATACAATGAAAGCTGAATGCGAGCACATGCCAGAGCATGTGCACACAAATCACCAAACACATTGCGCTTTCCTCCTCAGAGAGGAGGAAAACGGATTCCCTAAAGCAGCGAGCTCCATAGTTGCTCTTTCCTAAACATTTATGGAAACAGGTTGAATTGCATGCAGTAATTGGTTAAGTGAAAGAGTAAATAAATGAAGTAAGGAAGCGGAAATTCGTAACTTACCAATACTTCTGGCATTTGGTCAGAAGTCTGTCTCTTTAGTAATAGACAAATGAGATAGGTATAGACAATTATATAAATTAGTTTCACGAAGAAAATTAAAAGATCTGCTTTGGGAGCTATTAAAAACAGCAGAATTTCTAAAACCAACTAAAAATGGCCTTTTCTGTTTTGGAACTCTAAAACCCAGCATCTTCAAGGAAGCTTTCCTGTAGTAGTGGGATTAGAATGACTGTTGAAATTGTTCTCTGTGTGTTTCCTCATAGGACTGGCTGCTTTCATGTCACAGGCTTTCTGTCCTTCCTCACTGTTCCCTTGAATCCATTTCTCTTAGACATCTGTTCTGTCATGCATTCCAACATCAGGCTTCCATTCTTGCATCACCTCTCCTCCACTCTCAGAAGAGAAGCTCCATGCGCTTGAGGGCTGAATTTATCCACCTGCAACAAGGCAGCAAGATCTTGGGCAAGCAGGCACCATCAAGCATGATGCACTTTGTTTTTCCCAGGTGTCCCTTCTTGTACATCTCCATATGCTAATTGTGACTTTGGGGCCTCTATTCCCTTCATTTAGCAGAAATAGGGCGCACAGATGTTTGCTTGTTTCTGCTTTTTCTGTTGGTTCTGGTGTGTTTTTCCCCAAACGTAGGTCCCTCCTGAGTTACCAACTTGAGACACTCTCTATGCACAGAGTACCTGCTCTCCCTTGCAAACATCATTGCCCCAAAGCTGACCTTTTGTATTCCTTCCAAGAGGAATGATGTCCTGGAAAGTGGCTTCTGTCCTGATTATTAAGTCTAGCCAATTTTCAGGGGAATAGGACTGAGCCCAGGCCTTGAGGACTAAGCATTAGTGAGTTGCATTATTGATAATTGATAAATGAAATTCCCACCGATTTCTAAGCTAAGGCCCTACACTCACCCCAGCTGTGGAGAATAACATTTGTCCAGGATTTGCCATAGCTGTGCTAGGCAGGCAGACACAGAACCATTTTGCTTTTACCAGATCCACGAGGAACACGGGGGAGGGTATTCATTGAATCAGCTGTCGCAGACTTTTCAGCCCTAAGGACAACACAGTTGGCAGTGCTACTGATCTGCCACCTTTTAGTGGCCTGGTGAGTAAAAATGATGGGCAGATAAAAATATAGGGACCGGACATAGCCCCCCAGTGCAGTTCTCTCCTGATCGTTGTATTCACGGAAGTATGGGGCTCAAGGGCAGAAGCCAAGTTAAATCTTAACTGAAAAACTCAATCATTTTTTTTGTTGCCATTGTAACTGTATTACAAAATAAATGAATGATTTGTGTGTCAGAATATGGAGTGGGTAATTGTCCTGTTTTGTTTTGACTGAAATATAGGTAATTTTTAAAGAAAATTTTCAGTAGCTTATCATGTGTTCTGACTTCAGATTTGAATTTGTCTTTTGACTTCTTTTCCTCTACGTTTTCACCCCCTCTCTCATATACACATGCATTCTCTGTCTCTGACACACACGCACACACACACACAGAGACACACACACGGATGTACAGGCTTGCCCTTGTGCTCATTCTCACTCAGCCCTGTTTTATACGTAACAATTTGATATTGGCTTGGAATTGATTTGGGTGTCATATGTTGTCATTTGATAAAAAACAGTTTAGCTAAGCTGCTTGACATTACAACAGCTGGTAATGTCACTTTTGTTAATGTCTTTAACCACATTTTTAACAAAACAGCAGATGCTCATCACAAAAGCCATTTTCTTTTTCTATCCAATTGTGTAAAATCAGCTCAACTAGCAGTTCTGGCTCAAGCAGAAGCTGTGCGAGTGAATCGCTTGACCCCAGAAGACACATTGTAAGGCTCTTGAATTCTGACAATACTGGAAATTAAAAAAAAAAAAAAAAAAAAAAATATATATATATATATATATATATATATATATATATATATATAAAACAATACAAAACTGTTCTCCTGCGTGAGGCCAATGTTCTATGTGGAACACATGGGGCCTGGGAAAGAATGGCTTTGTGCCTTAGGGTGTCAAGTCTGTGCTCAAATGAGCAGTAGTGGCCATCGGTAAGAAAGAATGTTGCTGCCTCCTCTTTAATTCCTGGTTTTTGGGAAAGGGGCACAGGGAGTCACACCTTTTCTCCTTTCTTTTCTTAAGGAAGGCATTTCTCACTCAATAAACAAATCTATGCACACACAAAATGGGGTTCATTTTCTGAAACATTTGCAAGTCATGCAACACATACTATAAAAATTTGCATCAAAATGCTTCTCTGTATTACAGACAGCTTACTTTTAAGCCTTACCCCTATGTTCATAATTTTTACTATCTTGTTTGTAAATTTTTGGAAGTAATGTCATGAAAATCATGATGCCTGGGTATTCTTTTGTATGTTCATACATTTAGCAAGTTTTTGCAGGGCTGATATTGAGGAAGAGACAGCATAGCATATCCTCAAGGGTCAGAATTACCAGGGTCTTCATTGTTGACTGACTCTGTGATTTGGGGCATGGCCTATGGCCCTTCTGTCTTATCAACTTTAAAACAGGAAGATCCCAAAACCTACCACATAGGTATTTGAATGGGTAAAATGTGTATGAAATATTCAGTAGACATGTCAAAGTCAAGCTTGTTGTTTAGAAAGAACTGTAATGATGGTGTTACCTATTACTGTACTCCTGTGCTAAAAAGGCTTGCTGCTCAGAGGTATGTTGGTTTTTAACATTCTAAGGTAGGATCTGTTATCCTTTCTATCCACTTAAAATTTAGTCGCAGTCTTTACTGTTAATTTGTGAGATCGTAAGTGATGGGAGAAGCTTAACCTTTGTACCCATAAAATACAAATAGATATAAAATATACCACAGATACACAGTAGGTCTGTGGGGTTAATATTTTAAGGGCAGGTAGTAATTAGGAATTATAAATGTGTTTCTTAGTTCAGTGATGATAAAAAGAGGGGCAGACATATTGGTCTCCATCCAGCATTACATTATCCGGTAGATACTGGATGCACAGCTGGAATTGAGGGAATTGAGTTTATCATTCACTGCAACAAAAGAGAAAATGCACCATGGAGCAGCATGGCAGTAAAAGGGTGCTGGAAGAGATTTGGAGTGGTGGCCTGGGGGGGCTTAAGGAACTGAGATTTGTTCAGAATAGAGTGATTTTAAAAAGCGGGATGAGTTATACACATGCACTATCACCATACAAGGAATGTAGACATTATGTATTTCAAACACACACTAGTAAAAATTAAAATAAAACTAAGGATATCTCAGTGAGCCTTGGTAAGTCCCTCTAGGGAGGGAGCCTATGCTCAGGCTGATGCTGATATTTGCAGTGACACAGCAGTTACTTTTACTGACTGAGGGAGGAAGATCTTTGGTATTTCGTAAGCAGCACAGCGTCCTTCTTTTTGTTCATACTTAGACACAATTCTGTAGTAGTTTTATCTTGTTTTGTTTTGTATTGCTTTGTTTTCACAAGAATTTCCTGAGACTTTTTGGTAATATTTAATTCCTAGTAGAGTTAGAGTGGCCCTGGGATGAGTTTTGGGTCAGATTCTATGTATGAGACATAGCTATGACCATCAGACTTAGTTTTAGAAGTCAGGGACTCTCTTTATCCTTTCCATCTCCCCTTCCTCTTTGTTTCCCTGTCCCACTTTCTCTCCCCTTCCCCTCATCTCCTTCCTTCCACTCTTTCTTTCTTTCTTTCTTTCTTTCTTTCTTTCTTTCTTTCTTTCTTTCTTTCTTTCTTTGTTTTCTTTCTTTCTTTCTCTTTCTTTCTTTCTTTCTTTCTTTCTTTCTTTCTTTCTTTCTTTCTTTCTTTCTTTCTGCTTCCTTTGCTGCTTCCTTCCTTTCCTCCTTCCTTTCTTCCTTCTCTCTCATCCTCCCAATCCTGACCTTCCTAGACAGAGTAATCCCACTTGCCAAGTGCGATTCAAAAAGGAGCATTCTGAATTGGATTGGGTCACAGAACATTATGGAAAGGCTTGGTTATGCTTCTGTGAAAGGAAAGTTGGTCTTTTTCAGGAGCTAAATAAGAAGCATTAATACTTATTGGTACCAGAAGTCATCTATTCACTTTTCAGGCAACAAACCCAAGAACAAAACTTTCATTAGGACTTCAGAGCAAAGGGTTGAAAGATCCAGCGAGGAGGTCCCCTCGACACTGCGGATCTCTTAGCCTCCCTGATCTCTGCACTTCTATTGTTACGAGGCAGTAGCTTTCAGATTGCTATGACTGAAAACATCTTGACTAAAGGTCGAACACATTTCCATATGTGAAATGCAGACCTATCTGAAAGGTTATAGGTAATGAAAATTATATGCACCCTAGAAATCGTGGATATTTAACTTTTTGAAAAATAATTCTAGGAACGATTTTTGAAAAATATGCCAGACTTGAAAATATGACTAGAGCAATATTTTACTTTTTAGGCATTATCCTCCATCCAAACAACTGTTTCTTTCTTCCTTTTCTTCAAAGCTTTCCGCGCAGTCTTATTTCTGCGTTTTGAAGGACTCTGGTGGCTGCTAAACATAAGAGGTATTATTATTCTTTCCTCAGCATATCATGGAATGTTTAGACTGGAAGGAACCTTAGTGGTCATCTGATCAAAACACTCATTTTAAAGATGAGTAGACCGAGACCCAGTGAATTTCAATTTCACAGAGGTCAAGCAGCTACCAGCAGAACAACGGGACTTGTCCATGCTGAAATGGCCTTTAAAAATTCCTGATTGCCTGCTACTCCTTCTGCACCCTCAGCACGCATGCCTAATATATCCTGTCTTAGCAGGTTTCCAGACGAGTTTACAGTCCCAATGTAGCTCTCTAGCAATTCATACCTCTGCATCATGACTGGCATATTCACTGAAATCATTGTTGTACAATGGAAGTTTTATAATCCTATTACTTTGTTATTACAGGATAGATATAAAATATGGAGGTGTGTTTTATCTGTAAGTGACATATCTAACTTTTCTGTGTATATAGCAAATATATACCTATACAGATATGCTTCAAATTACCAGGGCTTACATCCCAAACAAACCCACTATAAATTGAAAATATCCTAAATTGAAGGTACATGAAATATACTTAGCCTACCAAACATCATAGCTCAGAAACACATAATACTGTAAAAGATTCATGCTTTCTTCTGGTCAGGCTACGGATGACCGGAAGCTGCAACTACTGCCTAGCATCAGGAAAGAATACTGGACCACATCTAATTTATTCAGAAAGTATCTAGAATTTTAGTTTAGTCTCTAACCCTAGCTAACCCTAACCCTAACCCTAACCCTAATCCTAATCCTAATCCTAATCCTAATCCTAACCCTAGCCCTAACCCTAACCCTAACCCTAACCCTAACTCTCTATGACTTTAACACCATTATAAACATGAAAATTCTAAGTTGAGCCATGGTAAGTTGGGACTGCCTCCATGCAAAGGACTACAGTTTTTACTAGCATAATTTGTACACATTAAATAAGACCGAATATTACTTTTGTTACCAAAGGGGACAAGGTCACATGCTGTATGTTAGGATCACATTGAAGAGGAATATATTTGAAATTTTGAAATAAAACCTCTAAACATCGTGTTTTATTTTAGATTATGTCTCTGATACAAAGCTACTTAAATAGCTCAGTTGTTAAACATTTCCACTTCAAGACAATTTCTTAATTTTAAACACGAAAATGATCGCTTTTTTATAGCGCTGTTTTTTAAAGCTAGAAAACAGTTCCAATCTTATGATGGTTACTAAGTAACAATTAAGAGGAAGTCTCAATAGATTTTTAAAACTACAATTTACATAGAGGGAAAAGTATGTGGCTTTTGCATGCTTTATGTCTCTTGCCAGCGAGCAATGTTGGGGGTTAAAAGAGAGGGTAAGAGAGCTGGATTCCCTGGGTGCAAATTGGCATGGAGGTTAGGGTGGAAGAGGTGACCCTGTTAAATTTATATGTGACCTTTTTTTTTCTGTGATTCTGAAAAAAAAAAAACACAAACAAAAGCTTAGAGCTAAAACAGGGAATCAGAAAAATATTCTTTATTAATGACAGCAAATCTCAGGACAGACATCAAAGACCGCTGGCCTCAGGAAGCCCAACCTGTATCCGACAGTGTGCTGCACATTGTGGCTATCTGCTGGCCCAGCCGGGCTCGCACTCTTCCTCTGCCTGCTTGGGAGAAGAGCTGTCACTGACATCCAGTCAGAAACGATCAGATTTGAGAGCAGGGCAATCCTACAAAAGTGAAGCACAGTGTCACTGTCAGAATTGGGAATAGTTGTGGGGTGGGTAGTAGTAAAAAAGTCATTGTACAGAAAGTGTGGTTCAGAGCACCCTGTACTGCGTGGAGCTGGGAAGTGTTCTTGCCTTTTCCATATTGGGCTCAAGATCTGAGGCTGGCTTCAGGCTGACGGTGAGTGAGGCAAGTCAGGGTTTGGGGCATGGGACACTGCAGAGAAGGGAGTAAGAAGCTCTGTCTTTTGGCTATCTGATGACCGTGTGCTGTGTTCCATGCTCTTAGCATAGTGTGTAAATAAAACGAATAAGGCCATCAGCTCTGTGGCTCTCCTTGTTTTCGAAGATCCTGAGTTGCTTCTGGCCATCTTTGCAGCTATGAGATATTTCAGTATGGTGTTTCTGCTTTACTTTCTGTCATTGAGTAGTTTAAGCATTTATTGGCTTTTTGCAAGTAACAAGTGTTTCATGTAGGCATAAGTAAACTGTCATAGAGATTATTTAGTGGAAGAAAATGATTAATTGTACCTTTTAATCATAGTTCCATTATCATATGAAACAGTCATGTCGTTGGACCCATTTTGCTAATGAAGGTTTAGCACCACTAAGAGCATATTTGCATTAATGAGGCATCACAGGTTATTAATTGGAATTTAATAACAGCTTGGAATATTGTAAGTTTGCATTAATTGGAAATAGAATTGTGAATTTATTGGTAATATACCTCTTGTCATCTAGAATAATGATTCCTTGATGAGATGTAAAGAGACCATTTTTGTGCTAACTATAGTTTCTGGCTTCTTTATGTTGATTTTATTTTAACCTGGAATAATAATCTTCCATTACTAATTTCCTAAACTCAGCTTTTGTGGTGTGCCTGGTATACCTACTATGACCTATTTGTTTTTGACCTGTTCATGGGTCATCTACTTAGGAAAAGAATACTTCAGTGAATATACTTGAGAAAAGAATACTCATTAATGCTAGTTCTGCCACCAACTTTTGTCTCCAGGAAGGCCTTGCCTGTCCAAAACAATAGTTTCCATTGTGCTCCATCAATGCCCCTATTTATTTCCTATACAGCACTTAAAATCAATCAAATTGTTTGTTTACTTTTCTTTTGTGTCTCTCTTTTAGAAGACTATCAGCTCCGAATAACAAGACTGATGTTGTTTTTGTTCTTCACTGTATGCTCAGTGCTTAGCACAGTGTAGGCATGCAGAAAATAAGGGCTGAACAGACAACTGAACCCTGGCTTGTACTGCAAGATCTGGGGAGAGTGCCTTTTGGAAGTGATGATAGTATTTCAGGGCAGTTTATGTCCTGGGCCTAGGGCAAAATGATAAAATGCAAAACCTCAAATTCATTCTTACATCGTTCTGCATCCTTGTTGCTTCATTTCCGGAAACATGTCCTTAGGATACCACCGGACTGAATTCACTTACTAGTGATTTTAATACTGGAAGAACAAAGAAAGAAGTGGTCCCTGGGTATTGTGTCTCATTGTAATTTTGAGTGAGAGCTGTGTTTTCTAACATTTCTTAATTAAGCTTTTTGTGGAAACCAACATACACCATAAACCTCAGAATAGCATTTCTCTGTAATAATTGGTACTTCTGTTAAAAGTAATAGAAGTGAAATAGGCAGGCTCAGTTGGTTGTAGCACTGAGGTTACATGAAGGTAACTGTAGGCAGAGTTGGCATTAATTTGATGAAGATGGGAGAAAGGTTAGCATGGGTGAGATGGGCAGCTGTCTTCCTCCTCCTTTCTGTGAAGAGCAGATAATATATAAATAAGCAGAGAAGGACCAGTTAGCAGTCTTTGGGAGAACTCAGAAAGAAGATTATAATGGCTTTCATTTTATTTATGATGGACGTTGTGAAGAGTGATCAAAATCTCAATATATTTTGAAGACATCAGACTATATTCTATCCAGCAATGTGAACTAATATAACGTCATATCATATTATAATGTTTACCATGTTAACTTTACAACCTGACTTGAGGATAAATAAGAAATACTATTCTTCAGTCAGGTTGCACGGGTAGAGATGGATGGATTTCTAAAGCTGTAACAGACTTTATGACTGGTCTCTTGCATCACATTCCTTGGATATATTAATCTTTAATTCAACTTCATAATGGAGATAACATAATATTGCCATATTAAACATATTATGGTTTATGGGAAGTATTTAAGTTTATTGTGTAATAAATTTAATTTCATGTGGAGTTTTTCTTTTTAAAAAAATTAAGTACTGGACTTGTACCAGAAGGAGATGAAAGGCAAGTGAAATTTGGCTATAGAGACTTCTGAGATCTGTTGTGAGGAGCTAGGTCATTGCCATATCCGAGCTAAGGTATGGGTGTCAGAGACTGATGCCTGATCACTGTGAAATTACACTGCCATATTTCTAGTATTAAGGATTTCAGGGGTTGACAGTATGGCTGCAGAAGCTCCAATAGAGGAAAACAAAATGAAACAAAAAGTCTCCTTTATTATAGCCTTTGTAGATACCATGAAAGACATGGTAGAATAGGTTAATTCATGTTTTAGTCCTGAAGCAAGTCCTTGTGCCTGTTGGGTTGGCCTGGGACACAGTCTCTATCCTTAATGGAGAATGGAGTTCTACTCAGACCTGACAGATGGAGAGTGGGGAATGGCTGAGTCCCCAGATGATGTCCAGGAATGGAAAAATGGCCATAGGGCAACAGATGTTGCCAGCCCTGTGATGCTAGCTCTGTGGCATCCCTTGGCCACCTATTTCTGTGAAACATCCTTCAGATATCATGAAGCTCTGGTCTCCTAATTTTTATGGAAAATGTGCTTCTATCAAAATGCCACACATTCCTTTTTTATTTGCTTTGTCCTTAGAAGGCTTGAAAGAAATGAAACTTTAGGTTAGAAATTTTCAAGACCACTTGGTAGAAGATGTGACCTTTTGCTTACAATGAAGCCCATTAATGTGGATACTGAAAAAACACGTTGAACAGTTTATTCTGTACTGCTGTTTCCTGTGGTATACTGTGATTCACAAAGAGAAATTGCTCTTGGAAGTTCAAGTCAAGGGTCCCCATTTGTATAACTAACCTTTTTAAACCCTGTGGAAGTGATGGCAAACTTATAGCATGTATGTTATTGTGTTTTTATGACAAAAGATGATAATGTATGAGTTGTTTTTTTTTCTAAACTAAAACTTAAGTATTCAGGTTTAATCATGGTATTGGCACTTTGTGATAAATGAGTGGGCTTTGGTTTGCAGTTTGGTACTCTATACTCTGTCTCTTAAAAGGTTCAGACTGAGAGGATGGTACAACACATGCATATGTCTTAATTTGGGTTTCCTTAAAAGTAGACCCAGAGACAAGGATTTAAGTACAAACACTTTGCGTGGGAAAAATCGGTAGGGTAACAGAAAGTTACACAGACAAGGAAAGGAAGCCAGCATGGTGGAGGGGTGTGATATATAGCAACATTATTGCTGTGGGAAGCAGTGAGGGGAGTTCCCAGTGCTTGGTAGGAAGAAGTGGTGCTATTCAAAAACATTTCCTTGGTCTCAAGCAGCTACTTCTACTTTGACCACTAACTTCTAAATTCATTCTAAATTTAACTATTCCTAAACCATTCTCATATTCTGTATACAGATTTTCTAAGTGCTTATCTTTTCCATGTACCCTTAAACAATAGTGCTTACCACTTCTATCACCAATATCATAGTCCTATAAAGTAATTGTCATCTGGCTATATAAATAAATATTGTGGACAAACTTTAAAAGAAAAACTAAGCTAAAATAAAATGTTCACCATCACTGTCCTATGGCATGGGACCCAGGAAATTAATGGAAGAGATGCTGAAGGAAAAGAAAAAAAAAAAAAAAGCTACCTGCAGTTTCTCCCATCAGTTATTTAATATATTTAATATCCTTTTAGATAAGTTGGTTGAAGGGCCTACTTTTGATAATGGTTTTACTGTCCAAAGGGAAATCCTTTACCTAGCATGTCAACAAGTAAAACAACATTACTAGAATAGAAGGAACTTCTTTGTAGTAAAGAAAGAATTCTCTAAGGATTTCTGTTACATGCCAGGGGTCAAAGAGCAGTAGCTAATGAGCACAGCAGGGGGAAAAAAAAAGGAAAGTGAAAATTAGGGTCACATCATGCTTATTTTGTTAAGGTTAAATTTATGTTTTAAGTTAGGAGCTCTCACTTTATAAAACAGCTAGTGCCCAAGAATATAAAATATAGTGAAATAGCACATCTTTCTCTTCTGAGCAAGAGATGAAAACTCAGACTCTACAAGAACCAGAAGATCTCAATTCTGGTAAAGGCAATGTTTAATCTCAGTTATCTTTCCTTACTGGGGACACTGACAGCTATTTGGCCTTTCACTGAAATATGGTGTAACCTATGAATCAACTCAAGTACCAACTCAAGTGTGACTGTCTCTTTGGTGTATGCAGCCTGGTAAACCTCTCTCAGTCATTTTCCAACTAATACTTATGGTTTCAAACAGAGAGCCTAATGAGGCTGCATATGTTAGAACAAAGGGGCTTAATTTACTAGGGTACAAGTAAATACTGTACAGATCCTCTGCAATTCTCTCACGTGCACACACTTCCCTTTTACTGGGAGTTTCTAGAAAATGCTTCTCCTTCCGTCTTCAAACAGTGCAACCACTACCATCCCAACCTCAGCAAACCCCTGCTATTCTATTTAAAATACAACTAATGTGTGTACTATTTGTTTATCCTTCTGGCCCTCATGCATAGTAGAGGACTCTGTAGTTTTTAACCACATGTAATACATAACAACACATTATGAGAGAAATGTCATTTATCATCTCTTGCTGTTGTGATTGAAATTGTAGGAACACATTGATTGTATTGTGAATGTGGCCATCTTATCATGGCAGGAAGTGACAGTATTTTGCTACATTCCTCTTAGGCAAAAATTTTCATTTTGTTTCTCCCATTAATCTGATATACACATAGAAAAGATAGTTTTGTTATTAAATTCCAACAAGGAAACACCTTCACCACTGAAAATACTAAGTGCAAATTGAGTTATCAGACCCTTCCTTCTAGACTTTTTATTATTCTTTTTGTGACCTGGCTAGGCATTAAGTACCATAGTAATAGGTCCAAAAAAATGCACAAATGGACCTGGATTTGTTTAGCTGATGTCATTTTCCAACTGTTTTATTGCTCCATACATATCATTAAGTTATACAACCACATTTTTGCAGCTGACTTGATTTTTGACAAAAAAATATAGAATATATTGAATTCCTTTGTTTTTAAAGGGAAAATAGTCAAGTTTTCTTTGTCATTTCCCTGTTCTTTTCTTACTAAGTAAATAAGTACAAATAGCTAAACAAGTAGGATTTAAAAAAAAAAAATCTGTGAACAAGCAGTGGATGCGCTATGGGGGATAAAGCCGCAGAGCCGGCTCGGTCCTTTCTCGGGCTGGCCTTTCACCTCTACATTATGATTCCGACAGCGGCCAAAGCAGACGCACATGCACAATGTCCTGTAATCTTGTTCCTACAGCACCTCACAGTTTGAGGGCAGGATGTATTGGTTTCCTTCTAAACCAGAGCTGCTGAGGTCTTTTCTTTTGAATTGTCAGTGAGACTGGTAGTTTAAGTCAAGAGTTCTTATTTCAAAAATCTCAACTGAATCTTATACTGGGCTCGCAAGTGAGATCCTTTCTGTAAAAATAGGGCGTTCAAAGCATTCTTGCGCTTCCAGTCCTGAAAGAGGTTTTGGAAAGCTTTGTTTGCTTTGTAGCGGGTTTTTTCTTCCTGGTTGGACTCATTAATACTCTTCTGTGAGAACTATTTTGCTTTTTCGAATAGCTTTTCTAAACAGCTTTCTCTGGTGGAAAATCCAATTTAGCTGCAAGCAGTATTACCAGTTCTGTTCCTTTTTTTTCTTCCTCAGTAAAAGGAGAATAAAAGATTGCATGTCAAAATGGAGATGTACGATTGACGACATTAGCACTTCTATTAATAAATTTATGCAGCAATTATTTAGCTTCACTATTTGTGTTTATCTATGATTGAAGACACCTTCTTTCTGTGGCAGGAACATATTTTCTTCCCAGCACATTTTATTTTCTTGGATCCTAAGTGTCTGCCACAAAGTCCCACTGAAAGGAGTCACAGGGAATGAAGTTCTAGTTGCTTTACACACCATATCTGGTGTAGACTTTTGCTACAGGACCCATTGAAACATGGATGGACTTGAGGGTGTTCTGCTGCGTGGGGTTTCTATCTTAGGCGAGGTAAAGTTTCCTCATTCTAGATCAACCCTGCTTTGAAGGTAGCTGTCCTCTTTCCTTTAGCTCCTGAACTGAGTGTGGAGAATAATTCTGTCTCTCTGTCACAATACTCAATTCCAAAAGGGCAGTTTCAAAGCCAAGCTGTTTACAATGGCTCTGAATCTGGAGTCCTTTAATCAAATTTATCACCATGTAAAAAAACCTGTTTGAGAATGAAATCAGATGAATGAAGCATAAAGGAAAGAGGAAGACAGGATACTTATGGTCTAACTTTTTGTTTGTTTTTTTTAAGATAGACACTTGCTGTGTATCCCAGGCTGGCCTTGAACCCTCTGTAGTCCCCCTGCCTCAGCCTACCGAGAGCCAGGATTACAGGCATGTACCACCACACCTACATGGTCTAAGTTTAATTCCTGGATCTGCTGATGTGCTGGAGCTGGCTCATGTTAGCACACAACAACCTACTGTTAGTTCAGGAATTCTGTGAGTTGTTTGAAGTCACGTTAGCAGATTAAAGTTGGCCACAAATCAGTTCGCTTCGCCTCTCCTCTCCTCTCCTCTCCTCTCCTCTTCCTCCTCATTTTCTCTTCTTCCCCCTTCTCTTTCTTTCCTTCTCATCCTCTTCATTCTCCTCCTTCTCCTTCTTTTCTTGTGAATTAACTGAGCATGACATCACATGCCTATACTCCCAGCACCCTGAAAGGCTGAAATGGGAAGATTTTAAGTTTGAGCCCAGTCTAGGCAATTTAATAAGACACTGTGTCCAAAATTTTAAAAAAAGATTATTAATGTTTCTGAATGAGAAAGCCCTGGGTTCATTCTCCAGGGGGGAGGGAGAGAGAGAGAGAGAGAGAGAGAGAGAGAGAGAGAGAGAGAGAGAGGAGAGGAGAGGAAAAGGGCCGTTATGTTATTAAACATTTTCAGCTATCACTGCGTGACATATCCTAAATAAAGTCACTGCAGCCCTTGCACTATCAGCTGTCTAATTCCCCGGTCTACACCTCAGCACACCCCGACGCTTCTTCAAGCTTTACTTGTTGGTTTACTGTCTCCTGTGACTTGTCAGTAGTCTGACTTGCTAATTTCACTGCATGATAAACAAAAAGTTAGAGAACCAAGTTAGCCTTTGATTTTGAACCTAAAAGGCCCTGTTGGGTGTTAAATAAGATCTTATAGAAAATCTCTAAAAAATGTTTGATGGCAAATGATAACCTGGACTATTATTCAATGATTTTGTTTTTATTTTTAGTATAATCTTGAGATGCAAATAATTGTAATCATTTTGGATGAATTAGTATATATGCTACTCTTGTGGATACTTGAAATGGCAGAGACAGAACAGCAAAATCTGTTTAATGACTCAGTGATTAGAATCTGAGGTTCCTGAACTTTGAGGGACAAAAATTAGGTAGCATGGCGTTTCATTGTACGACTGGGATTGGTTTGGTTCTACAATAGATAAAGAGAGCAGAATGAATGTGGTTAAGAAGTTGCTCATTATGACTGACTCAAACTGGTATGTGGAATAGGACCATCTCTTTTTTATTATTATTATTCCGTGGTTGTGAATTTTAAGTTTGCTGCAGATTGAAGATGTGGAGGATTTCAGACCTGAATGCTGACTTCATAGGCATTTGGTCTCTATGAAATTGTCCCACAGGTCTGTTTTTAGTCAACTGCAGTAAGTTGTTAGCTAAATGAAGTGGAAATGCCTATATCTACTGTACCATGGGTTTGAATTTAATTTTCTAGTGATCTATTACCAGTTATCATTGTGTACTCTCATGCCATTACAGAAAAATCACTAGAACAGTATGGAAGCCCAAGAGGTGAAACTTTTACCTAAGTTTTCATATAATGTTGGGGCAGAGTCTGTCTTTTGCATGAGAGAAACAAAACCAAAGAGACATTACAAAAAATTACATGTTCACATTGCACCTTCTAGTAACAGCAATCTATGTTTATTATTTTCAGTAAAAAATAATTCAAAGTAATTAAAACTTACAAAGAAATTGTAAGTTGTCCATCTGACAATAAGAATGTAAGAACCAGGTTTCTGAGGAGTCAGAGTTGGTTACAGAGTAATGCTAAAGGGCTCAGTTCAAAGATCTCTGAGTAAACCTAGATGATAGCATATTCTAAAATAATACCACAGGACTGATGCTTTCTCCCTAAACCATGTAGGTGGCGAAAGAATGCATTTCTGACCCTCCTGTTTAAAAATACTTTATAATCGACATAGTATTTTCCCAGATCAGTTGAAATATATATATAAGAAAATAATTAAAATTCTAATCAACCAATAAAAGTGTCTAAACAAATAGTAATCAAGCATACTTTTCTGATTTTTACACATGGGCTACTGTTAAACCAGAGGAGGTTGTATGTGATCATAAGCAGGCCACTGCCTCTCCAAGATTCAGAATACCGAGGTATAAAAACAGCAGGCAAAATGCGTTACAGAATAACCTCCCTCCCTGGGTTATTCTAAATGCTAAATAAGTTGAATGAAATGGTTTATGCCTGGTGCTTAGCATAATTACTAGCACAGCCATGCTGCTGTATGGGGCTAGCAATTATTATTATTGTTATGATTACTGTTACTAGTTGGCCTTCCAAACCTTGCTCAGGAGAATTACCGACTTATGCATTCTGGATAAATTTGCCCCTATGAAAAGCAGCCCAAACCCAACACAGCTCATTTGAGATATCTCTCCTGCTCCTTTTGAATACAGCAGATATTTGAAGACAGTGATTTCTCTGCTGCAGCTTTGTACATAGGGGAGCTGTCCTGCATATGTCTATGCTGGCCATTTGTGCCAGGGTCACTTTTGAAGTTGTTGGTCTATCTCTGCAAGGTATAACCTACTCTTCCTTCCCTTTTCCATCTTCCAGTGAATTTTCTTTATGCTATGTGACCTGTTTTGGAGATTCCTACCAACCTGTTGTTTAATTTGGGTCACTATATGTCAGGGCACTTTCCCTATATGGTGGGAAATGAACAGAACATATTTTTATTTGTGTTAATTGTTGAGGAGTATGATACTGTAATGAAGTTAGTAAGTATAGCAACTGAAACCATGAGGATACTCAATAGTATTTTTATGTGGCTTTTCATTGGGTCATGGTAAACCATTTAGAATGCATATTTTTTGCTTATAGCTGGCAATCAACATGCAGTTTAAGGAGCTGTTATTACTTGGTTATTGTATTTGGCTTCCGCTGCTGCATAACAAATTACTCAAAACTCTGGGGCTGGATACAGTGATCATTTATTATTACTTATTTCTTTGTGAATCATCTAGGGTTTAGCTGTTCTGGACTGAGCTCAGCCAGTGGCCCTGCTCTGTCTGCAGTCTGATTCAGCATTGTGTCTTTCATCCGTCTTTGACTAGGAAACAGACTGATGGTAACTTTAACTTCCCGTGACTGGCAGACATGCAGCAGGGCAAGCAGAAATACTTGACCTTTTCTCAGCCCAAGGAAAGAAACTGAGGTAGGGCTCCCCGTCATTTCCATTTAGCTATGGAGGCCTTGAGAATACCAGGAGCAAGGTTGATGCAGAAGGTTCGGAAATTACTTTGGCTGTGGAGGCCAGGCCCTGGTGCAGGAGTGAATCCAAACAAGGGGGAAGAATTGAGGCCAATAGTACTGTGTTTCTTGATTATTAATTATGTTTTCCTCTGGAGATTTGCTACACTTGTTGGCATTAGTATCTTACGTTCTTTTTTGTCTAACAAAATAACTATACTCTTCCCAGGCATTTACTGTATTTTAGTCTCATGGGTAAAGAGAATTATGTCGCAGACCCACTTTTCTTTCTTGTGTTGCATGGTAGAAAGCCTAAAACAAATTAGTAACTTATTATAGCAGTTACTTTTCTGTGACTCTTGTTTTTTTATCTTCTAACTGATTCTATTTTTCACTTGCTCATCTAACCTCTATTCTTGCTTGTGTGTATATCTTGATTATTTGCCTTCCTTCTGATGGAAAGAATATAAATGCATAAATAATATATAGATTACAAACCACAATCATTAGTCTTTTATTTGCTAAGAAAGGTGCAGATAGTATAGTAACATCTGGCACTTTCTGAACATTTATTTCCTCTTGGACCATGAGCAGAATGTTTTTTGAGTGCCTTATGAGATGAGTACTGACGTTACATTATCCCTGTGGAAACCAGAGCAGCTGGTGTGGCTTGTTCAGGTTCCCACAGCTATAAATGTACTGAGGCTCTGCTTTGAACTGGTAATGGCTGCCTTTATTTCTCATATCGTTTTTCTTTAATTTTTATTTTTTATTAGTACAGGTTTACATTACATAATGATTACATTCTTTGTAGAGAGTTGATGCATGTTCATAGCAGATCTCAATTCTATTTTTTTTAAAGTTTGTTTAAAGAGAAGAAAAAAGCAAAACAGAAAAAGGGTAGAAAAGTACATAATTTGTTTGCCCTTTTTCTCTCCCTTTTATTTCCCTGGCCTCCATCATCTGATCCTTTTTCCATTTGAAAACGATCTCCCTACTCCCTATTTTCAATCGTTTATTTTGCTATTTGTTTACATTTGGGGTCTTCCCGTATCAGAGAACCCATGCATTTCACTTAACACTATGATCTCAAGCTGCATCATTTCCCTATAAATGACTCGGGTGTGTCCTTCCTTATGGCACAGTGGTACTCCATGTGTGTACATACCATGCTTCCTTCATCCACTTATCTATTAATACCAATGGACATATGGGCCATTTCAAAGATTTAGCTATTATAAAATCTGCTGCTACAGACATGGGTATGAATGAGTCACTGTAATAAATTGACATTAGAAGGGAAGAGTTGGGTCAAATGGAATTTCTGGTTTTAGATTTTTGAGAAATCTTCACATGGATTCTCACAGTGGTTGTTTTAGTTTACATTTCCATCAACAATGCAGAAGGGTTTCTTATGTTCCACTTCCTCACCAGAATTTGTTATTATTTGACTTTTTAAAAAATTTGATTTCTTGATGATAGCTGTTCTTTCAGGAGTAAGATGGAATTTTGGCTTGGTTTTAATTTGCATTTCTCTAATGGCTAGTGATGGTGAGCATTTTTTTTTTCATGTATTGTTGGCCATTTGTGTGGAGAAGTGTCTGTTCAGTTGCCCATTTTTTGACTGGAACTTTTATTTGAGGAGGACTAGTTTTTTGTTTTTTGAGTTCTTTGTATGTTCTAGATATTAGTCCAAAGAATAGCTGAAAAAATTTCCCATTTTGTAGATTATTTCTTTATTCTGTTGGTTATTCCCATTACTCTTTAGAAGAATTTAATATAACCCCACTTGTTGATTCTTTGCACTATTTCTTGTGCTATTGGGGTCCTGCTCAGTAAATCCTTGCCTACCCATATGTCTTCAAGAGTTCACCTATTTTATTGTCCAGCAGATTAATCTTTTATGTTTTAACATTTAGATTTTGATACATTATAATTTTAGTTTAGTACATGGTGGTGGATATGGCTTTAGACTTGATCTTCCACATGTGCATCACCAATTTTCCCAGCACCATTTATTAAAGTGGCTATCGTTCCTCTAATGTATGTTTTTGTCCCTCTGTCAAAGACCAAAGAGCTGAAATGCCTGCTTTTGTTTTCTGTTTCCTCTGTTCTGTTTCACTGATCCACATGGCTATTTTTGTGCTAACTCTGTTGTTTTTATTGCTGCACCTTTGTAATATTACCCCAAATCTGAGATCTTGATGCTTCCTGCTTTACTCTTGTTGCTCAGGATTCCTTTAACTACTCTGAATCTCCTCTAGTTGCAAATGAATACTAGACTGTTTTTTTTTTTGTAGATCTGTGAAAACTACTGTTGGTATTTGATTGGGATTGTGTTAAATCTATATATCAGTTTTGGAAGCATGGCCATCTTGACTATATTGGTTTTTCTTATCCAAGAATAGTGGACCTCTTTTCCATTTTCTGATATCCAACTTCAGTTTCCTTTTTCAGAATGCTGTAGTTTTCAGTGCTGTAGCTTTCACTTTTTTGGTTGGGTTTATTCCTAAGTATTTAATTTTTCTTGATGCTATTGTGAATAGTATTGTCTTCCTAACATCTTCTTGATAATTTCCTGTGTAATACATTATACAGGAATAGTTTTGAGTTTTGTGTGCTGATAATGTATCCTGCTACATTGCTGAGTATGGCTAATAACTTTAGGAGTCTTTTGCTGGAATTTTTTAGTTTTTCTATGTAGAGGATCATGCCAGCTGCAAAAAAATAATACTGTAATTTGACTTCTTTTTATATGCATATCCCTTTCATTTGTTTCTTTTGCCTGATTGCTCTGGCTAATGTTCAAGGTCTGTGCTGTACAGGTGTGGTGGTAGTAGACATCTTTCTCTTGTTCTCTATTTTAAAGGGAAAGTGTTTGGTTTTTTTTTCCCATTTACCTTGATGTTGGTTGTAGGTTAGTCATAAATAGCTTTTATCAGGTTGAGATAAGGTCCTTGGATACCGATTTTCTTCAGTTTGTTTCTTTTTCATCACTTTTTTGAGCCTAGGTCTGGCTATGTAGCTCCGCCTGACCTTGAACTCACTATATGGTCCAGATTGTCTTTGAACTCTTGGCAATCCTTCCACCTCAGCATCCTGAATGCTGGAATTACAGGCATTCTTCAGGGTTTTTATTATGAATGAATGTTGGATTTTTATCAAAGCCTCTTTCTATGTATATTGAAATGACATTTTTGTCTTTGCTTCTGTTTAGAGGATGTATTATATTTATTGGTTTGCATATGTTGAAGCATTCTTTGCAGCCGTGGGGTGACACCTACTTGATCATGATGTATGATCCTTTTGATGATTTTATTGTCTTTGTCAGAATCTTCTTATAGATTTTTGCATCTATGGTTACTTAAAAATGGCCTGTAGTTCTCTTTTTTAGTTCTACCTTTGTCTTGTTGTAGAAGCATGGTAATGATAGCTTCCAAGACTGACTTTGGAAGTACTCTATCCCTTTCAATTTGGTTAAAGAGCTTGAGGAATATTGGTGTTATATCTTCCCTGAAGTTTCTGTAGAATTCAGTAGTGAATTTATCTCAACCTAGACTTTTCTTAGCTGGTAGGATATTATTATTATGATTACTGCTTCCATTTCATTGCCTTCTATTGCTTAGTTGGAGCTTTTTATTTTAAAGAGAAAAAAGAAAAAAAAAAACAGATAAACCAAGAAGCAAACAAACCTAAAAAACAACAACAAAAGCAAAACGACACAAAACCACCCAGCTATATAAAAACAAGATGATAGGAATTTAACAATGGTTGTGATACTGCACATTGCTGTCTTCAAAGTAATTGCTCAGGCCACTAGACCCAGGGTGGGGAAAAAAAAAAACAAATAGCAAAATGAAAGGAAACATTGGATTTCAAAAGCAAGACAGAAGGAAATTTGCCACAGTTGCCACAGTGCACACTGCCATCCTCCAAGTAGATGCCCAGACCACCAGCTCCAGGTCTGCAAGGTCACCAAATAATACAAGCACCAGGCTATTCCTTTCACCTCAGTTGCCATCATCTCACCAGAGCCCTCCCAATCAGCCAGTTGCTTACTGCTGGCGGGGTGGTAAGGGCAGTGTGCAGGAGAGTGGGGAGATGCCCTTCTGGTTTCCCAGCACACGCACAGCTGGCTCACAGGAAGGAGTGGTTTGTCTTCTTACTGAGTCTCTTACCAAGCTGCAGGCAGAACCTGCTTCATGGGAAGGTGTGGTTCTCCTTCTTCTAGTCCAGGTTTTTAAATCTTCTTGGTTCAGTGTTGCTAATTCATATTATCTAGAAACTTACCCATTTTTTAAAATTCTTCAGGTTTTTGGCATACAGGTTCATGAAATTGTTGCTAATAATCTTTTGGACTTGGACAGTATCCATTGTGATTTTATCTTTTTCATTTCTAATTATGTGAATTTGGGTCTTTACTTTTTTTGGTAAGATTATCTAAAGGCTTCTCTATTTTATTTATTCTTTTTGAAACTTGATTCATTGCTTCTTTTTTTTTTCTTTTTCTTTTTCCTCATTTCATTGCTTTCTGCTCTGCTCTGCTCTTTAAACTTTTCTTCCTTATGCTAGCTTTGGGCTTGAATTGTTCTTGTTTTTCTAAGATCATATGGTCCATCATTAGGTTATTTATTTAGGTATACTCTGTGTTGTGATATATACATGCATAGCTATAAATTTCACTCTCAAAAATGCTTTCCTCATATCCTGTAAATTGCGATATATTGTATGTTGCTCCAGTATGAATTATTATTTTATTCTAGGAACTGTCTTCTTTCTTCTTTTTTCTTTTGTGGACTATTAATTATTCAAGAGTATGTTATTCAACTTCCATATATTTGCCTAATTTTAGTGGTTCTTTTGGTAGAGGTCTGGTTACATTGCACTAGTGTCTGATAATACTCAGTATAGTTTCAATTATTTTGCATTTACTTAATGATGCCTTATTGGCTCTATGTTGTACTATTTTGGAGATAGTTCCATGTGCTTCCTAGAAGAATATGTATTCTGTTGTGGTTGGGGGTAACACTCTGTAACTGTCTATTAAATCTATTTGTTGGAGGGTTTAGATTAATGCTGATATTTTCCTGTTGATCTTTTGTCCAGTTTATCTGTTAGTGACAGTGAAGTACGGTGTTCCCCTAATAATATATTATTATTATTTATCTGATATTTTCTGTGCAGTAGTTTTTGTTTTGTGAAATTTTGTGAACTGTTCTTGGTGCATATAACAGTAATCCGATGATTCACAAACAACTCAGTTCATGAATGGAAGCAAAATTGGCAAAATTTTGGTTCTGTTTGTGAATTTTCCTCATATGAACATGAACAAGGCTGCCTTCCCCAAAATCATGGAATGAATTAAGTTTGTGAACCGAGGTACTACTGCATGTTGATAATTATCTCTTATTGTTGAATTTTCCCTTTAATCAATATGTAGTGAACTCCTTTGGCCTATTCTGGACAGTTTTCACTCAAAGTCCTCTTTGTCTGAAAATAGGATAGCTATTCCTGCTTGTTTTGGTGTTCCTGTTGCATGGACTACTTTTTCTTGTCCTTTGATTTTCCGTCTATGAAATTCTTTTTGGGCAACATGTGTTTCTTACATATAGCATAATGTTGCATTTTGTTCCTTGATCCATTCTTCTGGTATCTGTCTTTTGATTGGAAAATTGAGACCATTCACATTGGAAGTTATTACTGAAATGACTCATTCCTGTCATTGCATTATATTCTTCCTATTTCCTGCCTTTTCATTCCATTTAATTGCTCACTCTATGTAGAACATTCATTCTATTGAATCTTTAGGCATTGTTAGCTGCATGATCTCCTTCTAGGATATCCTTGAGAATTTTTGGAGTTGTGGTTTGCTGTTCAGCTTCTTCTTCTTCTTTTTTTTTTTTTTTTTGGTACTGGGGATCAAACTCACAACCTCACACTTGCCAGGCAGGCGCTAATGCCGCTGAGCCAAATCCCCGGCCCCTCAGCTTCTTACATTCTTGACCTCTCAGTTATCCTGCCTTGCAATTGACATACTGAAAGAATAAAGATGGATTTTAATTCTTTTTTTTCCATGGGATCTGAATTGAACTTTTATTTTATGGTTATCTTCTTTATTTTTTACTATGTGTCTCATAAATATACCTAATAAAAGTGTCAAATATTAATAGCTTAAAAATAACACTAAAATGTGACACCTGGCATTCTAATTACTCAGTTTAAACAGAAAACTTTAAGGCTTTAGGTAAATGAATATGATTTATGAATCACTGTAACTGCTATAGATATGTTTAGCACACTGTCCTCATATTTATGATAACCATAATACTTCCAGGTACATTTTATGTTTTCTTGCAGAAGTTTAGTGGTAAGTGTGGAAACTAAACTAGCAAATATGAGTAAATCAGCACAATTCCAAGCACCTGTTCAGAGCATTCATTTTATTGATTTAACAGTTGACTCTTTAGGATGTTTTTCTAAAAACATTGGCTCTAGGCAGCATAAGAATTCTCAGTGAATATATTTGTTCACATATCACTGAGAAACTACTACAGTGACAGATTTTAGGAATTTTTATGAGATAGAATGACAAAGACCATTTTTGACAAGAGTGTCTTCCTGTTTTTCTGGCCAATTCTGTGTATTTATATGCTTTCAGTTATGAGGCTTTCTTGCTTTGATCTTTCAGTATCTCTTTTGGCTCAATGATTTGGAAAGTCTTCAATGATTTCTATATGGATATTATACTTCTTAACAGTTAACATCTCTGGGGAAACTTGAAGTAACCATTTTCCTTCAAATCATCCACAATTCCCACAGCCCTGGTGATCTCAAGCTACTTTGGTAATGCTCATTTACTATTAATCAATTCTCCATGAATGGCCTTGTTGTGTTTTCTCTTAAGAAAGGTAAAATCATGGCTATGTCTCCCAAATTATCTTTTTTAAAAATGGCTATTTACTAGATCACTATTATTGATGTCCCCAAAGATGAGTTCCATTCCACTACTGCTTTTAACCATTGTCATTTCTTCAATTAAGAGTTTTGTGTCAAATTTTTTTTGGAAAAAAACATTGAATTTCCTTGGGTGACACAGACAGAAACCTTACATGATTTCTTAACGACCCCCTATGATGGCTTTTGACCAGTTGAAGTTGTGGATCTATATTCTCAGAATGATGTTAAAGATCTTTATTTCCATTTGAGTTCTGATTCCACTATATCTGTGTCTTTCTCAGTTGAATACCTTGTTCTGTTTAGTAACCTTGACAACACAAGGAAACCATCTTACCAGTAGCCACTACTTCAGAAGAAGAAGGATGGGGAGCAGAGTCCCATAGAACACAATCATTAGTACAACACAGCCATGTGTCCTTCTCATACTCCTGGGTTGTGGTCAGGTCCCTCAGATGGATCCCTGCATCTGAGAAAAGAAGCTGTAAAATTCTGTTATCCACATGGCAAAAAAAATTGTTCAGTTAGAAGTTTTCTAGTACCATTAATAAAATCACAAAATAAAATGTAGGAATATATTTTTAATTGTCTTACCTATCTCATATTTGCAATTAACTCATTTTTATAGCAAAAGATACTTAATGCAAGACAGAACTTTTTTTAAAGTGGCTGATTGGCTTATAGTTTAGTCAATAGATTTTTCACTATGGAGAACACTTCAGTGAAGTTGCAATTCCATGCATAAATATCTACAGAGCTTTTATTTGCCAGGCATTTTCTAAAGATACAAAATGGCACAACCCTGCCCTTAGCCTCACACCTTCCTTATCAGGGGAACCAGTAGAGCAGATAAGAATAGAAGAAATAAGAGTGGTTACAGTTTCATCAAATAATGAGTACTTGAGGATTATTGCTGGCTCCTTAGAAGTTTAAAATGGATACCTGGTTTAGGCAGAGAATTCCTCTAAGTTGAGGTGATAGATTCGCATCGTCTGGCAAAATGGTGCCTCTTCAGCTTCATCCCCTGCCTTCTTCCCAAATGTACTTTCACTTTAGCTGTACCACACCTGCTTTAGTTCTCTACTTACTGCACTATTATGACCCCCCCGACTTTACTCATATGCTCAGCCTCACCTTCCTTTTAGTGCTCACTGCCTTTCATCAAGCGCCACTTTCATCACGGCAAACCTATGGCAGTAGCTTAGTGATGGGGTACATAGAAGCCTTCCCAGCCTCCCCACCATGTGCCTCCTCTCCTGAGAAGCAGAAAGGACCAAGCACTTCTTTCCTCAGACTCCCTTATAGCCAAGGTTACCAGAGGATTCCTTTTATGACCGTTAATGTGGTGAGGTTTTGGAAGGCGAATCTGAGGTGTCTGTAACCTCTACAGTTCCTACTGTGCAGAACACGGGAGGAGACAGTAGGTCTCTCTGTAGCAGTGTGTCAGCATCGAGTCACTAACTTTAAGGTCATGAAAAACAGTGCATAGGGTAATTATTACTAAGTCAAAGTTCATGTTATTGTGAGTAACCTACTGATACCTGTTCATTTTTCTGGGAATATATTTGCTATCAATTTTGTTATTGCTGTTGTTGGCCTTTTTACATTCTTGATATTAGAGGATTAGCATCACCTTTTACTGCTATTTAGGGTCCCTCTCTAGAGCCTGCTATGCCAGGCTTTCCAGGGCCTCAGTAACCATATCTCTCACTTTTATCTTTAATCAACTCAACACTTACACATAGTCACCGCTTTGAACCTAGAATCCATAAATACTTGGAAAAAACACAGTCAAATAATGCTGAAGAGTTGCAAGAACAGTGAGAACAGACATAGGAGGCATTAGGCTACTGCACGGTGTGGCAGGTTGCTCAGTGAATGGAACTTTGGGACAAAGAGTTGTTACAAGTGATTTTTGAACTTCTAATTTTGCACATTAGGTGAAGAAATTTGTCTATCAGAAGCATTATTCTTTAGAAAACCCTTTTCTTTCAGCCTCTCACAGAGAAAAGATGATATTTATTTACTTTTCCTTTCCTATTTGGATTCCTAACCCTCCTTTCTGTTTTGACTGGAGTACTTAAAATTAACTTTCTTGAATGGCTATTATCAAAATATCAACCAATAGCAAGTGCTGGAGGGTCTGTGGGGAAAAAGGAATCCTTCTCCACTGTTGGCGGGACTGTAGACTGGAGCAACCACTGTGGAAAACAGTGTGTATATTCCCCAAAACACTAGGACTAGAAATCCCATTTGACCCAGCTATTCCCCTTCTGGGTATCTTCCCAGAAAAATTAAAAACATCATAGTGCAGAAATATATGTGCATCCATGTTTATAGCAGCACAATTTGTAATAACTAGATCTTAGAAGTCACATAAATGCCTATAAACTAAGAGGTGCATAAAATGTAGCCTTTTTATACAGGAGTACTACTCAGCTATAAAGAAGGATAAATTGGAGACTTTTACAGGTAAATGCATGCAACTTGAGACTGTACTCATAAGTAAAATAAATTAGACTCACATATGTAAACACTGTATTGTCTCCTTAGTGTGAGAAGCTGAAAGAGTAAGTAAGTAAGTGTACAATAGATATTTTGAAGTGGGGAAAACTGGTTTAAAAAGAAAGAGAAACTGGGATGGGGAAAGGAGAAAATAAAAAAGGGGAAAGAAGGAAAAAGTAACATATATGTATATGATATTTAAGATAATTATACTATTAATTTCTCTTAGCTCATTAAAAAGAAAGGTTTGTGCTAATATTGTAATATTGTTTGGACAATTAAATACATATATCTTGTACTCTGAGTAACTGATTTAAAATAACAATAGTAGCATATTAATCATTGTTACTCTATTATCTTGAGAAATTTTGGGTTTTTTTCCCATTTGAAATAAAATTTTAAAAATTCACTTTCTTTGGGTACTATTCACTCACTCATGAGGCACACATGTTGTGTACAAACACTTAGCATCTATCACTTTTCATGGTACAATTAAGAGGTGTGATAGAAAAATACGCTGTGGTCACATTTAAAAAAAAAATTGTCAGAGTGAAAGACACACTGCCGTCAACTCTCCCCAACACTCCCTCACTGTGAATACACTTATGCTACTATTCTTGTTGCTTTCTGAAGCAGTTTTGAAGTCTTTCACTGTTGAATGTCTTTAGTTGCACTGTCCTAGCTGCTTCAGTGTCACCAATGGATTCCACGTGTTTACCTTTTGTGGTCCTGTTTTACATGGCAGAGATAGAAGTCTCCCAGTGTCCCATCTGGGGAGCCAGGTGGCTGCAGAGGACACACAGCCTGCCTTTCTGTTAGATGGCATTCAGCACCCGCGTTCATTGGCTTTTTGATCACACCTTATATAAGCAGGAAAGATTCCCAGAACTACTTCAGAAAGCAGCAAGAACCATGGGATGAATGTATTTGATGCAAGGGGGGGTATTTTGAGCAAGATTAATAACTGTGTGTATTTCACTGTCATACATTTGGGATTTAAACATTGCCCATGTTTTGATCACTCTTTGTATTCAGTCCACATTTGTTAAATATTTAAGTTTGCTTATATGAACATAAGGGTGGAATTTCTATAAAGCCAAAAGCTGTTAGGGAGTAATTAATCATAGAACTGGATTTAGGAGTTTGACCTAAGAAGAGAGTGGGAACTGGGCTTTAGTCTCCTCATCTTTAAGGTGGGTACAATAATTGCTGGTTGCTATGGCATCAAACTAGGTAATTAAAAAGCCCTCTGTGCATGACCTTAATGTCAGCATAGAGTACAATGCTCCAGATAATGGTTGATTATGGTCCAAGATGTGATGGGCTTGTGACCACTGCTTTTTATTCCATGGATATTTATGCTCAGACGTGGCTTACATTTTGTACATTGTTACTTTATTGGACACTTTTTGGTAGACATCTTCACTCTCCTTTTATAGCTAAAGACATTGATTCCGTGCAACTGACTCACCTGAGGTGATACTTACTATGTGATTCTGGTCAGCTCTCCCTTTAATAATATAGCCAAACACCTCAGATAAAGGGGTCTTAAATATTACTGCCTAAGAAGAGGGTATGCCCCACTGAGGTAGAGTTTACATTCACTCTGGTGCAGGAGTCACTCCTGTGACCTTTACAGCAGCTCAGTTCGAGCTTTCTCCACCCGTATTAGTGCCCTGAATGAGGCATATTTAAATCATGAATCCAGTCACACAACTGATCGAACAAACACGATTTTCAGCTACCTACCTAATCATATTCCTTCTGCAATGGGAATCACAGATGTAAGGTATGAGTTGGTTTACCACACACTTTCATTATGATTGTTTTCTAATGTTTTGTTTAAAGGAGATGTCTTTCTCTTGTTGAGATGGAATTTCAAAAATTCTCATAAAAATGTGTTCCAAGGAGACTCATGCCCCTTAACCTCCTTCCTTTTACAATATGAGGGAAAGCAAGAAAGAAGTTAGGCTTTAAGAAGTCATTAATTAGCCTTCTGTGATGGCTCTGCCAGGAGTAAAAATTCTTTAAAAGGAAGTCATTCTGTCCTAGGGAAGTTGGGTACCATTTGAGAAAAACTGCTTTGGTGTCTTCTTAATTTTTGTCTTTGGTTTTTGGTTTTTGGTATCAGAAATTGAACTTAGGAGCCTCATGCTTGCCAGGCAGGCCCTGTGCCACTGAGCTACATCACTAGCCATATTTTCTGAATTAACTTTGTTGTTTCTGTGCATTTAATAGAAATATAGTAATCTGTTAGTTCTACCTGTATATTTTAAAATAGAAAGTTATTTGAGTTATACAGTTCCTTGAAGATATTCATGCCAGTGCCAAATGGATATTGTATAAATTTTTTTCTCATTAATTATCTTTTAATTAGAAAAGATAAACTATTAAACCAAAGGAAATATTATGCCACTTATCAAGTTATTGGATTTAATCTTCTATATCTATCCAGTTTTGTGCTTTTCATTTTCTAATATCAAGAATACTAGCCCACAGACAAGCTTGAGAGAACAGGAAAAGGCACCCCTGCTACAGACATGTGGCCCCCAGAAGGTGCCTGGCCAGGGGAGAAAGTCCAGCTGGACAGGTCTGCCTCATTTCAGCGAGCTGCGATGAGACAGTACACAGTGCATGAGTCACAATGTGTGGTCTCCCCTACTGCGTGTCACAGCCATGGTAATAGATTGACTCACATGTGAAGTGGATGGGAACCTAATTCCTGATATGTAAGAATGCCCTGCAACAAAATCCTCTGTATGAACTGGGTGTCAGTAAATCTGTCAAGAAACAGAGGTACAGGGAGTTTGGGGGTAGAAAGGGGAAGAATTTCAGTCATAAATTTTAGTTACAGGTTTGATTTTGATGGATCCTGAGTGAGTGGGTACCAGATAATGGGTGGGTTTGGGATCTGAAATGAAAGTTGAGTTTGCATCGCACCCCAGAGCTTTCTGGTTGTTTGTTGTGGAATAATGGGCAACATGGAGTCCTTGGCTCTGCCAGCTCGTATTCTCGTTATACCTCAGAAAGATAGGACACACCAGCATGGCAGGTTGGAAATATCATGGAGACTGAGCTCTCCACTCATTTCCTCCCTCTTCCTCTCTTGCCTGTAGCTGAAAACAAGTGGTAGAAAGCATTTACACCTATGGGGCTAACAGGGAATGTTGCACTGCACCAACTCTGTGCAAGTGCAGGAGTCAGTGATGAGCGAATGCAAGACACTGTCTATGACCTGATTGAGTGTATACTCAGTGGGGGGAAGGGACACTAAAAAGCAATTATTCCAATAAATCTACTTTCAGTAACAAAGAGAAATTTTGTGAAAATAAGTAGCAAATGCCATGACACCATCACTGGAGAGGAATGTGACAGCCAGTGGAGATGGATTTAGGATTTGAGCTACTCTACTAATAATTTAAAAAATGTAGGCAACAAACCCATTTTTCCCTAAGTCCTTCTCTTTGATAACTCAAGTGTTCTAGCATCACACATTTGAAGATCAGCATCTTAACCTTATCAAAGTTACTTAAGCCCACCTTTTAGGGGCTATGCAGGCTCTAGTTGCTGAAACTTCTGCCCACCAGGCCTGCTGAACTGAAGAGCTGTAGTATATCAGAAATGGTAGCTTTTCAGAGTTAGGTTATTTCATATAAAACCCCTAGTCCTCCTGACAAATGTTGGGCTGTTTGTGTTCTTGTATGCATGGTGAGGAAAAAAACAGCCAAGCCTAGAGGTTGTAACTATTCAAGTAAAGTTTTGTGATTTAAGATCTATCTCAAGTAGCCCACAAATACTTACCTCACATTTCTTTGCTTGTTCCAGGCAATGGGGACAGAATCCGGTCTGATCTCTTTGATCTCCAAAGTGTTGTCCTCTTTTCAATAGAGGGTGCACTTTATACTTGACCATCTCCTCTCCTGTGGTCTTATTTGTCTGCTGTCTGCCTCATTCCTGCAGGTGTTTTGAAACTGTCATACTTTACATCCACATTGTGTGTGTGTGTGTGTGTGTGTGTGTGTGCCTGCTGTTGATAAGTGAAAGTCTTCCTTGGCAGGACCATCTTTTGGATCTATGTCTTTTACAAATATTTCATCTTTGGCTCCAAAAGCACTATTTTCTACCCACTTGTTTCCTTCTGATGTGTCCTCTAACTTGCTCCTCTTTTTCTTGTTTCAAATTCCTCTTCTGATTTCAGCCATCTATTTTTCCCTCCCTGTAGATAACTTTGTGTTTTCCTATCTCTTAGTCTTTCTCTTTTCTTTCTGCCTGTTATTCCCTCCCTCTCTTGTCTGTCTCCTCCATTTCATTGTTCCATATTTCTTGAATTTCCTCTCTGTGCCTTTAAAATTGTAACAAGGTGGATTTGAGGTGGAGGCTGGAAGTGAGCTAATGAATATGGTCACACAGTAGGACTTGATGGAAAAGTAGGGTGTGTCTTTGGGAAGACCTAAGCTGAACATGTCAAGAAACAGCTGGTTAATGTTTGTAGTCTTGAAATCAGTGTTAGATAGCCTGTGTTGAGGAGAGGAGAAAATATGTGTGTCTGCAGGTCTGGCTGGCCAGAAATAGAAGCCCGGTCTTACTCAAGTGAAGCCCTTTAAGATCTGTAAATCTGGGTCAGGCTTGATTTGCATGTGTACTAGTATATATATGCATAGCCACAGTCATTGTACTGCCTATTGTATGCAGTCTACAAACGGGGTAAATACAAGCCTATACACTTTTGAAAAGGCTTATGGTCTTATGCCCAGAAACTCTGATTCTCTGCTTTTTTCAAAAGCTTGATGTATGAATTGCAGCTTGAACTGAGAGTCATTACCTCTGGAACTATCATACAGAAAAATGTGAACAATTCTTCAAGGTAGAGGAAAAGATACTGATCCTACTAGCTTACCTTTTCCGATGTCTCTGTACCCAGGTTACTTTGCATGTTACATCCTATAAAATGTTGCAAAATTATTTATGAACCTGTTATTCAAATACAGCAAGTATCATAGATATTTTCCTATCTCTATAGTGACACAAATCCATTAGACACTATCTTAGGTTTAAACTTGATTTCCTCAGAAATACAGTTGAGTCAGTTACTTAGCAGTGCTTCTATGTCTGTCTTTGAATAGCATTCCTGCCAATCTGGTCATACTTGAATCAATCTTTCTGGAAACACCTTCAGTTATATCATGTCTAAGTGGTAGCAAAATAAGTCTTTAGCAAATACTTAATGTAGAAACTGTGCACAATAATAAATAGACCTAAGATTCCAGCTGGCACCAAGTCTCATTTTAGGCTGAATGACAGCTATACTATTTTTCAAGGGAGTAGGGGGGTAGTGACAAAAATGGAAACATAGAGGGGTTTTTTTTTGTTTGTTTCTTTTTTAGCTGTTGTTTGAAATAGTCATGAGTGTGGAACATTCTATTTTTAGATTTAGGTCATTTAAAATACTTCCTCTTTTAGGATTTAAAAAAAGAATGGCAAGGGGAACTGCAGTGAAAGTTAATGTAGATGGCTCTACCAGGGTGTGAACTGGTTCAGGATTCTGGCCCTGCAGAGCCCCTTTGAGAGCAGACTGGGGAGGAGTCTTCCCTCACCCTGCTATGTCTACTGACTGCAGTAGCCAGCAGACAAGAGGTTTCAGATGCTGAATCCTGCTGCATTCATATGAGCAGAAGAAGTCCAGGCCCGGGGATAGTCCAAGGATTATCATGAAATTTGCCTACTATTACTGATTTTCCAGTATTTCGTGAACAAGAAGAGGGTGGGAGGATGTGGGATAAGCAAAAGAGAAACCTAGTGAATTAGGAATTCCTCTATCAGAGCACCTTGGCTCTTCGTTCATGGGTTTGAGGAGCACCTTGCCCAGTTAGTATGGGTCCTCAGGGCTTCTTTCTCCAGCCCAGCAGCTGAGATGTCCAGGGTTTTGAGAGCCTTAAGACGTATTGCATCCCAATAATAGAGACCACCTGTCTTCCTTTAGGCTTTTTACCATCCACCCACCTTAGATAGGTGGCTCATACTTGTTTCATATGCGTTTTCTATTTTAGTAGGTACAAAATCACTTCCATTTTTTAAATCTCTACTGGGTAGATATTTATGCATTAACTCCTTTAGTTACTATTTCAGGGTCTAATTTATCTTGAGTACTGTAACTCAGAAATAAATTTAAGTGTGATATTCTTTTAAAATCACTTAAACATAATAAAATGTGTTAGATGGTGGGTTTAACAACAATATTTTTTTAAGAAAAATTGCTGTCTTTTCTGTTATTATTGATCATTCTCCAGGGCTTCACATCACTTATTTTAGCTGTTGAATACAGATCCATAAAAATCAGTGTTAAAATACACTGGTACAAAGGAATAGGAAATGCTTACAGATTTCAGTCACTCAGCCAATCAGACTCACAGAAATTCTTATCAATTCATTAACTCTCATTGGCCCCACAAAACACTCACACCAATTTGTTAGCTGATGAGCATCAGTGGAATTTTAAAAATAGCTTCCAAGTGAGAATGATGTACCCAGTATGTTAAAGGCTGTCTACAAGTCTCCATTCTTTTAACATCTATTAGGACCCATAATCATGTTGCTATAACCATTAACTTTTGCTTAAATTGTTTTCTTTTTTACAATAGTTTCCTTTCTCTTTCTCTCAAAGCAAAAAGGCCTGAGATTGTACATTTATTTGTTTAATACAGAATTACTGATCATTCTAAACTGTACTAGGCTCTGATTAAGAGCAAGACTGATGTCCTTTCCACCTTCCTGAAGCTTAGGTTATGCTGATAAGGATCACATGCACAGAGAAGAAGAAAATGACATACTTATCAATTGGAAGTATTATGGAGGAAATCAATTAAGTATGAAGAGAGAATAATAAGGACCAGAGGCAAAATAAGTAAGCAGGACAAGGAATGTTCTCTGGAAGTGGGACCATATGTAGATCAGGAGTGAGAGATAAGATGGCCCGACTCCTCTCATCTCTAGATGGGAGATGAGAAGCAGGATCATTCCCACACATCATCCTTGCACATAAACATCCTGAGTTGAGTAAAAACTTGGTCTGAAAAATTGCAAGAGATCAGTTAGCACATTTTAGGTCTTGAGAACTGGACAGTACACTTGTGAAGCAACAGAAGGTCCCTTGGATTTTATTTTTAGCACAGCGCAGAGCCATTAATGGATTTGAAGTGGGGGAAAACTCTGTGTGATTGGCTTTGTGAGTAGATGGAGGGTGTCTGTGAGGATAAGGACCTGAATAGAGCAGAGGTTCCCAGGGAGAAGGCTGGTGACCCAGTGCTGGGACAGATCAGGGTGTCACCTAGAAGGCAAAGGTAAGGATGCCTGACCTGGAACAGGGTTAAAAGGGGAAAGGATTTTCTCTAGAACAGTGGAGACCCATCTGAGGGAATAAGATAGATGTAAGGCTGTAACTGCCAATACTAGGTAGGAGTTTGTAAACAACACAAATCATAGGCAACTCTCTTGGTAGATTGTTAATGTAACACTATCATCACATGAATACATTGCACAAAAGTTTGAGATTAAATATACTTTTGTGAATATGGATAAAAAATAAAATTTGCTAAAAATAATTGGTTAAAATAATTAAATTGGTTAAAATAAAAATATTTAAAATAAATAAAATTGGTTAAAAATAATTGGTTAAATTGATTAAAAAATAAAATACATGTACAACATGAACAGACTTATGTGCTAAGACTGTATTTTGAACAAACATGCTAGACCTAATGAGTGCCCTTTATAGTCATTTTGAGAGAGGATATTATTTTTTGACAATATCTTAGTCTGTTTTCTCTTGCTATAACAAAATACCTGGGCTGGCAGTTTAAAAAGAAAAGAAGTTTATTTTGGCTCATGATTATACAAGTGCACGAGCATGGACTGGCCTCTGAGCAAATGCTCAGCTTCTAGTGAGGGCCTTTTGATGCATCTCATCATGGTAAAGGAATGGAAAGAGGGAAGCAAGCACATGCAGAAGGAGCATGTATGCAAGGGAAAGAGAGATGGAGGAGCTGGGTTCCCTCAATAACAATTTGCTGTTATAGTAATTGATCTAATGTTGTGAGCTCACCCCCGGGAGCTCTGATCCAGTCTCAAAAGTAGTAACCAACCTCTGAGAAGCACAGTGATTTATTCACGAGGCATGTGTCTGCATGACCCAACCACCTCCTACTATGCCCTACCTATTGAAGGCACCAGCATCTCTCAATAGCATGACACTGGAGACCATGCTTATAGTACCTGAATGTTTAGGGCTAAATCATATCCAAATCAGAGCAGTAGGTGTTACTTGATTTCTATATATGATTTTATTATGGAGAAGAGTCACATGCTATGTTTTCTTTTTTGAAATTATACAGAAATGTGGATCAATTGATAAAAGAAAGTGATGCATGGTGTGCAATTTGAGGATCATGCTGAGTTCTAGTCTCAGACCCACATCTTACCAGTTGCAAAGTCACACTCTGAGCCTCAGTTTTCTCAGCAATGTAATGAAAATAACAGTGGTTTCCACTTTCTGCAATTTCTGTTTGCATTAAAAGTAATAATCACACCAAGCCCTTATCCTTGAACTGCCATATGTTAGGGAGCAATAAATGTCAGCTCATAATTGTGATAATTGCAGAATTTCAGCATTTAGACATAGTCTTCTTTCACCCTCTAGTTTTATAGATAAGAAAGCTAAAGGCATTTGTTATGTGACAGGTGTCATGTACCTGATTGGGGCAGCCCCACTCAGTGACGGCGCTTAAGATTCCTTTCACTTTTTTCCCCTTTGTATTTCCATAGGAAAGAGAAATATTTGTGTTTAGTAGATGAAGAGTGACATATCTTGACTAGAGTATGAGTTTAGACCTCGTGTGTGTGTGTGTGTGTGTGTGTGTGTGTGTGTGTAAGAGAGAAACAGAGACAGAGTGACAGAGACAGAGTGACAGAGTGACAGAAGAGTGAGACAGAGAGTGAACCCCTTGGAAACATGCAGAACCCCAGAAAGAACAATAACAAAAAAGCAGAGAGAGTCAGGCAAAGTGCAGAATGGATAAGAAGAGGTATGCAGTATATCTTTGGATTGAAAATCTAGACATTATAGAAAGATAAAAATAAAAGTATATTCTACAAGAGACATAAAGCAGATAAAACTAGACATCACTAAAACCCAGAATTTATGAATAGGCTGAGTATTGATCTGAGAGGATGCAGGTATCTGAACCTTAATTTGGTACAAAAGAAACCTTGAAGATTTGGGGAAGAGAAAAACAGTCACTAGGGATAGATGAGTCACATGAATAACAATCAAAAAGTAAAGTTACCACTGAAGACTACATTTAGAGCATCTTTCAGGACTTCATGTATGTTGTATTACTCAGAAGAAACAGAATTATATACAGATTTATGAAGAGACTGAGAGTGTGGATATTAAGAACAGGATCATATAGTTTAGGAAAATTCTCAACTTGGTTTCAAAAAGCCTTCGACACATATGGGGCAAAAGATCGTAAGTGCTTACACATATAAAATAATTTGTTGAGTTCATTCAAAGAGAGCTTTGAGGATAATATTTCAGAAACATAAATTGGTGCCATTTTTAGAAAAAAAAGAAGTAGGGGAGAATACAGTAGAATAATGGGAAAGAACGATTTCAAATCAACGAAGTATTCAATTGGCATCAGAATTATGTTGCCAAACTAAAGCAATCTATCTGGGTTTCTACCCTCAAAGTGAGTTTTTATTGTATAAGAGGAACTGTTAGGATGTTTGAAGGATATGGAGGTGAGCTCAGCATGTTTTCCCCAAAGGGGCTCAGCATCCAGTCAGAGAAATTCATCCATGCATCTGTCTGTTCATGTGTGTGGTGTTTATGGACTACTTACTCTCAGTGTCCCACTCTGACTTCAGACTCTACTCATCAGTCCTAAATTCTTTCTGCTCACTCATCCACTATTCTGACCAGCAGTTGGCTCCAGAATAGTTCTTTGTTACCTTTCTCCACAATTCTGCTATATTTTAAAAGTGGGAATGATGTCTTGTTTAATACCTTAAGCACCTTCCCCAATATCCAGTACATAGTAAGTGCTAAACAAATAGCCACTTCACCTACTTAAGTACAACTTACCTTTTAGTACTCATTTATTTTTACTAAATATTAAACATTCTGTTTTGTATCATCTCATTCATTTAAATATGCAAAATTTAGCAAGTGGAATAATAAATTCAAAGGTTTTGCTGAATTCATATAGCATGTAGAATAACAAGATATTATTATTTAACATGAAAAGTAAAGGTACGTATCTGGAGAATAACTTTATGGGTATATCATTTTGTTGAGTGGGAATGAGGTTCATGTCACCAAAAGTTTATTAATAACTAATAGCTTCATGAAGTTTGAGAACATTTCCAGGGCTGATGGGAGGGGGAGAAAGTTATTTTGACACTTGCAGAAGCCATTTATAGTCTTTTCATCTTTTCTGTCATGAAGATTATCACTTAATTATAAGATAACATGATTTGCTGCTTAGGTATCAGAGGTAGAAATCTGCAGGCTGGGACCAAAGTGGAAATCAGTGCTCAAAGGTCTGAGGACTAATTAATAAAGTGGGTATAGCTGTGAGGCTGTCAGTCTTGCATGAGTTGGGGTATCTACTTTAAAGGCATTGATGGACCTAGTTCTCTGGCCTGTAGGTCAGAGAAAATAACCACCTACAACCCCAAAGAAAAGGCTTGTCCAGATGGGAAATGGCAAAAGTAGAAGCAAGAGACAAAGATGCCTCCTATCTCTATGGAAAGCTGCAGAGTCCCAGTGTGTTTTCTGCTGGAAACTTCACTGACCAACCCACAGAAAAGCCCAGGAGCAAGAATTCCATCCAAATGGTCCATGCAGAGACCAGACAAGAGGAGGGCATGCAACCAAAGGGACAACAGACTGTCACAGTGCGTGTCACATAGGAGGCTCTCAATAAAAGGGACTGAAGAACGTAAGTAGCTGCATTGAAATCAGCCTTGGTTTTCTTAGCACCTGTTGTGTGCTAGGTACTGTAGAGGACAGAATAACTAGTATGTCTGTGGGTAGAACTCTGAGCTCCTACAATACATCCATTTCAAAATTACCTGTATTGTGTATGTTTAGAATAACTTACACAGTCTTCCTGTAAAATTGATTTCATTAATACCATTTTACAGATAAGGAATCCTGATTTCTGAGTGGTTAACAGAGCTGGTTAAAGTCACACTGGCAGGAAAGTGGAGTCAGAAATCCAAACTTTGGCTTCAGGCTCTTCATCTATTTCCTGGCTCCGCAACTGTTTGATACCAGCCTCTTGAGGGACTATTAACTGTCTCCATCCCATGGACTGTTGGGCTGCCTTAGTGTGCTTTGAATTCTTTCAGCTAATGGTTAGGTTAGCACATGGATAGCATGGATTGTTTTAACTATATCTCTCTCATCCCAGTATTTTCATAGAGGTTTCCTAGGAATATCATCTGAGAACTTAGAAAATATAGAACTTTAGGACATATAAGCTCTAATTTAAGGTCTGGCCCCCAAGAAAGATCCTCATGGGACAGTGGTATAACCAGCCTGACAGTGAACTCTGATTTCATGGATCTCCAGCAGGTGTCTTTTCATTTTGCAAACAAGTTAAGCAAAGCCCATTGGCGTGACACTGTCATGGAGCTCAGGTGTGCATCTTGACGTGTTAAAAAAAAAAAACAAAAAAAACAAAACAAAAAAAAAAAACAAGCCCAGATAAGGCTAATACTTACTGAAGGGCATAACCTAAAAGTGGGTGGAGCTCGTATGGCTGAAGTGCTTTCTGGGAGATGTGCTCCTGCAAGTTAAATGTGAATTAGATGCCTCTTGGATTGGAGAAGATGCAGTCTAGTAACATATATTGATTGAATGGACAGAGCAAAGTGAACAGTGCCCCATGTCTAGATCTCTTTCTGAGGTGTGACCATGGAGCTGCCTCGAAGTCACTTATTTCGGGTGGTTGTACACTTGGATGACAAGAACAGGGACCCCCATAAGTGTGTGCAGCGGTACAGTCTTCAGCAGAAACAAAGCATCAGTATCTTTTTGGAAGACAGAAATTGGGTTAATGAACCTGATTTCAGGACAGATACCTGCCAGCTCAAGAAATAAAGCTTCTGCAACAGGCTTGACACCTCCAGTCTTCAGACTTGTCTAGCTTCTCTAAGGGTTATGTAAGGCATAACATCTATGGTATTTCTTTTGATAAAACCAAACCTTTTAGAAAATAGAGTAACTGAGGAGTCCATTCATGTAACCAATGTTTGTGTCTCCCTTTGCTTTGTAACTCCAGGTAGATCGCTCTTGAACAACAATGATTGAGTAGAAATTATTTTAGAACTCTTATGGTGATCTGTTTAATCCACTCACCCTAAACTGGGTCCTGACAGTGTCTCATGATTATAGAGATCAAGTTGACAAAGGAAGATTTCTCAGACAGCTGCAGAAGCAGCTGCAGCTGAGAAGAGCTTCCTTACTGATCATTTGAAAACCTGTTTGACTCTCTGTATTGCTGGTAAAATACATTAATTCTTTACCCTTTCCACCTAGACAACAATATTTTCTATGCTAAGTTTAATGAACCTAAATATATGGTACATTTGCTTTGTTTTTTCTAAAGGATGAGGCTTTCTACATCCTCATAAGGGTGTGTTTACTGGTTTTACCAAGCCTCTTAGAGAAAGATAATTCAAAGACTTTTATTAAGACAATGGTTTTGACTTTACAATGAGTTTATGTCTTTAAGGATACTTTTCAGCAAATGAGCCAATCATACGTTAAATCAAATTTAACATCCATTATGAAACACTGAATCATATTTTATATCTCAGTAATGATAACAAATGATCACTTATCTCGTGTTCCTCTCATTTGTACTACTTCTCATCAATCTTGCTAATATTGCAAAGATTTATTAAATGAACAAGTGTCCAGCTGTAACTGTTAATATTAATAGCTTCTTTTTTATTTTCTCTTACTGACTTCTTTTTTCTATGCTTGCTTGAGCCTGCTTTAAAGTAGGCTTTGAAAGTAATAGTTTTTTTATCTTGAAATGAAAATTAACAAAAATCTAGGAAGTTAGCAATAAAATTATTTTAATGAAACTGTGCAATTATACTAGCCCATTACAAAAAGGATTTGCTATGAGCTCAACACTGCCAGTGAAAAGCTTATTTTACTAGAGTAAAACAGTCAATTTTAAAACTCTGGAAACATTTCAGATCCCTTATGACTTAAAATTGCTACTTGTGCAGTAAAAGTTTAAATCACTTGAGTAAATTCGTAATTTAATCTTTAAAGTTTAACTAACATTTATTCTTCCTTTCTAAGAGCTTTCTGTTGGAGTAAATTGTATGAATTTGCCACTTATTTTAGATTTTGCTGTAAGTCTTGGTGATTTCCAAACCAGTAACTTCTCTCCTTTTCCAGTTTCTAGATGAAATTCCCTCATACCATCTCCTCTCTGTGGTTATGAAATTTTTGCCTCTTCTTGCCCTAAACTGAATGTTCTTTGGCACAGTTACTTTTCCCCTATAAAGTATTTTCTCAGATGTTTAGACCTTGTTTTTCATCTTGCTGCCAAACTGTCTTTCCCTGATCCCTAGATGCTGCCTCAAGCTCTTGAATGTTTCCAAGACATTCCTGTGCCTCCTTGGATTCACCTTCTTGCATTTTTGGTCCAACAAGTCTTGCTCATTCTTCCTGACTGATTTATTTATGTAGTCTTTATTTCAGAAACTTGTACGTCCTTTGAGGCAAGGACCTAAAACCAGCTCTTCCCTAATCTCCACAGTTCCTGTTTTGTGCCAGGTAACACACATGTAGTCTTATGATCTTAAGCAGAATTTCATTGCTGATGGCAAACATCACGCCTATATCTTATGTTTATAATAATAGTAACAATAATAACGACAAAGCAACCATTTGCTGAGTCCTTTTACATGTTGGTGTTCTAGATGTATGGCCTCTAATCTTTGTACCAACCCTGAAAAGAGAGAAATATTCTTGCTTGCAATAAATGTTTCTTTCTAAGTAATTAGCTATAAAATTTAGTTGGCAATCATGTGCTGCTTTGTAATATCTCTTTCATTCTCTCCAGCTATTAAATTAATTTTTATAGTAGCAGTTTTCTTCTCAAAATTTAAGGGTCTTTGGATATTCTGTTGTATATTTCTTACAATACCTAGGGAAGGCATATACTCTTAGCTGCATGATAAATGATTCTTGTGTGAGTAAATAATAAAACAAAACTGCACCTTTGAATTGCATTATTTCTTGGCTGACAGTTGATACCAAAGTATGACATAATTTTTAATTTGAGGAATATTGGGGGAAAGCTTTTGAGACCTTGAAGGAAAGTCCAATTTAAAGAAGAATTGTTTTGTGAGATGTCTCATAGAATCAGAATTGTAGTTTCAGGAGGAGGCTCAAAGAAGCAACGTAACTGACATGGCTGCAGGTAGCCTCAGGGCGTTGGCCAGGACAGCGCACCTTCAGATGGGAGGTGAGGTACCTGGATAATCAGTTTTTTTATCGAGATGGAAGTAACCCAAATTAAATGAAACCATAAATGAACTCTGTAATTCATGCTATTAATCTTTTAAATAGTCAGGCAATGGATTGCCATGAAGGAAAAAGTGGTAGGCTGGGGTGTTGGAGCCTCTTTAGTGCTTTTGTTGTGTTTTCTTTCAACCTGGGTCTCAATTTCCTGGTCCTGGTTTGGAGATAAAGCTAACCCCTTGGAATATTGTTAAAAATAATTATTAAAATGCACGTTGAATGCTTATACTAATATTAGGTAGAGATTTTGTTTTATAATTATATTTTATGTTAATCTATGTTATGATGACATTAGAGATTATATATTGCTTACATGGTAACTTTATGAGGATTAATGTATAACAGATAATTATTATTACTAATAGTGTTAGGAATGAGGTCTTTGGCTTCTTATAAACTTGACTGCTATGGTTAGTGAATCATTTACAGAGGTAGTTAAAATTGACCCCTTCTAATGATTTAGTACAATAAAGATATATTCATTGCTAAAATGTTTTTAATGAAACCATAGAACAATTTTATAAGTCTTTAATTAGCCTTTGAAGATTTTGGGAGGTCAGGTAGGGCATGAAATTCATAGGAATCTCCTAGGATTTGGGGGATAAGGCCTTCTAAAAATTTGCTAAACAATGTAATTCTAAAGGCATGAGAATTGCTATGTGAAAACTATTTAGTGGAAGCCTTGTTCACTTCTTTGTTAACAAAGTAATGTTACCTGCTTGCATTATAATGAGAACAAGAATTAATAACCTGAGACATTTAAGTAAGTGATAGCCCCCTCCACCCCGTTCTGATCCTACCGAAGAGAGAAAGAGTACCTGTCTTGAAATTTAATAGTTATCCAACCTTGGCTTAGTGCCGAAGACGATATTAAATATTCCAAAAGAGGCTGTTCAAATACTTCCTTCTAAAAATGCTGTTTAGAATGTTTCCTGTTGGATCCACAATTAGGCTAACATTCTCAACTCTACAGTAAATTTTTACAATCCAGTCCTCGCTGGTGTCACACTCCTAATCAGATAGGAAATTGCTTCTCCGGGCGTGGCCTTGGTGGAAAGGAAGGGCTGTGCAGGGTCATAATATTACCCGGAATCCTGCCATCCTCAGTGGTTTAAAATGTGCAGGTGACCAGCATGGGACCAAGCATTTCAGTTCTCTGAAGTTTTATTTATAGCGTTTTTAACCCATGGGAACCTCTCTTCAGTCTGGCTTTGTGAAAGAATCTGTGTTTACCAGACACCTACTATGTGCAGGCAGTGGGCTGAGCTCTGTGGAAGAAATAAGATGATTCTATCACATGAGCTGTTGGGAGCCTATGATTACGTAAATAGACAGGCAGGCCCACTCAGGGTGAGGCTCAGAGGTCTCCCTTGCTGGCAAAGCTTCGTGCTGGGGGTCTGCAGAGGTGAGAGAAAAGCATTTTGGTGAAAGATATGACCACTGAGCTTTACTTTGGAAATTTTTACTATTAGAAAGTGACAAAACTGTCATAGGCCTCAGAAGTGACATAGTCAGGGAAGAGGTAGCTGATGAGTGTGAGATTGGGAAGGAAGAGTGAGGATAGATTTTAGAGAATCCTAAAGGCCAGTCTGGGTGTTCCGGACTTGGTTTTGAACGCATTAGGAAGACAGCAAAGGTTTTAGGAGAAACAGTGACAGGATCAAATATGTGACTGACGAAATTAAATGAGGCAGCTATGTGGGTTTTACTGGTGCTGCAGTAAAGGGGCCATTTTTGTGGAACTGGGAAGGAGAAAGTCTGAGAAAGCTGAGATGGAGCCATTAGTATTCAGTGAGTTGTTAGGATCTGAAATAGAAGGCAAAGCTGTGTACCTAAGTTGATTTCCAGCACATGTGATATTGACAATACACATAACTAAGACACCGAAAAGACACCACACTCAGACAGAACTTCTCAACAGAAAACTTCATTTCAAAGAAATGATAAATATATACTCAATATGCAAGCAGACCCAAACCCCATACTTCTGTAATAGTGTGATCCTGTTGCTTGTAAGCACGTCATTAATTTTATATTTTAGGAAAAATAAATGCCATCATATTAAAAATGTATATTAGTGCACCCCCGTATCTGAAATGTCATATTCCACAATTTCAGCAGCCTATCATTCCCCACTGCTTGAAAATATTAGACAATTCTAGAAATAATTTGCTTTAATAATTATTATTGTAGCATAATGTTATTCTGTTTTATTATTAGTTATTATTAGTCTCTCACTAACCCTGATTGTAAACTTTATCTTAAGTATGTACATAAAAAAATATACCCACTGAGGCACCTTGGGATATATTGCTCACAGTCAAGGTACATCAATCATAAGATACATCTTGATTTACTTATGATAAAAGTGTAAAAATAGGCATATTAAAATTGAGGCAATATGGTGATGACTTTGCAGTTCTTGTTATTTACTTCTAGATTATTGCTCTGTCATGCATTGTAGTGGATAATACATACTTGGTAATATGATAATTCAATTCTTAACTCTTTTTGCTTATTAATGCATGATATGACCTTGACTGAGTTACTTCTCCTCTGGTGAGACCAAAGATTCTAAAGTACATTGATAAAGAGTAGTACAGGAAACCCTTGACATCACTGTGCCTCTCTGATGTCATTCATCCCTTAGCATAGACTATCATTCAAATTAATATCATCAAAGCGCTTCCTATATTTCAATTGTGTAAGTTAAATTTTAGAAAATGAAAAGAAATGATTGAACCTAGGCATGCCTTCATGATTTCCATGAAGGTTAAAAATATAAAAAAGTGACATCCTAGTCTCACTCTTACCTTCCAAATCATCAGTATTTTCAGGGAATGTAGCCCAGATCCCATCTTTTTAAACCAGCTCCACAGGTGATTCTGAATCACAACCTGTGCAGATCTCAGCCTTCCAGGTACCCTCAGGGGTCTGCATAATAACTTTGCAGTTGATGGTCTTTCTTTCTCTTTGAGCTGCCTGAGCGATGTGCAAGGGAGGAAAGGTGTTTTTACTCCCTTTCCTGGTGATCTCTAAAATTGTGTATCTTCTCAACCTCCATCATTCTATTGATGGAACCGGCTCATTTGCATTCTCTGAGCATTTTTCCTTTTTTTTCCCCGAGCCCTCAACATTGGTAAATTGTTGGATCTTCATTGTTTGCTTTGTTACATTGTTTAATAAAAAAGAAGAAAAAGAAAAAAATAGGCACAGACACAAGTTAAACATAATTCATAATTTTCCCAGTTAACCATAGGATACTCCTGTATTCTTAAGAACATAAAAAAAAGCAATTACCTAGGTGATAAGCAGTCCTTTTTTTTATTTTCTTAAAGGAAATAATGGGCTTTGTGTCTTTCTGGATTTAATGTTGATAGTATAGGATGAGCACGTTAATCACTGAAGCTATAGTAAAAATTTTAAAAAAAATTTTTTCTTTCCTATACAGAATCACGTTCTAAATTTCAAATAGGAAAAGGCAGTTCAAACTTCATACTCTCTTTCTAGACATTTATATTATTTCGTGTCCTCTTCTGTTTACTCAACTGATTTCTCCCCAAATACAGACATTTTAAATGTCTTTGGTCCCTAAGGCTTCCAAGCTTATAAAGAAATAATCATTCCCTTCTGTATCTGAAACCCACTCCTGGAAATCTTATCATCCATTTAGCCCCATGCATATTAAAATTTAGTAATTAATTATCTCTGGTTCTAATCCAGTGAGCCCGTGCAGTTAACATCTGGGATTCAGTTCATCTTTTTGCTGACTTTTTAATTTAAGGATTGGGGCATAGTGGATCTCTCTAGAAGACATATTTAACAAAGATTATTTCTTATATTTTGATATTCATTTTTATCCTATCATGCATTTCCTCAGTGTTTTCATGGCACATCCCTTGACTTTTTTCTTAGAGGAAAGATTGCTCTTAGTAAATAAGTGAGAAGCAGAATGCTGATATAGTTGGATGCCTTTAATTTTTGATTTCTGAAAATTATTGGCATGATTTTCAGATAAAAGAAGCAGTTCTTTGCACCAGGGTTGATTTTCAGTGGTTTGCTCTCTGCTTGCCTAACCTGCTCTACCTGTTTGCTTGCTCACTACTTAAAATTATTTTAAAATTCAAGACACTTCATGATTGGAGAACAGGGAACCAAGTATTTAAATGTAGATATCTGGAAGAGCTTGGTTCTGGGCTTTCATTCAAAATATGTTACAGTGACCGTGCAGGGTGCTGGTTGTCTCACTCCCAGATAACTGTATCTCCAGGAGGTTGAGAAAAAAAGGAGAACTACAGGATTGCTGCAAAAACAAGAAGTGAGAGGCATTTGAGGATAGGCTTATAGATTTATTGAAGGTTGGGACATTAGCTTAAAACTAGTGCAACCACCATTGGGAAGACTGTCCCAGTGTTCCTTCCACCAGGTGGAGTTTCAGCTTCTTCACACAAAGTTCACATGCCACCCCTTCCCAGAAGTCTTTCTGGCTTTTAATTACAATATGATATTTATGCTTTTTGTTTCTATTTCTACTTTACTGACGTTGCCCACTTTATACCAATGTGCGATTCTTTTTCTGCATGTACAGAGTCATTTGTAGTGAAGGCAGGTTTTTGTTTTTGATTTTTAAGGAAGAGTTTCTTTTTTTTATTTTTAAAAAAAGCAAAACAGGAAAAAAGGATAGAAATGATACAGATTTTTTTTTAAAAAAAGTAGGGAATAACACTAATTAATATATTGCATATTACTGTCTTAGAAGTTGTTGTTCAGGTTCCAAAATCTAGACACAAAAGTGATCAGTCAACAGTGACAGCACTAACTGTTAAGGACGGATTTTGATTTTACTGTGGTTGCACAATGGCCTCAGAGGGAATATGAATAACTCCTTGTAACTTCCCTATGGGGAGGCAAATATTGTTCTGGAAATTGTCCTTGGAGGCTGAGCTTAAAACTGTTTCTTTATCTTGTCTAGTGATTTTTAAACTACTAATGTCTCCGCAATAAGTCCTTCAGGCCTAAAATATCTAGAATAGATTCTGATTCCTATACTTTAACCCAGTGGATACATGCATGTTTCTACAGAGCAATGAAGTGACTAACCTCATATTTGTTGGGTTCATTGAGCTGCTAATATTGTTATGTGAGAATGTAATGTCTTTTACTGATCAAGACAGTTTTAGAGGAGGTTTACTATTTCTTGCACCCAAAAATATTTTAAGAGATGAAAAAAAGAAAAACAGAAGGAACTTAGGGATTGGTATTCAGGTACTGAATTTGGCTAATGTTATCTTGAGATTGCCTCTTGCATGTTGAGATAGAGATACTTGGTAGAATCTAGCTATGTCAGTGGAAATCTCAACTGAATGATTTGGTCTATTGATCAAAGCTAACCTAAGGCAAAGGCTAGTTTAGAGACAGAGTCAAGATAACAAGCATTTTCTAAAAAAAAAAAAAAATATGTTGGTGGCTTGATAGCCACCTTGGCCTCTCTGTTAATCTATGTTTTAGATAAAAGCACTAAATTTTAAATTATTGTACTACAACTACTTATAATGCCTCAAATGCATTTTATTTGTGCAAAATAGAATATAAATGACAGTATTCTAATCTCCCCATTTAAGAAATCCCATATGAATTATTTAAAATATTGCTGGAAGAAACAGTTTGGGGAGGAAAAATCTTTCCAAGGGGTCTCTAGGAGTCTAATAGACATCTGTGGATATACAGAGGTGTCTCCATCAGCTTTGGTCATTGCACTTCTGCTGCACCTTTGGTGAAAGAACATATGTTAATTTTATCAGACCTCCATTTTTAACTTTACTTTCTTGTTTCTACTCAATCTAGATTTAAGCAAGGTCTTTAAACGTATTTATATGTAGTATTTATAAATCAATTGCTCTTTTTTTATTTTAAAGAGAATTAAAAAACAATAAAAATGATACAGAATTCTAAAGAAGGATGATAGAAAATTAACAGTGGCTATTATATTGCATATTGTTATCTTCAAAATAATTGCTCCGATTACCAGATATAGGCATGCAAAACTGATCAAATAATAAAGCATTCACTGTTCCTTTCAGTGAACTGATAAATCAGACTCGCATGTGTAAAAATCGTATTGTCTCCCTAGTGTAGAAAGCTGAAAAGCAAATAAGATCCAAAATGCACAGTAGCTTTTGTGAAAGTGAAAGGGGAAGAAACCACTCAAAAGGAAAGAACAACTGTGATGAGGGAAAGGAGAACAGAAGAAAGGAAAAGACACACGCAAGATAGAAAGTTGTACTATTTTATTTATTTCTTTATTTTGATACTAGGGACCAAACCCATGAACTCAAGCTTGGCCAGCAGGCACTTGAGCCACTGAGCTAAATCCCTGGCCCTGAAAAACTACTTTGAAGACAGCAGTACACAATAGATTAACCATTGTTAATCTATTATTTTGTTTTGAAATTCTGTATCATTGTTTTTATTCTTTTTTCATTTTAAAATAAAAAAATCAATGAAATAATAGAATTAATGTCACAACTATCTTAGCTATTTTCTATGGTGTGTATATATATATATATATATATATATTCCCCTTCCTGCTTTTCTCCTTTCCCCCATCCCAGTTGTTCTTTCCTTTTAGAAATTTCTTTCCCTTTCACAATATCTGTTGTACTTTTTGGATCTTATATACTTCTTCAGTTTCTTACAATAGGGAGAGAATATGATGTTTACACATGTGAGTTTGATTTACTCCACTTACAAATATGGTCTCTAGTTGCACTCATTTACCTATAAAGGCCTCAAGTTTATCTTTCCTTATAGCTGAGTAGTACTCCATTCTATAAAAATACCACATCTTTTCTATCCATTCCTTGGTTGATGGGCAATTATGTTGTTTCCAAGATTTAGTTCTTACAAAAGACATCTATCTAGAATATATGAAGAGTTTTAAAAAACTAGGCCCCCCAAATTAAAAAACCCAATCCAAAAATGGGCATCTGAGATGAATACACACATCTCAGATGAAGAAATACAAATGGCAAACAAATTTATGAAAAGATGTTCAACGTTTTTGATCATTTGAGAAATGCAAATTAAAACAACATTGAGATTCCATCTCACCCCAGAAAGAATGGCTACTGTTAAGAAATCAGCCAGTAACAAATTCTGGAAGGGATGTGGGGAAAAAGGAACCCTTCTCCATTGTCGGTGGAAGTGTGACTGGTGAGACCACTGTGGAAATCAGTGTGGGGAGTCCTCAAAAAGCTAGGATAAGAGGTGTCATTTGACACAAATATCCCCCTCCTGGATGTTTTCTCAGAAGAATTGAAGGCACTATATACCACAGTGATATATGTGCACCCATGTTTATAGCAACACAATATGTAATAAATATATGAATTGTTATAATACTAAAATTCTATACACAAACTATTAAAAAGATTGGGAAAATCAATATGCAGTGACACTCCATTCTTTAGTGGAGAAACAGTTATATATTTTTTCCTTTTCCCCTATGGCATGTCAAAGCACTCTTCCGCAGTGTAATTGATAGGCGGCGTAATTTACCTATGATAATATGGATGTGTTTGTTACTTCTGATTCTTGTCATTTCAGGCCCTGCATTACAGGGCTGTCTCCTAGGCTTTGGTAGTAGTTCCGCATTGTAGGAGGAATGGAAGAACCCTCATCGGGGTTAGGCGGGTATGTTGTGATGTAGCTAAGCAAGAGATTTTGGTTTAAAAAGTTTAGACATACAAAATTCAACAAATTGTAAAACAAATCATAAAGTCCTAAAGTATGAAGGAATTTTGAGTGATTTTTATATCAAGTTCTCTTTCTTAACCAGGTGACAATGACCAGGTCTCAACTGAGATAAATAAATGAATAATGGCAATAAAATAACTGTATTGGATGTAAGATATACTGGTAGACATTTTGATGTTCTTCACATGAAAAACACCCCTAAAAAACAGCGTTTGTATTTGTATTTTATAGAGCAAAAACCTGATGCTAGGAGATGTAAAATAACCTATCCAAGAACACACGGTTCCCGAAGTCAATTTGACCCTGTAGCACATCTTTACATCACTAAACCCCTGACTGTGGTATCTGTCTGGTGCTCTTTTTATTGCCTTTTGAATAAGGTTTTCATATCTCCCTTAATCATTCCTTTAAGGTATTTTATGCTAATGAGAAAGTATCCTAATGTTATGATGAATTTTAAGAGATGCAGGAATTACTTAGTGTATCTTTGTGTTCCAGGAAAGAATTCTGTAAGAGGGCTGGGAGGTTGTGACTTATTCTGTCCCTTTGCCTCCCTGTCCTTACTTAGTGATTTCGAATGTCTGCTAGTATATTTCATGCTCAGGAAAAATACTGATTTGTAACATAGCAATTCACTTGACCACAAACTTATATCATCATTTTATGCAGATAGCCCAGCTCCTTCAACTCACTGCAGAGGACACTGTGAACAGAAAGATCAAGAAGTTTGTCCTGAAGACCGATTTTTTTTTTCTATACAGCCATGACATTGGACCAACTTCAGCCTACTTGAGCTGTGTGAATCATTGAGTGTTTATGATCAAAGCCTATAAAGTCCTTTAATGTTCTCTATAGTTTTTCTGGAAACTGTCAAAGCAATTAGCTGAAAATACAAATTTGAACATTATTACCTTATTTAGAGTAAAGGAAATATACTATCTGGTACTGCTTGACTGTGGGTTATCAGCCAACTGCGAAAAGAAAGAGGAGGGGGAAGAGGAGGAGAGAGAGGAGGAGGAGGGAACTTGGTTGTAAAGAAGCCCTTCACTGTGGAAATCCAGCTTCTAGGACTCTCAAGTTCCATTTTCACGTTTTCTTTTTGTGAAGTCTCAATACCACAGGATACTTATGTACACGTAAGCCACTTTCTGTAGCATTTAATAAAATTTTTACCACTTGCTTCTGTTATTCCCCTAACATGTATTTAGCTTCTTTCTCCATTCTGCTTTGCTAGTCCTGCTGGGATTTTAAGACCTTTGCAACAGAAACTCTAAGGATTGTAATTCTTCCCATGATTGGCCCAAGAAATATTTCTATTTAGTCCTTCTTTAGGAATAAGTCAGAGATGGATTTTTTTCATTCATAAGACTCACTTATATAATCAAATTGGGAAATACTTCACTTTTGGAATTGTGTATTATGAAGTTTAATATCCTCCAAGATGCATGAGATGACACATAAAATTCAAATGTAGGCCCTTCTTATAAGTTCTTTATGTGAATGACATTAGTAGAGGAGATGATCTTTCTTCTCAGGCTTCTGCTGAACATAGAAAATCAAGCCCATTTTAATCTAGGAGGTAGAGGAGGAAAATCTCCATGGCTGAAGCAGCATATCCACATTACCATTTTAATAACCTAATCCCCTCTTCTGCTGCAGCTGGAGCAGAATGAGCAGGTTGAAAGACACCTCTGATTAGGAAACTATTGGTGAGCAACATGGTGATCAACTCTGGTCATCCTGAGGAAAAGGGTGAATTACCAAAATTACCAGTTAACAGTGAGAGCTCAAAGAATCCACAACTTGGCTGAAAAGCAAAGCTTAGAAAATAGAACGAATAAAGCAGATTGGAGGGCCAAGAAATCTAAGTGTAATGTCCAGTTTGAGGGATATTTCTTAGGCTAGAAGATCTCGGAGGTCTAGGCCATGGTTGGGAAGAGGAAAGAGTGTGGCTGGCAGAGGAGATAGATACTTTTCATCCGACTAAGAGCCACACAATAAGAACTGTGGCAGATTAGGGCAAAGATGTGGGTATTGAATAGGTAAAAGTGATATACATAGAAAAACTGGGCAGTGACCTAGGATGGTGGGAAAGAGAGCTACTTTCCCTAATTGACTTTTACACCAGAACTTACCTTGCTAAAAATCAATTTTTGAGCTGACTCTGCACTGGATTTAAGGGTATGTGTATGTGATTGCTAGGGGCTGAATCCAAGGACTCTGAATTAGTTGGAAAAACAGTTCTCTGATATCTGCTCCTAAAATAGAGAATCTTAAATTGTGTCTGAACCTACCATCTGTCTAGTCAGTGCAGAGCAACTTGCCCAAACAACCCTAGTAAAAACGCAATGCTTTGTTATAAAGACACTCAAAGTGGGCTCCCTGCGTCAGCTTCTAACTAACTTCACTGATGTGGTTTGTATGGTCAAAGTCAAGTAGGGACCTCCAGATCCATAAAACTGTATTAGGATTTAATTGACCAGGCTGTCAAAGTAATCAAACCAGTGTCTTTGTGAAGATGAAACCTTGAAAAAATTTGACAGCGGTCTTGGCTACTCTGCATACACTTCCTCACTTCCTGAGACCAGTATGCAAGGTTTTTATTTTATTTTTAATTTTTTATTTAAAGGGATAAAACAGAAAAAGGGGAGAAATATCACAGAATTTCAAAAAACCATAAACAGTAAGAAATCAGTAGCTGATAAATTACATATTGCTCTTTTAGAAATAGTTGTTCAAGTTACAAAATTAAAGCACACAAAATAGACACTTGAGCAGTGAGACTACAAACAGATCTGTTCAACAATCAAACAAGAACTAAGAAATATGGGTAACAATCCTGCACACATAAATATACATGCAGTTATATCTTTTATAGCACTTCCTATTTTCTTTTTTTTACAATAGCAATTATACATTTTTTATTTAAAGAGAAAAAAACAGGAAAAAGGTAGAAATATTACAGAATTTTAAGAAAAAAGATAAACAGTAAGAAATCACTAGTTGATACATTACATATTGTTCTTTTAGAAATAGTTATTCAAGTTACAGAATTAAAGCACACAAAGTGGACACTAAAGCAGTGAGAGTGCAAACAGATCTCTTCAACAATCCAACAAGAACCTAGAAATATGGTCATCAATCCCACACATCTAAACATACATGCAGCTATATCTTTTATAGCACTTCCTATTTCCACTTTTTTTACAATAGCAATTGCACCTTTTTAAAATTTTATTTAAAGAAAAGAAAAAAAACAAATAAAAGGGTAGCAACAATACAGAATTCTAAAAGAAAGAAAGAAAAAGGAGGATGAGGAAAAATAAAGCCTCACTAAGAAATCAGTAATTTATAAATTACGTACTGTCATACTGGATGTAGTTGTTCAAGTTACAAAGTTAAAGGGTACATAGTAAATATTCAAACAGTCAGACTACAAACAGTTCTGCTCAAAGATCCAACAAAGATTCGGCAATATGGTCATCTATTTTACACACTCAAACATACATGCAGTTATATCCCTTAGAGCACTTTCTTTTCCTCTCCTTTTTACAATAGCAATTATACATTTTGGTTTTATTACTCTTGTAGTTCTTATTTACTTTTTACACTAGAGACACAATATGATATTTATAAATATGATTCTTATTTATTTCACTAATGAGGATAGTCTCAAGTTGTCTCCATTTGCCTATGAACCCTCAAGATCATCCTTTTTTATAGCTGAGTAATATTCCAGTGTATAAAAATGCCACATCTTTTTCATCCACTCTGCAGTTTATGGGCATCTTGGTTATTTCCAGGATTTAGCTATCACAAGTTGTGCAGCTATGAACATGTGTGCACATATATCACTGTGATATGAACTTATCAGTTCTTTGGGGAAAATACCCAGGAGGGGGATAACTGGATTGAATGGGGCTTCCAATCCTAGTCTTCAGAGAATTCTCCATATGGATTTCCATGTACTGGCTCGACTTTGCCATGTTATGTTCCAGTTGTTTCTTTCTGCTTTTCCTCTTATTTAATTGCTTATCCTACCTGGTGGTTTCTTTCTGTTGTTGTTTTGGGGATTGTGGTCATTTTTGTCTCTGTCTAGTATGTCTTTCAGTACTCTTTCTAGGGTTGGTTTGATGGACATGAATTTCTTCAGTTGTTCTTTGTCAGGGAAGTATCTTGTTTTTCCATTAAATTTGAATGAAAGTTTTTCTGGGTACATCAGTCTGGGTTGAAGGTTGTTTTCTTTCAGGGCTTGAAATACCTCACTTCAAGCTCGTCTTGACTTGAGGGTTTGTGCTGAAAAGTCTGCCATGATTGTAACAGGCTTTCCTTGATAGGTGAGTTGTGTCTTTTCTCTGACAGCTTTTAGTATTCTGTTTTTATGCTGTATGTCTGAGATCTTAATTATTATGTGTCTGGGTGTGGATTTATGTTGATTGTGACTGTTTGGTGTTCTATATGCCTCACTTATGTCCATATCAGATTCTTTCCCCATGTTTGGGAAATTTTCTGCTATTATTTCTGTAAATACATATGTCATTTGCCTGGACTGCTGTATCTTCGCTAATGCCCATCATTCTTATATTGTTGCTCTTGGCATCATCATGAAGCTTCTGGATTGTCATTTCATGCTGCTTTGTTATTTTTAAAAGTTCTATCCTTTCCTGATCACTAACTGTGATCCTGTCCTCAAGGTCTGTAATCCTATCCTCAGCTTCCTTTAGGTGGTTTTGTATGCTTTCAATAAAATTTTTTGTTTCTTGGATGTCTCTGAGTTTGTTTCATGAATTCTGCTTGTTTTCTATATTGTTCATTCAAAGTTTCAATCAGTTTCCCATGCTCATGTACTTTTTTCTCTAGTTCTTCTTTTGCTGCATTCAACAACTCCTTTACTAAAGTTGTTATTTCTATCTTTACATGGGAGACTACTTCTAATTTGATTTCCTCTATAGCCTGATTCAGTTGTTTTTTTATTTCACTTGCTATCTTTTCAGAGATTCCCAGTGTGTTACTTTTGGGGTCCTCTATTTCAATGTCTCCTATACTTGCTTCTGGTGAACTATATGTTTGAGACTGCATTTTGCTTTTTCGTTTTGTCATTTTCACTCTGCCTGGAGTTTTCTATGTGTAGGAGGGGATCACATACACTATTTTCAGACACAACAAAGTCATATGGTTAGTTGTAGGGGTTTTACTACTGGCCCTATTTATCCCCTGTACACCTCTATTTTAGGGGTATACTCACCACACTGATACAGTTAATCCGGTGTAGTCCAAAGTTCACCACTTGGGAGCAAAGTTCCAAATTTTCTCACACTAACTGAATCCCGCTGAGATCTTCTGATGTTCCAGGTGGGAGGGTGGGCTCAGCTGAAGCAGTCCAGGGCAGTTTTCAGTCGTGGGCAGGCCTCCTTGATGTTCCCGGTGGCAGGACAGGCCCACAGTGGTGGTTCCGGGGCAGCCTACCCCTGATGCAGGCTTCCGCTGAGTTCCCTCTGGCAGGGCGGGCCATGCATGGTTTTTAAATGACTGAAATTGATGCATCTAATCAAATAGATATTGCCTTAATGAAACAACCTGAACTTGTCAACTCCATACTTGTTGGTATCTGTGGAAGTCTGTATTGAAAACCATCTCTATGTATGCCATCTAAATTTCTACTGGTAGGCTACTCTGATAAGGGTATGAATTATAGGTCTATAGTTTTAATCTATAAGAAAAACAATCTGTGACAAGATATTTTACTGTAAAGTTCTATTTCTTTATATATGTTCTGGTTTTATAAGTGAATCACATACACAAATCCTTTGTGTAAAAAAAGTCTTAACACTTTTAAAGGTCCAAACATGTTTAATTAAGCCCTTCCCTAAGAAAATACTGTCTAGGTTTGTTGTAAGACTCATATGAAATATCAGCTCTTTAAAAAAGAATTTATTTACCTATCAAAGAAAAAAAACTATGAATTATCACTGATCAGAAAAGCCTATAATACAAAACCATTTTTATTTCATTGTATAAGGTGAACTTTTCATGAGGAAGAGTCACTTTTCTTGGGGCTGCCAAATTTTAAAAAGATAAAATATTTGATTTAATTTAGCTGCAAACGTGACTGCATGGCTGGGGCTGGTTCGGCCTTGAGGTCTCTTCAGGCCCCAGATGCTGGGAGCATTGTGCCTTGTGGATTTACTCCTGGACCTTGCGGCAGAGCCCTGGGGCAGGCACCACGTGCACCCTCCCGGCATATAGAAAGGGCCAGAAGTTCTCATCTCCTCTCAGCAGCAGTGATGTCCACAGCTGTGCACTTGAGAATCTATGTCTTTGATAAAGATTTCTTTTCTCTGCAAATTCATCCCTTATTTACTGCTAATCTTGCCACCCCTTTTCTTTCTCTTCTTGCAATATGATTTCAAAAGTTTTTAGAGTGAAAGCAAAATACTGTGTGATGGGCTTTCAACTAAAACTATCTACATTTATCTTTCTGTACATTTGCAGTTGGAAATTTGAGTGTGAACGCTGCTGTTTCTCAGTTTTGTATTGCTAACATACTTAATTATACATGGCAGAGCAAAAGAAGTTAGATCAGGGTAAAACTAATTAAGAGATGTTTCTTTATAGGTACCATTAGCTGAGTTGTAAAGTACAGCTTTGGAGTCTCATATTCTTTTGTGTTTCACTCTGATCACTCAAGAAGGCATAAAATGTTGGATGAGATCTCCTTCTTCTGTGTTTTAAATGTAAATTATAGCAAAGTAAGGAACCCACAGATTTCTCAGCCTCAAAAAATAAGAGTATTTCTCTCTGTGATCTGCCAGGGATTCTGTTCCATATGGACACACAGCACAAAAATCATATTACTGTGTACAGAATTATTGAGACTTTCTGTCTGTGTGTATGCATTTATTTGTAAGTATTATACTGTAGCGATGAAATCTTAGCATCTGTAAAATAAAGTTGAAGTGAAATTTAAGTAGGACTATTAATTTATACTCAAAATTGGTAGAAGCCTGGAATTTTAACAACAATAAATTCAAACAGCAACATCACAGTGGGTTCAGAAAAAGCACATCTAGTGCTCTTGATGGAAAAGTGCGACGCTTTACTATGTGTATGTGAAGTTCAGAGCGCAGTCACCCAGCCGAATGACAAAATGTGCACATTAGGCTTAACTGAGCTCTTTTATTGTTGGGATTTTAAATTTTATTTAAAAATATATGAAAATAGTATTTCAGTGGAGGATATTTAGTAAGTTCCTTTGATCTTGAATTTAGCTGACTAACACTCATGGCATTTGAAGTATTGACCTCCTTTCTAAAAAAAAAAAAAACAACAACAAAAAACAAAAAAAAAACCTTTAGTTTCCTTGGCAAATATGTTTCATGGATTCTTGATGACTTGAATGGCTAAATTTGAATTCAGCACTGGTGAGGTGGCTAGTTGCTCTGCCTTTTATTGTGAATTCTTAAAAAGTTAAATTTTATCTGGCCTAAAGGGAAATCTAATAAAGGTCTCAAGCTTTCTATCTCACTTGCTGAAAGACTATTTCTTGAATTTAGCTTTGTTTCATTTTTTTTTTTTTAATCTGAGGTTCTTATCAATTGTATTTTAGCACTTGTTTCTAGCATCACTACTGGCAATTACAATTCTGGAAGATAAAGCAGAATCACTTTGTCTTTCTCTGGCTCTATATGACTCTCTCTCTCTCTGTCAATTGTGAAAAAGAAGCTTTAACTTATACTTCCTTAGGGCCTTTTCCCTAAACATGTTTACATTTTTTTATACATTAGTCTTTTTTTTTTTTTTTTTTTGCTTGTTTGTTTTTGTTTTGGTACTGGGGATCAAACTTGAGACCTAGCACTTGCTAGACAGGCGCTTATGCTGCTGAGCCAAATCTCCAGCCCCTCCTTGGGCCTTTTGCTTTTGTGTGTTCAAACTCATCCTTTACTACTCTGCAAATAAAGTCATTTATAGGTGTTCAGAATGATGAAGGTCATTTCAAAGATATGTACAACAAAGGTATTGAAAGGTGAAAATGAATACCACATATATTTCTTTCTTTCAAATTGGTTCAAGGGTGGAGTTGCTGTCTTATTTACTTTCCCATCACTAGACAAAATATCTAACATCTAGAACTTAAGGGAGAGAGGTCTACTTTGGTTCATGGTGTTTGGTCATGGTAACTGGTGCCAAGGCAGAAACAAGATGGCAGAGGGCCATGGTAGAGGAAAAAGATGCTCGACTTTTGGCAGCCAGAAAGCAGATGGAGAAGGGGGGAGGGAGCGAGAGAGGGAGACATATAACACAAGCTCACACCCCCAGTGACCCCAGTAACCAGGCCCCACCTCCTGACTCCACATTAGCCATAAACTCATTAATGAATCAATCCAATCACCTTCACAAAGATCCACCTATTTCTAAGATGACAATATGTAATTTATCAGCTAGTGATTTGTTAGCATTAATTTCTTTTGAAATTCTGTATTACTTCTACCCTTCTACCTCTTTTGCTTTTTTTTTTCCTTTAAATAAAAAAAAGACCCACCTCTAAACATTTGAGGTTTTAGGGGGACATTGTAGATCTGAACCATAGTAGTTGGCATTTAGCAAACACTGGTTTGTTAAGATGGTTGACAGAAAATTAACTTTCTTATGACTCTATAGCCACAAACTACTAACAATGAAATGAAAGGGTATATTTGGTGCTGTGTTGTTGGACATTTTTCCCCAACTATAAAAACAATGATTTCTGATTTTTAGCCTGTGGCAGAATTTCACTCCCAGAAAAACCCTGACCTCATTTAGGGAACAAGGGATTTAAATCTGAAACAGAAATGTGAGCCCACATCTGATAATAGACCCATGAATGCCCATGCACAGAAATCGCTCCCGCAGCCTCAGAAGTGTCTGCACAGACAGAAACCAGATATGCCTACTAATTTAGAAAGGGACCTGAAGTGCTGGTATCATGCTCAAGCAAGATATAATGAAAATTGCTTGTAATTTAATATCCACGAAAAGCACAAAGGCAAACATATTTTGGGTGGGTTGTAAATGTATATAATGTATATATTAACTATAATATAATTATTCCTGGTATCTTCTTTCATATCATTGAGGGTAGGACAAGGAGGGAGAGCTGCCAGGGAGGAGAAGGAGGGAGAACAAAAGGGCTGCAGGGATGGAGGAGGGACGCTGCATTAGCTTTTTGTAAGAAGTGAAATTGGGAACATATGCCTCATAATTTTGATATTGCAGGGTGAGGCAAAACTGTTATATGTGCAGAGAGAAAAAAAGTTTTGTGAAAGAATTGTATGACTTTTGCCTGTTCCCCATAGGAGGGTCTTCTCCAGTGTCTGGATATTTGAGCAGTTAAATGTGTCCTTGACCGTGATTGCAATTGTATCTAACTACATCAGATACTTGGGTGTAGGTCTCTTATTTCTCCCTGCCTTCCTTATTTTACACTGTCCTGCACATCCATCTCTGAATCCTATGATGATATTAGTGACAATGCTCTTTAAGAACCTAAGAATGGAAAAGAAGTGGAGCTGTAAGAAGGAGTGTTACTGACATCGGTGACCTTTATTGCTAGGAGATGCTTTATTACACATAATGATGAAGGTTTTTTTTAAGCTCTTACTCATTTAGCACTGATTTTCTAAAATACCTTAATGAGCATGTCAAGAACTTTGGATTTGAAGACTCATGCCTTGTGTCTACGCAGAGAGTTTGGAATTGTTACTGCATATTACTCAGGGGGACCTGAAGTTCTGTGAGAACTACAAGTGGAGAATCTCAGATCATTTGGACTAAATGCCTCCATAGTGGTAAGAATAAAAGTAGAAAGTGCAGGTTCCTTTACTGTATTGTGTTTCTGTTTCCTCTCATGACTCCCTCTTTGGCACCTCTGTAACACTGTTTACTTTTGAACCAAAGTACTCAGCATTATCCTGCACTGAGCCAACTAACTGGAAATGATGAGTTCTTATAAGTAATCAACTGAACTCGTTTGACTAACTTCTGTTGAATACCAGGTACTGTGCTGAAGGTAAAGGCATGCTTTTGCCATGTCATACACACTTCTGGGACTCACCCAGTGGAGGCAGATATTTTAACAAATTATTGAAGCATTTCTCTTTGCCTTGATACATTCAGAGATCCATTTGAAATTCTCAAGGAACTAACTTGTTAGCTGAGCTCTGAGAAGAGTCACAGTTGAGGAGAGAAATGGAGGAAACTGTCCTGACAGGAGATGATAACTGGCATTGAATTTCAGAAAAACAGTAGTGTCTGGTTCATGCAAGGTGTTTCAGGGTGCCACGTATACGGCCCTTGTAGGAGAGCCCTGGTAGGTGAGGCTGGATGAGGGCCACTGACCCAGGTCATGGCTGTCCTTGGCCCAGGCCCATTTATTCATTCATTTCATAAATTCTGATTGAGTATGTATGAAGTCTTCCACGTAAGTAGGGAACACACTGCCAAACAAGACAGATAGCATCTATGACCTCAGGTAAGTAATGATCCACTATGAAAAACTGAAAATAAGTATATAAAAAGATAATCACATGTTATATAAAGAATAACAAGAAAAAATTATAATGTGCTGGGCTACAGTGGAGAGGAGTCAGAGGTAGTTATGGGAAGGATAGTCATGGTATTCTGAGGAGGTAACACTTAGCTGAGACATAAAGGCTGAGCAGGAGCCAGCATGGGGAATGGAGAGAAGAGAGCTATAGGCCAAAGAGCAGGGAGGACTTGTGTGAGAGGACCCAGTGAGCCCAGGATAAAGAGAGCAGCCCCTGGAGACACCATCTGTGGCGGGGCCACATCACCTGATGCACAACCTCACAGGCCAGGCCAGTTGTCTTCATTCTTCCTAGGGAAGTGAAAGACTTCAAAACAAGGTAGAAATAACCAGCTTTGCATTTTTTTAAGGTGCTTGTGTGAGGAATAGATTAGCATGGACAGGAGGGAAGCTAAAAACCCAGTTATAAAAGAATATTGTATTTCTATCTAGGTAAGAGTCATCTTTGGATTGGAAGAATTTGAGAAGGAAACAGACACTTTCAAACTGTGTTTTGAAAAGAGAAGTACAAAAGTATAATGATTGTATTTGTGGATTGTAGAATCAGGACCTTGTTTATACAAAACTAGTTGTTTTTCTCCCAAGGGCAAGTGATTCTTTGGTGTCACACATAATCTACTAGAGAAAACTGAGTGAAACAAGGAAATACCATTCTGCTTTAATTTTTCCTGGTTGCTGTAACTAATTGTTAATCTGTAGCATAACTCTACCTTTTAGTTTTAGAGATGAGACAAAGTCATGACCTTACCATGAGTAACACTGGGTTGGTTTTATTCCAGTATTAAATTATTTTTTGTCCTCCCAACCTTGCATATCCCAAGACAGGATACTCTCAGTGATTTGTGATGTTTTGGATGCAAGATTGGAGAGGAAGGAATCCTAAAGTTATGGACTTAGACCCACTGAAATTCAGCATGGTGAAGCAGGAAAGTTTCTATGAATGTGTCCACTGCTCTCCTAAAAGTGCAGGAGACAGTTTATTTTGGTTGAAAGGAAAAGGTGTATTCAAAGCTAGTTCTGAAGAAGACAAGACCTTTGCCTCAAAGCAAATCTCCATCTGTGCTAAGGAGAGGGAGGGATGGTAGTTTATGCTCTCAGCATGAAGTCTTAGGAAAGCAGACTATCTCTTTAAAAAAAAATTCCAATTTTTAAACCTCTACCCAACCTCTCGGTTACAAATATGCCTATAAATGGCAACAAAAAATTTTTTTAGACATGTCCAAATGCAAAAGCAAGTGACTTTGTTTGCACATGACATACATGAAGAATTTCATGGTTTCATACAATTATAATGATTTTTATAACCAAATTTCTTGGCGAGAGTCAAAGGCTTTTCAGTTCTACCTGAAACATGCTGAGAACAAACTATCCAGTTGGCCTATGTATCAAGGCCAGGGCAGTACTCTCAGCAAAGAAAAAGTGCTTAGGTCTATGATGGGGAAACTGACTATTTTCCCTGATGCTTGTTTAAGCAACAGTCTTCAACAAACACAGCCAGCCTTGATGGAGCCCTGCCATTGTGTGGAGTACAGGGAAGGTGTTCATTCACAAAGCAGACTTTCCCATCCACTGCATTCAGGCAGTCTGATTACTACAAGGGGGAGATTGGACAGAGCTCCTGCTTCCTAGCTTTCTTGGTAGTTGCTGAAATCAGCATATGACCGTTGTCATACTTTATGTCCAGATATCGCCCGAAGACTCATGCCCTCAAGGTGACTGGATTATGGAGTTAGTATGGTTGACTTGCTGTCAGGAGATTGGTGGGGTCTTGTCAGATGGATCACTTGGTGTAACCTGGAAGGTTATATCTCCCTTCCCAGCTTCTTTTTCCTCAATCTCTGCTTCCTGTCTGCCATGAGCGGCTATCTTCTACCATGCCTCTCTGCCACACTCTTTCCTTGGACCCATATGGTTATGGACAAGAGCATGAGCTAAAATAAACCCTTTGTCTTTGAAATCATGGGATTCACTATTTTGTCCCAACAATAAGAAAATGACTAAGATGTATGCTAGATGAGGCTCAATAGAAGACTTAGGAAAGTGGAGTTGCTCCTAGTAAGTCTTCTACAAGGACTCCAGGAAGAGGAAGTTACCTTGTTGAAATGCCAGGATCAGGTGTCAGAATAGAGATAATGTTTAGATCTCATGTCTGATTTCCCTGATTGGAATGCCCAGCATGGTAAGTTTGGGCATGTACCTTCACCCTTTTGGGGTTTATTTACAAACTGAAGATTATAAGAATAATGCATAGAACATGCATAACACAATTCCTGATATCAAGTTAGCTATCATCATTTTTATTACTTGAACCAACTTTATGTGATATGGTCTTAGCATGATATTGCCTTACCTTTTTCCTGGAACACCTGTAGTTCAGAGAACTCTCTTCCTGCTTGGCCATTCTATTTGTGAGTCATTTCAGATTTTAAAAGCTCTTAAATGGTAGATTGACAAATCATCAAGAGGTAAAGAGAGGTAAGGAAGAGTCTCCTGGATTATAAGACTTGCATGAACAAAGATTAAAAGGCTAGATCAGACATAGCATCGGGTATATACAGGCTGGAGGATGGGGTTTTAGGCCTCTTGAGACAGGAGATGTGAGGGGCAAGTATAATGGTACCAGGGAGGCCTTGAATGCCAAGGTTAGCAGATGGATCTGTCCTTTCCATATTGGACAGGGAAAATACAAGTGGTGAGTAAACAATATTCACCAGTGGCTGCCCTAGAAACCTAGTCAACAGATGGATCCAATGCATGTCAGATAATCTGTGAGGCCTTTTACTGCTACCCTGGGCTCCTACCACAGTTCTACTTCACTCTGTTCAAACCTATCTTTGTTGTTTAGTTATTTTCCTCCCGTTGGTGAGACAAAATACTGACACCCAGTGTTAAAGATAAAAGGGTTTGTTTTGCTCACAGTTTGTAGAGATTTTATGGCATAATTGGCTGGCTCCAAAGCAGGGTTGCAGGACAGACAGATGTTGCAGAGAAGAAGCAATTCATGGTGAAGAGAAGGTAGCAAAAAAAGCAAGCAAGGGATAACCATAGACTTTCTATTCCTTACATGTTATTCAGGCTACTTAAGGCAGACAGAGTTCATACCCTTTGTCCTAGTGCCTGTGATCTTACCACAAATTCACCTCAGCATCACACACACCTCTGAAAAACTATGACTGCATGTGGCTTTAGGGGGTCATCCAGACACAAGTCATAACACTGGTCAAGGATAAATCTTCCACTTTTTACTGTTCTGTGTATATTTGCTTCTTTTAGAGGACCAGAAGATTTCTCAGACCAAAAGTTGTTGGATCATCTACAGGGAATGAGTCAGTCCAAGTTAAGGTCTACTGAGATGAGGGGTGCTGGCTAAAGAGAGTCCTCATGCCTAAACTTTCCCTTAGCTTCCTGGCCCTGTATATGGAGATACAAACCCTATAGGTGCTCACATTCTACCTTTTCTCCTCTACTTTAAAGTCATTCTTCTTGTGCTCTCACCCCACTCTCCCCTGTCGGTCTGAATCTTCCCTAGTTTTTGGAGTCTAAAACCATTTACTCTGCAAACAGGCAGAAACATTTTGTGCTCTGGATTTAGCCAGCACATTCTTGTTCTGAATCAGCAAATCAGGTTATCTGTTTCAATCTGGAAGGAGGAAAAGTAGAAAGACACTCTAAAAGGAAGACACTCTAAAATAAAAGGCAAACTTGCCACGGGATTGTCTGTGAGAAAAAATAAAAGCAGAACATGGCAATCAAATTGGCAAGTAGGTGACTCCTTTAAGATGTGTATGTAATCTCTGGCCTATTTCTCCTTTCTCTGAAGCCAGATGGTGGAAATATCAAGAGCCTGGGGTGGAAAATGGGAGCCCTGTAATTCAGTCTCAACTGTGGCAATCACTCAGTGACATTCTGGACAAAGCCAGTGACGTTCTACTCACCTTGAGTTTTCACCTTTAAAATAAGGCAGTTGTGCAGGACTGGCCAGCTCCAGTGCTCCTTGCAGAGCATACAGGCTGTGGCGGTACCTTTTTCAACTCATGAACAATTTGATTTATCATTGTTTCTTCAACATACATATGAGGCTGATTATCTAGGGAAACATCTGTATTGAGATACTGAGAATTGGATTTCATTCCTTTAGTCAGGCCTTGCCCTCTGTGTGCTTGGCCCTCCTGTACACAAAGAGCCTTTCTCCTGAGCAAGACTCCTTTGTGGTATTGCAGATTCTTAATCAGAAAAGGAAGGAGATGCATCCCAAATAATTTCTTGAGGTTTGATTCACTGTTTGCTTAGCAGGATGTTATATTTAGATACATTTAAACTCTCCAGTTTCTTTTGAAGTGTGCATGGGAGGGAAATGAAGGAAGCACTTGGAAAACAACAGAAAAGTCATGTAGAACAAATAGGGAAAGCTTTGGACAACTCTACAAATGTTTGGGAAACACTTCAAGACTTTCTACAGAGCCTTCAAATACACAACCTGTTTCTTGTGAGGAGTTTAAATGGGATGTGTACTGCTGCTTTCAAAGATATTAAGAGTTATAAAAGTTTTGCCTCCAAGGTAATGAATTCAGGAAACCCATCATCCTTTTGGCTATCAGCACACCCTGCTTCAGACTGTTGTTTGAAGATAAGGCTTTATCTCAACTTTGCTATGTCTAATTCATAATTGCCCAGTTACACTAATGAAGCCCATTTTGTGTTGTGTGCATTCAGAGCTCTCATATCTGCATGAAAGCCAATGCCCCTTAATTATATAAAACAGATATTGCAAAATAATTCCCTGTCTCTAATTGGGATCAAGGCTTTAGGGCTGAATCTTGAAACTTAAGCTCCTTTATAGTCACCCTTTAGTGGTCCTGACCCTTTGCTAAACTTGCAACACTTGGCTGCTTCCTCGTACTTCCTTCCTCCCTTTAAAGGTGCCATTGTTTTTCTGCTCTGTTCCTGACCTACAAGTGGGACAGCCTGGGTGGCACCTAGCTACTACTCTTCACTCAGGGATATGAATCCTCTGAATTAAGAATCATGATGTACGGAAACAGGATGTGGCTTTGGCACCAGCTTCCCTTTCACAGGTATCTTATTACATTTTGACAGGCACCTGAAGTACAATGCCCTCAGAGGTGGGATTTAACCTTGGTACGCCACCTCCAATTGCGGTGTCTCTGGATCAAAAACAACGAAATGAATCTGAGTGGCTGATGCCTCAATACTTTTGTATTTAATTTTATTTCTGTTCCATCTGCACTGCCTATCCGGGCTTTTTTTTTTTTTTTTTCCTTTTCTGATTCTACAAAAATAGGTGCTGGTGGTGAGTTTGATGAGCTGCTCTGTAGAGGAAGTCAGATGAAGCAGAGCTGTCACCCTAAAATATATTTGGTGGAAGGCAGACCTGCCATTGTTTTGATACTTTCACATATAATAGGGCTTTAATTTATCATAAATGTCTGGTCTGCTGATAGCAGTGAAATTCATTAGAGATTGTTCTCCAAATATACAAAATGTAACACATTAGATGATTGAAAACGCGGGGTGGAGTAAATGCTGTGAGCGCATAGACTGTTTTAGAAACTGTGTGGTGACTAAAATGAAGTATCTGTGGACTCTGTATCCTATTTTTTTTTCCTTTCTGTCCCACCCTTCAATATTGTTTGTTTATATTGGGTTTTCTGGACTTTAGGGGAATCTGAGAGCACATATATTCAACTTTGCCAAACAACAAAATTATGATTCTTACATCTTATACATATTCCATTTACACTAACAAGAAGAGTTCATTTGACCTTCCTGTAGCTGGAGTTGGACAGGTTTTATTAAGTAACTTTAAACATTGATGCCTGTAATAAGTTGCAAAGCAGTCCACTCCCCGCTGACGATGTGCATGACCTGATCCTAGGAGCTGCAAACATGTGGCCTTATGTGAAATGCGGGAGTGGATCTCATGGTAATCTTTCTCAGGGCAATAGGGAGATGACCTTGGACTGCCCGGGCAGGCCCAGCATAATCACAAGGAGCCTCTCCAGCCTCACTCTGAAGAGAATGAGCAACATGGTGAAGGTGTAGTCTTACAGCCTTTGGTGACTTTAAAGGTGGAGGAAAGGGCCCTGGAGCTGAGAAATGTAAGTGGCCTCTAAAGTTTGTAAACAAGCCCACGGAGTAGAATTCAGCTCAGCCCACACCTTGAGTGCAGCCCAGTTGAAACTCATGCCAGTTTGCCAACCAACAGAACAGCAAGATGGTGCATCGGTTTGGTCTGAAGTCCTTTGTTTCGGCAGCCCTGTAACATGGAGTCTCATGAGTGAGGCACTGGTTACCTTGTTTTCTTCCCTACATTCATGTAGTCTGGGTAAAAAACAGTTTTTATTTCATTTGGAATTTTACTCTCTCTGAGATAAAAGTATCCTTGGCACCAAAATGGTTCCAGCATTAAGTAAACTTACATGAAACAGATATGCAATCTATTTTCTTCTTTCTATTCTCTGAGATTAGATCAAGAAATCACTCATTATCAAACATTAACACTCTTAGCATTGATTTTTTTGTTTCCTTATACAGTTTGTTTGTTTCCAGTGAATGGTGTTATTTTTATCATTATTTTTATTATTTACTTTGCTTTTCTAGCTGGCTCAGACTTCTTGACCTGTCTTGTTAGACTAAGTATGAATTTCCCAGTGTTTTGTTCTGCTTTATTATTTTTCTACTTATTAGTCCTCTCCTGAAGATTTCCTGTGGTTTTTGCTCTTATTAAAGTCATTTTTAGTCTGAGATGTGTATCTAAAGATAAGCACTCCAGAATGAAGTCAATCTGGACATACTACTGTGTTTCACATTTGCAGAGAACTTCTGTATAGTGAAGCCATTGCATCATCTATAAAGTACTAGACAGGTATATTATTGCTTTGTGCATCCACCACAGCAGAACTGTCTTTGGGACAATTACTTTGTGTTAAGAACCAAATAAGGAATGGACTTGTGTTCTAAGGCAATATCACCTGAATACTTTGCATATTTGTGCAATCAAAACCTGCACACCCCAAGTCAGGTACAATTAGATCAATGTAAATCAATTACATTTATGACATAACTAAGAAATTCATTTACTTAACAGATCTGTATTACAGGTCTACTGTATTTCTGAGAAGAATGACTATTTCTGGTTGTTTTACTATCCCTTAGACTATTTTTGTCATTGTTATGTGAGTCGCCAGTAATGGGGCGTGTGGGGAACACCTGCCAAAGGGCAGCCACCTGATTTAAGTAGTAGGCTGGAGGTTCTATAATGAACACTAAGACCAACCCAATTTTCTTCTATGAAGGGAAGGCCTCAGGGAAACATATTTTTTTCTGCAGATCATAGGTAGCGCTCCACCCTTTCCCAAGCCTGGTCACCCCAAGCACCAGCAAGTGATGGCTTCTGTCTGTTCACCAGCGAGCAGTCTACAGACCCTGATCAAGGACATTTAAGTGCCATCTTGACAACTTCAGAAAGCAAGCCTGCTCACCTGCTTGCTCACTGGTGTTCTCTCTCTCTCTCTCTCTGCCTCTCTCTCTGCCTCTCTCTGTCTCTGTCTCTCTCTGTCTCTCCCTCTCTCCCCCTCTCTCCCTCTTCCATAGTTTTTTGTTTTTGTTTTGAAACAGGATCTGGCTAAGTAGTCCAAGCTAGCCTTGAACTTGTGAGCTTCTTGCTTCAGTCTCCTAAGAACTGAGATTACAGGTTTCTTTCTTTTCAACAAATCTCTGGCCTCTGGTTATAGCTCAATGACAGACTCCTTGTCTAGCATGGGCAGAGACACTGGGATCTACTACCAGTAATGTGCATATACAAACTAAAATCAAAATTTTTTCCCTTCTATAAACCTATCTTCAGAGAAATTTTCTTCTAGCAGATCGGCAATGGACCTGACCTTGCTTGACAGATGTTGTGTATGAGTGAGTCCCCCAAAGTTTGTATGCTATAACTGTAATTGCCACACCAACAGTGTGGAGAAGTGAGACCTTTATGAGGTAATTAGGTCATATAAGCTCTGCCCTCATGAATGGATTTCAGCCACTGAGAGTAGGTTAAGTGCAGAAGCTTTTCAGTATCTTCCTACTCTCTCTTGCTCATGGAAAGCCCCATCCCACCATGTTAGGATGTACTAGAAAGGCTCTCACCAGGGAATTCTGGTTCCTGGACATCCCAGCCTGCAGAACTATGAACCACATGAATTTCCGCCATTATAAATGGCTAAATCTACAGGATAATATTGAACCCCATAATAATGTTTCAGTCAATTACTGACTGCATTTATGAGAGCAAGACAAGTTGACATTGCCTGGTGACATTGTCACCATTATAATTATTATTTTGGGCAAGTGCACTCAATGATACTGGCACAATGGTGAAATGACCTAACAATGCATTGCTCAGAATATGTCCCATTGTTAAGGTACTCATGATTGTACTCTGTCACAACCACAGATGGGCTAATGTAGTGAGTGTTAGCAAAGTTCAGAAAGAATGAGTTTGGAGGACTCAAACTTCCCACCAGCCTGATCGTTTTTGCTCCCATAGGTCTGTGAGCATCAGCTCTGCTTCAGTGAAATTATGCATATTTATTGGTAAATTAAGCAGCTGTTAAGTGGGGCCTTTTCAAGAAAAGAGCTGTCTATTTCTGTGTCAGGGAGCTAGAGCACAAAGGTTAATGATCTCCCAGTTGTCAGTATGAATGGTGAGGTTTACCAGTTATTAAGGATGATGAAGTAATTATTTTTAAAAATTTTTTGAGGCAGAATTTCACTATACAGTTCAGGCTGGCCTTAAGCCCACTTTGTAGCCCAGGCTGGCCTTGAACTCAGAGCAATCCTCTTGCCTCAGCCTCTTGAGTTCTGGGGTTGCAGGCATGCTCCACAATGCCCAGATGAATTAATGTTTTGATATTGTTTTCAATATGCCTTATCTGTTCCTTCCTGCTTTGTGCTTTGAATTCTTTCATTTCTACCTTGTCATGGTTACTTTTCTCATTGCTGAGACAAAATACCGAACACCCACAAGTTAAGAGAGGAAAGGTTTATTTAGTACATGGTTTGTAGAGGTTTCATGGTTGGCTGACTTAAAGACAGGGTAACATATGGTGGACAACAGTTCATGGTGGCAGAAAAGCAGCAGAAGCAGAGGGGGGGAGAGAGAGAGGAATCAAAAAAAAAAGGGGAAGAGAAACTGAGACAGAGGTCTCTTTTTATTTTTTATATTATATGCAGGCTACCCACCCTAGGGTAGGTGTAGCACTCACACCCTTAATCCCAGCATTGGACCATGAATCAATCAGAAACTCTAAAAGCCCACACCCATGGCTGCATGAGGATTCAAGGGGACATACAGACACAAACCATAACCCACTTGAGGTCCTTACTCTGACCCTCAGTCCCAAATAACTTGTCTTCTCACCAAAGGTCTGCAGGCTCTTGTGTTCTAGGAAGCAACACTGCTTACTTTCCAGTTCTGTATTTCACCCACAGCCTATGGCCCATTTGGTGGCAGGTACATTCAGATCCAAGCATCAGAGCAGCCCATCAAAAGCACACATTTTACATCTTGTCAACTTTCAGCTGTTTCAGACCCTAACATCTCACTCTTTTGGTAGATAGAAAGGTTTGTTGCTTCACTTCATTGGTCATTCTAAAGAGACTCCTTTGCCTCCAATCACTCATGGGTGTCAGAAAAAGAAAGAGAACACTAGAGAGGTATAATGTGTTGCAGCACTTCAAAGGTGATTACTTTTTCTTTCCATCAATCGTAAGGAAAATTATCTTTCTCACTTGATAATCCTATTTTTCCCTTTGAAGAAGAGAAGCTGTCTTACTACCAAACGAGCCATTGAATTAGCACTGTCATTACTGACTTTTGGACTCATTAGGGCTTATTTAGTATTCCCAAACTGTAGTATGGTCTGAAAAGTAATTTCTCCAGTGATGGTATGAAAGAGAGGAGTGGCAGTTTTACAGGAAACAAATTGCAGATTGAGTCTTCAGATTTCCAGGCTGGGAAGCCATATACTCTTTCAGTTGGGTAGTTAATAAAAGGTTAACTTTGCTTTAAAAATTCAATACAACAATGCCACATAGATCATTGATGTGTGTGTCTGCATGGGGCAGGAAAGATGGTCAGATTCTCTTGATAGGTGACATTTTGGCTCTAGATCAAGAAAGGGCACTCATTTTTTGAATTAAGAATTAAGACTTCATATAAAGAAAGCATTTAGAACAGAGCCTGGCACACAGCACTGTGTAGGAGTATTGTTATTATTGTTATCCTAGTCATTTTAATACATGTATTTTTGCCATTGCCCTGTCATTTCTAGGGGACTCTGGATTGAATTATTGTGTTCACCCAAAACTGTGTTGAAGTGTAATCCTCGGTGCAATAATATTAAGAGATATGGTTTTTGAGAGGTGATTAGATCAGTAGGGATCTATTTGCATGAATGGAAAGAGTCCTGTATGAAAGGGCTGGAGAAAACTCTTCTTCTTTGTACTTGTGGCCATGTGAGAATACATTTGTCTTCTCAGGAGGACACAATAACAAGACATCATTTTGGGAGAATAAGATAGCCTTCACCAAACACTCAGTACTAGTGTTTTGATCTTGACTTCCCAGCCTTTGAAAGTATGAGGAATAAATGCTGTCCATATACCCATTCTTCATGAATTACTTACTCTTTGAAATTTTGTTCTAGGAGCACCAAAAAAAGAAGAGATTAGATTAGTCTTTTACCTTGCCTGTAATTTAATGCAACTGATTTTTGTTTTAGTTGCAGAGAACTTGCTTTTATTATTTAGATTTGTTACTCAGAAGACCATCTAAAAATAAATATATTTATGTTTATATTTGGTTCATTCACTTGGAAAGGGCAAGCCAGTTCCAGCAAAGGTAGTGGACAGGCAACTCAGAAGATGGTATTTCCAGCATAGGGAAGAGAAGAATTGGCTGCTGCCTTTGGCTCCTTATTATGGAAACAGGAGAGGTTGAACAGTGAGATGATAACATCCTAATTCTGAGAGTGTAAAAAGTCTATTGTGAAAAGAATAGACTAGATCAGTGCAAAAAGCCAGCCAAGGAAGACTTCCAAATACCTTGCAACACTGAATTTCTCCTTCAATCTCTTGAAAACAGCTGTTATGATTGCATATTCATAGTGGGTTCAAGGAATTCTAAGTAGATGATGAGCTAGGTGCAGCATACCTACATGCTGAGTCTAATCTCCTTGGCACATTTGCTCCTATTAGTCTTCTTTGTAGCATAGTTTTATATTCTCTGCCACAGTTTTTAAGATCCAGGAATAATGGGTATGGGATTCAATAAATATTGTAGTAAAGGAAAAAATGAGGCCATATCTCATTCATATGGTTTGTTTGTCTCCACTGCAATTTTATCTTTACTTGTATAATTATTTGATCAATGTCTGTTTCCCACTTAGAATGTAATACATCACAATGTCTTTGCACAATCTAGTGTCTGCAAACAAGAAGTACTTACCGTATATATGGAATGAATGATTGCTTGGCAGTAGAAATCTCTAAAGCTTAGGCAGAAACAATAGGAATAAGTTAATAAAAGTCTTTCAACATTTATAAAACTACAAACTGATTATTTTTCTTACTCTAATTTTGTTGTTGTTATTGTTGTTGTTGTTGTTATTTGGTCTTTTTGAACCAGGGTCTTGCTAAGCAGTTCAGGCTGGCCTTGACTCACTTTGTAGCCCAGACTGGTCTCGAACTTTTCAGCAATCTTCCTGCTTCAGCCTCCCAAGTGCTGGGATTACAGGCATGTGTCATCACACCCTGGCTTTAATTTTATTTTTATATTTAGAAAAGTACAATTTTCTGACTTTGACAAAATCAGAGACTGAAAAAGATTTAAAAGGGCAAAGTCATCTCTTTGCACTCCAAATTCCATTTTACAGAAGTTTCTTTGTGAATATTTTAGTAGAGAGTGAGTTTCCCTTTCCAAAATGTGTGGGGCCAGAATGATTTAAGATTCAATTTTTCAGATTTTTGGGAGACTTGTATAGATTTTGCTAGGGGAGACTTCCTAACCCATAAATACAAAAATCTGAAAATTTCAAAAATCTGAAGGTCTTTGAATATTAAGTCTGTGTTCAAAATGGTTCAGATTGTGGAACATTTTTTTATTTGAAATTTTTGGCTTAAAGGTGCTTACTTATTCTCATGTAACATTTATACACACAGAGAGTGTTATACATTTTTTTAAAAAGTGGTAGTGCTTCAAGCAATGTGATTCTTTTTCACTTCCCAGTTTGGAGAATACCAGAGCCTGAATTTGATGCTGGGAGAAAGCTGCTTACAAACAGCTCAGCATAGCTCTACCTTTTATTTTCAGTAGAAGGTAGATGCCTACCTTCATTCTGCAGATAATTTCAGCTGGAATTGTTGAAAACAGCTTGCAGATAAAATCTGGCTCACTACTTGTTTGTCAATAAAGTTTTATTGGAATACAGTTGCACTCATGTATGTATGCATTGTTTATGAAGATTTTAGTGCTATAATAGCAGAGTTAAGTTGCTGACACAGAGAACATATGTCCTGCAAAATGTGTAATTCATGTTGTCTGCCTTAAAAATAAAGTTTGCTGCCTCTTTGCATGGGCTATGAGGGGCCAATCTATCTCGTTCTTGTTGGCTCAGGTAGGATATAGTTTCAAAGACAACACAGGAGACACAGTCAGTTTGTAGAGACACCAAAATGGTTTAGTGTTTGTGAATACTGTAGTATCTGCTTTATTTTGGCAGATGTTTGACAAGAGAGTCAGGTAACTGGGGAGGAAACAGAAGATCCCGGTGTTTATGGTTGTTATTACTACAGTTTCTCTAAATAGGATCCTGTTTACATTTCTCAAAAAAAAAATACACATATATCTTCATATCCCCCACATCTTTTTGTTTAAAGGAGCTCTTCCAGTTTATTACCAGGCAGTAATTAGCCACAACATGAGGAAGTCACAGCCCGTATTTATTACTATCACTCGCTAAGTAGCACAGGGTGCCCGGTCCAGCATTTCCTGTTGGATCCTCTTTCTGTCCATGGTTAGTATTTGAATAGGGCAGGCTGCCATCTCCTTGGAGATGTAATAATTAGTAGTATGTTCTGTGAACACAGCACTGTTTCCAGTGCAGAGCACTGAGACCAGATGGAGGTGCAGTAGACTTCGGCACCCCTCTGGGTTTGGTAGTGAGACAGGAAGGAAAGGGAAGCCGAGCGTTGACAAAGCCTTGCAGTTCCCTGGGAAGTGGAAGCTGACCAGGTCAGTAGTAAAACTTTGATTTCATGCACAGCCTCAACTTTGAATTTTAATATAAAGAAATATCCTAAAACTTGTTTGAAACGTAAATCCCAAGACCTCTGCTCCGAACATCAGGTTTTCTGGACCTAGCTTTGGGCCCAGGAATATGTATTGTAAATAAACTCCTCAGATGATTCTGAGAGAAACATTTCTTAGATCAAAGCTGGAGAGCTGTTGCTTTCTTAAAAAGGCATCTTGATACCTACTTTTCCATTCTCTTCTCTACTTTCTCTCACTATGCATCATGAACCTTGATAAAGGTAAGTGCGTGGGCTCCTCGGCGAGAAGACCAGAGCCCTCACCTTCCTCTCCTTTCCTGCCAAGGCCCTAGGTTCTGTGCATTTCTCTCTCCTTCTCATGAATCTGAGAAAATCACTGGACTCAATTCTGAGTTATCAGTAAACTTTGTCTTTTTGTGAGTAAGTAACATCGTTATGCTTCTGGGGCTATTTCCTTCCTCTCCGCTTGTTTTTTCTTGTGACATTATAACAGAGTGGAGAATTCTCACTATTTTACTTTTATCAGGAATTTTCCAAATTCCAGCAGGTGCAGTTAGACTGTCCACATCATGCAGTCCCCAGCCACATCCGTCTCGTTCTTCCTCTTTGTCCCTAGCTCAGTGTCTGTGAAGAAGGGCCCAGGAAGTTTGGAAATAAACAGTGATGATAAAGAAGGAAGGAATGAACAGATGAAAGATGCAACACAGGGTAAACCTCAGAAATTGTGCTAGCAGTAAAGGAGGCCTGCAAGGCTGTCATGCTGATATTTTACTGACCTGAAACCAGGTCTGTCAATCTCAGAAATTAACAGCTTGATTTTAAATGTGTTTTTTTTTAAATCTGAACTTATGTCACATAGATTTTAAATCTGAACTTATGTCACATAGATTTCTTCTACCAAATGTTACCCTACCATCAACACAATCCTTAATCATGAGCATTTACAAAGAAACAAACAAACAGTAGATTTTCTAAAATCACTGGAAGTATTTTAGGAAGATAAATTTTAGATACATGTATCTTATTAGATTACTTTTATTTCTTTTCTAGATCTACATTTTGAACTTCTGACTAATGGAAAATCACATTGAAATAAAAATAATGTTTCCTCTTTCAAAATTACATATCTTACCATTAATCTGGTTTCAGTTGTCAACATGCTACCATAAGACAATGATAGTAAGTGATAGTTTACAGTGTTGAAAGCACCCTAGAATGGAAGAATTCTATAATTAGCGCTCTTACTGTAACTTTTTCATAGTTGGTATAATATTGCTTGACATCCTTGGACCTTCTTTTGGAGCTCATGAAGAATAAGAAGTCATCCCCGTTTCCTCCTGGGCTTTGTGGTTTCAGCTGGAACCCTCTGAGGTCTGGCAGAGGCTGCAGCCCCTGGTGGCCTGGGAGGTTAGTGTGTGAGTCAAGAAAGATCCGAAAACTCAGCACCCAGTGAAGCAGCGAAGAGCTTTCCTTCTTCTCATTTCTTTCCCACGCATCGTTTTTGTTCATTTGAGATTGATATTTTCCAAAATACAACCAAGCTAAAAATAAGAAGGGAGAAGATAGGACCTCAGAAGGGGGTCGCACATGAATGATGGGAGCAAAAAAGGGAGGAGGATGAGGACAGCAAAGGGCAAGGAGAAGAGGAGGCCGGGAGGAAGAACAGCCAGGGGAGCAGCGAGGGTGGGAGCTTTGCCAGAGGAAAAACTGGTCCCAGCTATTTTGAGACTGTTGTACAAGTGAAAACTCAAGCCCTCTTCCAGGAGGTCCTTTTCTAAGGAAGCCCCCACCCACAGATGCTTTCATTTTCTGACTCCGGAAAAAGCAATGTCTTCCCCATGGAGAAGACATTCTTTCAGAAAAGGCTCCTTTTAAAAGCAGGTGCGAGGAGCCTGTGTCCCAGCTCCTGCCACAGCATCCTCTGCAGCCCACACGTGCCCTCCTGGGCTCAGCGGCCGCCTTCGGAGACTCACACCTTCCAGCCTCTCGCTCCGCCTTTGATTCCCCAAGGCAACAGTAGCTGCGCTTCTCTGCGCTAAGAACCTGGGTTGTGCACTTGGTCTCAGCAGCTTTCTCTCTCCCCTGACCCCCTGGGAAGCATTGCTTTCTCCACCTTTTGAAGAACGTGTGAACCTCTGAGACCGAGTGGTTTGCTCAAGGACACCTGTCCGTGGTACAGCTCAGATGGGGACTCAAGTGGTTCTCTCTCTTGCAGTCTCTCTCTCTCTCTCTCTCTCTCTCTCTCTCTCTCTCTCTCTCTCTTAATTCTGAAATAATTTTAAATTTTCAAAAACCTGTTAGAAACATAGCTTAAAGAATCCCTCTATGTTCTTCCACACAAGATTCCCACTTATTGCATTATATTCTCTCTAAAGGCACATGTATAATATGTATGTATACACATAATTTTTTTTCCCTTAAGTGTTTGAAAACCAGTTACAGATCTGAGGTCCCTTTGCTTCTTTGGTGTCTAAAATCTTAAGAGAAAAACATTCTCTAAAAGCCAGGCATGGTGGCACAGGCCTGTAATCACAGTACTTGGGAGGCTGAGGCAGGAGAATTGTTTGCAAGTTAGAGACCTGCCTGGGTTACAAAGTGAGCCCAAGGCCTGAACTGCATAATGAGACTCTGTCAAAAAAAAAAAAAAATCTCTTTGGGAAAAACATATACAAGCATCCACCTAGGAAATTAACATTGATATAGAAAAAACTTTCTGACCAAGCACTTATTGAATGCTGACAGTGTCTCCTTTTCTTTCTTTCTGGTTCATGATGCAGATCAACAGTTAGATTCAGTCACCCTATCTCTCATTGCCCTTGAATCTCAGCATTTCTTTGTCCTCTGTGACCTTGATGGTTTTGCAAAGCCTGAGCTTATCACTGCTTTACACAGCGTTCCTTAATTTGGGAATTGGAGAGATGTTTCTTCATGACTAGAATCAGGTTTTGCATTTCTGGTCATCATATCCTGCTTAGCATATTACATCAGGAGTGACATGATGGTCATTTGCCTAACACAGGTGATGAGTGTTAGTTTTGATCACTTGGCTAAGGTGTCTGTCTGGTTTCTCCACCTCAAAAAAACTATTTTTTATTTGAATTAAAAATTACCTAATGCAGAGACATTTTAGAAAATTTCAATATCTTGTTTGTTCATATAATTTTATTATTTTTAAAATTTAAATGTTCATTTACTCTTCTGACCTGAACAGATTACTCTTATGATAATGGTCAAGTAGCGATTTTTTAATTTAATTGTTCCTTATTATTTTTTGAATTTCTATCATGAGAAAGAGCCTTTCCTTCTAAAATAAGTTGTATTGTGTATATTTGGGGTTTACAACAAAACATTGTAGAAAACACAGCAGTAATAGCACTGTTACAATAGTGAAGCTAATTAACACTTCCATCATCTAACATAGTTACTCACCTTTTATCAAAAAAGCAGCCAATATCTTATTTAGCAATTCCTTAGTACCATGTAATTTTATTAACTCTGTAGCCTCATGTTGTATACTATTTCCCTAGATTTTCTCATTTTACATATCTGCGGCATAGCAATTTCTCCCTTTTTAGTGTATTCATTTGTTTGTGTTAATATGACTTTATCCTATGAGTTGTGATCAGTTGGTATCATCATTTTGTTGTTTGAAATTCCCTCTGGTTCATGTGTTCTTTTGCTATACCCCATCATTTTTTCCAGCCATTTCATGTTTTCTGGCACTACCAAATACTCTAACTCATCTTATTCTTTCCTTGTCTGTTCCCTGGAGTCAGCTATTCTCCAAGAAGCCTGACTACTCCTTTCCAGTGTTGGAGAGTAGAATTTAGCAAGGAAGCTTGTGGTGCTCAGGTGTGTTCATGGGTTCTGGGGTCTCAGTGGCTGTTTTCAATCTCTCAGTGATAGGGCAAGGGAAGGTCTGCATGCCTGTTTATATACACACTATATCTATTTCTATGTCTTTTAGTTTGTTCATTAAATCCTACGCATTTATGATGTGTCACTAAATCCTATAATAAATCCTTGAGGCTGTTCTCCTTCTGCCTAAAATAGATACTCTGAGGTCCTTGAATGATTTTTAATTGTCCTTATTCCCAGCAACACTTCACTTTGGAATGCATTTTTTTTTTCCTGAGAGGAAAATATATTTCTTTGTTCACCGAGTTTTGTCTGTTTTATTTAATCAGTTATTCATTACAAATAAATCACCAGCACATAAATATAAACAAAAAAAATTACAAAATGACAGCTTAACATTTTTGCCTTGAATTATCTCCAGTTATTGTCTGAAGATCAGGGAGGAGGACTGAATTCTACTCCCACATTTCAACCATACATCACATTAGTGACTCTTTTACCTTCTGTGCTTCATTTAGTAGTAAAACATAGGATTTGACTCTTTTCTTTTGTTCAAAATTAGTTTAATGGTTTCAATCATGTTTATTTCTTTTTCTCCTCATAATTAACTTTGAAAATAATTATTTTACTACTAGGAATGCTCTATAGCTATGCTGCCATCTCATAATACCATTATCATCCCTCTATATCATGATGTCTCATAATAATTGCCCTTAATTTGCATTTTGCTACATGTACATGCATTGTTACTCACAATTTGCCTCTGATCCACCCATACCCTCCTGAAAAAGACAAGGAGGAGGAAGAAAGAGGAAGGCAGGTAGAAAGATAAAGGATAAATTCTCTGAAATTTTTGGTTGGGTCTTATTATCTCATGGTGTGACTTGTTAAGAAAAAAATAAAAGCTCTCTCCTTCCACAGGCATACATAATGAGTGTGTGAAGAAAATTCAAATCATTTTATAACTTGGCTATTTAAAGAAAAAGAAATAGGCTTTTCTGAGTTTCTGACTTAACATTAAAGTACTGGACTTCATTCTGAATATTTTGAATATTTATGGTGCTTGATGTTTGGACTTTTTAAAAGGTCACTTGAAAATGAAGTCACTTTCATTTTAAAGTAGAAGGTGAACATGAAAAAGGAAAGAGCTTTTAATGAAACCCATGATGTTGGTTCTCTTGCAAAAGGTCTTGGTTTCCTGTAGTAATTGTATTGCTTAATGGCTTTCCTTGTGTGCAGGGATTGTGTCTTGACATATGAAAGTATTTCAGCTCAGGGATTAGGAGAAGTCTGTAGTACTTAGCTCTCTTAGTTACTTGGCACTTTTGTTTCAGCCCAACTGACTATGGTAGATGAAACAGATCAGCAGTATTCACACACAATACATAGCGTGCGTGATTATCTTAGTTATTTTACTTGCTAAAGATAAGACACCAGTGTAACTCATATTAAGAACAAATAAAGACATCATTTTAAGGATTCAGATGTGACATAAGGAAAGAGTGTATGCTGGGCTTTGTGAGAATTTTCTGGGCTTCAGGATCAGGACCATTTTCTTGGTATCTTTCTGGCTTGTATAGTATGTGAGTTTTGCTATAGGAAATAAAAGTCCTTCAAGATGATCCATGGAGAAAGACATTTAGTCTAATTAGTCTGAGAAATGGTCCACGCCACATCTACTGACTCTTAGGATTTCACAGTATGCTTTTAAAACTTAAAGCCATGGGAAGGTCTATAGAAAAGAAATCTGTTTAACCTCTTTAAAAAATACTACTTTTTTGTCATCAGGAATTGAACTCAGGACCTTTCAGTTGCTAGCTGTCACACAGCTATATTCCTGGCCAGTGTTTAACCTCTTTAACCCCATGATTTCTAAACTCATATGACCATTGTTTTTGCAAAATGTCACTTTAGACAAACCACTTGAGAAATAAGGAATTAAATTTAATTGGATTCTTGGAGTTAGACTGCATAATATTTAAATAGAATGCATGAGAACTTATTACGTGACTTACTTCAAGGTCTCACTTCTGTTTTGAGATTATCGGTCCAGTGTATTTTTACTGCTTATATTTGTGAATCTTGCAAGAGGAACTGCTCTCTCACAGTTGCTTACTTTCTACTATACCTCATAGTCAGCCTCCTAAAGGACTGATGGCCATTGGTTCTTGCCATAGTCAGTCTGCTGTTTCACAGATGACTCCTCAGTTATAGTTCCCAGAATGTACCTTTGCTTACTGCACAAGACAGATAACTTCAGCTTTTTCTGGCCCTATGTACATTGGTTCCAAGCCTTGTTAAGGTTTTTGACATTTTGTTAGCGGCATTCTCAGTGGTGACACTTTATTCTTTGAATCCACACAAAATAAATGCTAGTCAAGTTTGCCACAATGTTCATCCATTCATCTTCATTTCTTCATGTTTTGGATCAACTAAAAGGAGATGAAGTGTCAAATGTTCTGGGGGTAGGCTTGAAGCTCCTAATTAATAAGGCAACTCATCCACTGAAGATTTGAGAAACTAAGTCTTCCAAGAGTAGGTCTTCTGGGAAACTGAGATGATGCAAGATGATGCAAATAACTATCAGACATGAAAACAGTGGGAGAAAAATGCCAAGAGTACAAACTTCAGTGATTTCTACCAACAAGAATCACATGTATTCATAGTGAGTTCCAGCACCCTACTCCAAGAATAATTAGCAGGAATAGCAAAAGCAATAATACTATTACGTCTCTTATCCATGAACCTAGGTCAGCTGTTGTAGTAAATGCTTTTGAGGTAGAGTTTTATATCTGAAACCCAGCCATTTTTTGAATGGATGAATGTACAAATAAAGTTTAATTTGTTTTCATCTTTAAAGGGGGAAGACCTTTGGGTACTCCGTGGACAAAAAAGGTAATGAGAAAACATCTTGCTTCAAAAGAATTTATAACATAATATGAGAGAGAAGATTGGCCATGCAGGTAGAAAGCTGGCATGGGAGAGGTCACATTATGAAAGTTTAGAAACAAGGGAAAATTGTTTGTATGCATCAGATTGGCTTGTCCTGGTTCTAACCTGTGGACTAGAGCCATGTGTTTCATACTCTCCAAGAATCAGCAGAAACAAAGCTGTGTTCTCCACACGTAATAAGTTCTCATCCTCTTTGAGGATGCAGATCTCATTTCAAGTTCCTGATCAATTCACATCTGTTAACATACCAAAGTTGAAGTCAATGATCATATCACAAACATAAGGGAATATGGAGGAATATGTTCTTCAGGGAGAGGAAGGAAAAAGCTTGAATTTTTGCTGAAAAACAATATAATCTGGGGATAGAGAGCAAGGGCAGGAGAGAAAGGGATTTTGAAATAAGATAGAGAAAAAGTAAAAGAGATAAATATAGTGCTCTGAGTGCTTATATTCAAAAGAGGAAGATTCTGAGGCTGGTGATGTCTCAAGATAATACATCATAGACAATGGCAATGGCTGTCATGCTGATATTTTGTAAGGTAGGAGGACATTTACTGAGTAAGGCAATCCACTCTCCCCATAGCTTTTGCACACACAAATTTGTAAATGTGATAGTTTGAAGGAGTCATGACACTTTTGAATATTGAGAAGATTTTCCCTACTACTTAATATGCTCAAAGGAACTTATTTTCAGACATTAGGTGGGGCACAATATTTACCTGTACAGTTCGCAAGCAACTTGCGAACACAGGCAGTCAGTTGAGTTGTTAATTAATGTTTAATTTTTTAATTGCTCACACCTGCACACATTTCCCCCAATAGGAAAGAAGACTTAATTTCAACCCAGGGTGATAAGAGTTGGGATTTTCTTCCATGAATCTCTAAGTAATCACAATGTGTCTGTATTCTTAGGGGCTTAGTAACATAATACAGTCAGGCAGAGTGCATACTGGCCAGGAACTGAGCATAGGGGAAATTAGTGTGGGGACCAAAGAAGACGGTGGCTCAGCATCTCTTCTCAAGGGCCAAACACTGCAGCTGGGAAAAGATGGCACAGATAGGTGCACTAATGAGGATTAAGAGAGTTGTATGTGCTGATTTTACTAGTTTAGAGCTAATCAACCAAGGACAGAAGATGTAGAATGCTATGTGCTGACAGGGTCAGGAGCACAAACTAGCTATCTGGACCGCTTGGCTAGGACTCTTGGCTCATTTGCTTACTAGCTCTGTGACACTGGTCAAGTACTCAGGTGTTCTAAAGTACAACCTGGAAATACTAATGGGTACATCTATGGGTGACTGGAATGACTAAGTTAATATACAAAATGTACACAAGGAGTGACTTTAGCATTTAAGGCAGCTTGTACAGCCTCTTAAGTGGTCCTGTTCTTGTTTTTGTTATTGCTGTACACGGTGGTTTGTCATTGTTGGCTTTGTTGTTTATCGTTTGTTTTATTTTGTTGTTAAAGTATTATATGCTACAGATTTAGAGATGATGACAGTCACCTAACTGGATCCTTTACATGACATCTTGGAATATTAGCACCAAATTACTAGAAATATTCTTCTCTAGCTATCTTCTCAGTTGACAGATTGGAGGTAGCATGCTAGAAGCCACTTTGATTTATTCCTCTTAAAGCTACTGTGTTGCTCTGTGGGTACATTTCTGAGGTGGTTGCCCCAAAGCTAATGATACCTTAATGTCTCTTCCTCTGCTCTTCTTTCCCCTCGCATCTCATATACTTCATCACAAGTTCTAACCTCTTGATTTTCATCCCCTTATCATTAACATTTGTTACCATTGGAAGGTCACTCCAGGGAGCCAGGGCTCCAGTCTGGACAGCAACTCTGTTTTTCCTTTAAACAATATGGATAACTTACCTGTAGGTTGCAAAGAGATTTCATTAATAAGACATTCTTTGAATCTGCCATATAAACTGCATCTGGAAGGGTGAATGGCAGTCATAATGCCAATTGCGCAAAAAGAGTCATCCATTTAAAGGACAGAGCTGCATTAACTTACCTGTAGGTTGCAAAGAGATTTCATTAATAAGACATTCTTTGAATCTGCCATATAAACTGCATCTGGAAGGGTGAATGGCAGTCATAATGCCAATTGCGCAAAAAGAGTCATCCATTTAAAGGACAGAGCTGCATTATGTGGGGAAATACTTCAACAGTCGAATGAAAAGATCAGTGCTTGTATGGTTGTGCTGTCCAACAGAAGTACTCTACTAGCAACATGTGCCATTTTGTTTTTTCTGGTTCAACATAAAAAATAAAATACAAGTCAAATCCTTTTTGGTGAGTCACTGTTTTAACACATTGTATCCAAAATAGTATTATATTAACCTGTAGCAATGTAAAAAACTTAAAAGGATTCATTCACATCCTGTTTTTCTGGTACTAAGTCTTTGAAATCTGGTTTGTATTTCATGCTTCCGGTTCAGCCATGATCTAGGCGATCGGTAGCCACATGAGGCCAGTGCTACTCTATTGACTAAGCAGAACTCACATGTGGTGGGGGTGAAAGAAAATATAGACATGGGCTAAAGGAGGTGAAAGAGGGTTTTGCTAACCACAATAAGGCTTATATGAGGGCTCACAAAAGGTCTCTCTTTAAAGAGAGCAAAAACCAATTTTTCAGCTATAACTAGGCTTCCTGCTGTCACATGAGAAGTTCTATAGGAATTTTTCCACCCTCCTTATCCAGGGGAAAGCACACAGCTGTACTTTAACTGAATCCTTTGAAAGGAAGAAAAATGCCATCCAACTATTTAGAATACAATTATTTAGGAATTTACTGAAAATGCCTACAGAGTAAAACTAGAGTGAAAAATCAATGCAGCCCTAGAGTACCATCCTTTTGTCTCATGGACCATACTTTTACTTTGGAGAGAGAATCCCTGCCTCAGAATAAGTGGGCTCATTCTATGCACATCTGAGCTCACAACATAACATACAATGGGGGCCCCTGATAGCATCCTGGATGAATCTAAGGAACATCTGGGTTGGCTTTCCTTTCACCACCCTGTACCTTTGGTCACAGGAACATGTGGGGTAAGCTGTATAATAATCATACTCCGGTTCATTTTGTCATTCACCAGAAATCTGGCATGTCAAATGTGCTTGTTAAATATTTGTTGAAAGAACTGGTAGATAAAGGAGCAACAACAACATACTATACACTGTTAGAAGCAGTTGCTGTATTGGTGGTAACATAGAAATAAACACAGTACAATCCCCCCTTATGCTTTCTTGAGCTTAATGGCTTCAGAACATCTGGAGGGACTTTAAAATATAGATGTCCTATCCTCTCCACGATGGTAGGTCCATCCTTGATGGTAGATCAGAGCCATCACTTCTGAGCTCAGGCCTGGAGTGGACACCAACTTGCCATTCCATAGCAGAGCCAGCACCTTCCTGTCAGAGGCAGATGGAGCAGTGGACACCCCTAGGCCACCCTGCAGTGCTACCTAAAAAGTAACATCTCAACTGCCAGCTGCAGGAGGAGGATGAGCTGCAAAACTCAAGGACAGTAAGAAAAGTATGCTGGACAGAAGAAGATTTTGATATGATAAATTTATATTATTTTGCTCCTGCATTCTGATCACTCATCCCTAAGGATACAGTGTATGTGATAGTGTTCCAAAAGGTATAAACTCCATTATGAATGTAAACCATTATTATTTCATGGATTCCTTTTGAGAAAACTGAAGTTGAATGATGGGAGAGCAGAATGAGTATTTGATAGGTGGGGAAAGAGCTGTGTGGTCCTGGCACTTTCTCCAAGAAGGAACGTCACTAGAATCACAGCAAACTTCTCCCTCGGCTGCACTGCCCAGAACATTGGCACTAAATGCATTATTTAATATAAAGATAATGGTTCATCTGAAACTCTCTCTAAAATATATAAATATTCTCTCTCTCTCTCTCTCTCTCTCTATATATATATATATATATATATATATATATATATATATATATAATCTCATCTACTGTCTGGGACTAATGTCCCAGAAGGGCAGGGCTGTCCCTGTGTTTTTGTTGGACCTCAAGGCTCCAGAGCAGTGTTTTGCATAGTACAGCCAATACCTGTTGTCAGCAGGAGGAGGTAGGTGAAGGAGAAAAGTGACATCTGCTGTTTATCTATCTTTAGTTGATCTGCTGTTTTGGTCATGAGTAATAACAGGTTGACCTTAAACTATACATAACCAACCCTGAAGGAGTTTGCTGTCATTTTAGACTGGATTTTTTTTAATAACATGGTTAGTACACAAATTGTTCTTATTTATTTTTTAAAAATGTGATTTCAAATTTCAACGTAATGTAACAAGAGATTTTCCGATTGTTTTGTGCAGCTCCAGAAGGTGCCTCTGCCAGCGGATGCTGTGTGTCCTTCCAGGTGCTGCTCTGTGTCCGGATATGCAGTCATATACGGCAGTGCCTAAATTTGCTCATACACTGGTCTGGATTTCCTTATGTGTTTCTGAGTATACTTTGGAACTTTGTCCTTATGAGAGCGACATCCACCCTTTTTAGTTACTTCATAACCTATGAAAGCCCATAATTTATTTATACTTAGCTTTTACCAATCTAATACTTCAGAAACAGTTGTAAATAAACATCTTCATATGTATAATTTGTATGTATTAATGCATGTATCTAGCTTAGAGTTTTAGAACTTTCTAAATAGGGTAGCATTCTTATTATTCAATCATGGTTGGGGAGGTTTGTCTTTTTTATTTAAAAATCTGGTTTAGAAAAATCTTTTTCATTAAATGTTCATGAGTGACAGTTTCTTAATTGACAATTTGTGAAATTTAAATGTGTGGTGAAATCAAATATTTCACTGAACACACATGCACACACATGGGCACAGATCGTTTCTAAATATGTTTAGGATCACTGAAAGGTTTGTGCCCTGAGACTAAGAACCCTGATTCAGGGATTCCTAAGACTAGAATCCCTGAATCACTGCCATGTGTGGGATTCTCATCATTTCTTACTATTCATATCCTACATCTTAGTAAGAGAATCCTGTGTATTTACATAGAGAACAACACATACATCCGTCAGAGGCAGCCCTCATGCTTTGAGTTTATCATTATCATGATTTTTATTCTTTCTCATTCTCAGGATATCTAGCTTAACCCTGAGGACTTTAATGCAGAGTCAGTGTTGTTAAGAAAAATGAGGGAAGATCACTTAGAAAAGCAAACACCATTTACGCTTGGACAGAGACATCAGGGCTGTCAATAAGTGCTTTGTTGAATGGACAATGAGTGGAAAAAAATGAAACAAAAGAAATTAAACTGTGGCTTTTTGGACCATTTTCTAAATCAGTTATGCCCTTCAAAGTGTTGGTCAGAACTTGCTGCCCCATTAGGAATGGGCAGGGAAACCCTGGTTTAATTGCGGCATCCATCTGGATAACAAGCTTTCACTGGGTCTTTAGTGATAGAAGAGGGCTGTCGGGTGGAAATTCCCAGAGCCCACAGCTTTGGAGCCTTCATGTGGAATAAAAAGAGAAAGTGAGGAGTTGCCGAACAAGTGACTTCAGCAAGATACAAGGTCTTCCAGATCAATATCAACCAAACAATAAAGGCAGTTGATAAGTTAAGCTGTGACGAGTCAGATGGCACCTGTGGGCTCTCTCTGACAAATGTGGGTAGCAAGTCCTTTATTTTGTACATCATGTAAAGAAGGAATCAAAGCTGAAATAGGGGATTCTTCACTTTCTCCAGTTAAATGAGAGTATGCAATTTTGACTGCTCATCTATCTTAGTAAGGTTACTTACTGTTCTTTAGGAAAAAAGAAAGCATATTCATTCATAGGATATACACATTTAAGTAACATCATTTTATATATTTTCCCAAATAGAAATCTGAATTTTACTCTCTCTACCTCTGTACTGAATTCCCTGAGCAGCTGATTACAGGCATACATTCATGATCAGGCTTGTCCTGAAATAGGGAGCTTTTAACCCATGGATCTTTTTGTAAGCTATGTATTTTAGAGGCAGGAGATTCTATCTAGTTTAAAGGGCTCAAGGATAATTTTTAAAGCTCTTATGAATGTGATAGGCATTAGGCATTGAGAGTGATTAGCAAAAGGAAAAAAGAACAAGGGGACATTTGATTATGTGGCTGAAAATTGTAAGTATTTTGACAAGGAAGTAGAACTGTCAGAACTATCTACCTCTATCTATCTATCTATCTATCTATCTATCTATCTATCTATCTATCCAGCTATTGATCTGTATCTACATCTATAGTTTTTTTTTTTTTTTTTTGGTGGGGGAGAGAGGGAATCTCACCATTTTGAACAGCTTGGCTTTGAACTTGGGATCCTTTCCCCTTGGCCTCCTAAGTAGCAGTAAAGCTGTATGTACTTATTCACATTAAACATGCCCCCTGAACATAAGAGTACTATGCACACATGGATGTACTGACAAAGTGGTCTACGTAAATAACTTTTTAAAATCTTAAATTCTGGGCTGAGGATTTATCTCAGTGGCTTAAGTGCCTGCCTGACAAGCACAAGGTCATGAGTTTGATCCTTGGTTAAAAAAAAAAAAAAAATCCTAAATTCTGTGAAAATCACTGGACTAGCCTGGGACTAGGACACTCATAAAAATCATTCATAAATGTATTCTGAAGATAAAGATAAAAAGGAAAAAAGGTGAGAAATAAGCTCTATAATTAAACCAGACATTGATTCATGTTTTAATGTAAACAATGACCTCTCATCCAAGGTCACCCTATCCTCAAACAGCTGATTATGGTCATGAGATTTTGTGCTACAAAGCCCTATCGGGTTGGCCTGGAGTGTGACACTGTGTGTGGAAAAGGCCTCTTTGCATTTATGAATGAGTGCAGTAAAAGAAAACCTACTTACCTGTGGCTTCAGCAAAGCCCTCCTGTAGGTAGGCACCATTTATCCTGGGGATTCTTTGGATTTGTCCTTTTGCAGGATGAAAAGGAAACAGACAGATGGAACTAGTAACTCCCACTCTTTTTGGTAGAAAAGCACACCATTTTCCAGGGTAGCCACACATGATTTTTGCTTACTTCTCATTAGCAAAATTCCTATTGTGATCACCCCACTTGTCTTCAAGAGTCCTGAGAGAGCAAGTAGAATGCCATAGAATAGAAGCAGATAGGAGATAAAGGGTTGAGAATGATCAGTGAATCTTAGAATTTCATTTTTCAGGTAAAAGAAATGAGTTTAAGGACACATTAAGTCTCCTAATTATGTAGGTGACACCTTAGATGGTGATCAGGTTGAGATTCATTTCACTGTTGGCTTACGCCAGAGACCTTCCCCTTGACCATTAAGCTTAGAACCTGCAAGTTACCACCACATTCTAATATATTCTGTTACCTTCAATCGAGCCAGGTAATATATAATTCTCATTTTAAAAAAAAACTTTCTAGTTTGGTCTTAGAAATCCCTCTCTTTTTTCAGTTGATCTCTGTCCAATTTATACCAGTAGAAAAAAAATCTCAAACTGAGTCTTGATTAAGTGATGAATACACTATACCCTAATGGATTTTAATGCTATTTTGCTATGTTTGAATCCCAACTCTAGCACCAGCCACCCTGTGATGTTGAGTGCATTAAGTGTCATATGTTTGTCAATTTTTTTCATATGCAATAAGAAAAATTTGGCATTACCCAATAGCTTTCTAGATGAAGTCAATGAGACAATATTTGTAAAGTGTCTAATGATAGTATCAATCAATGCATTAGCTGAGAACTATTTGTGAAAGTGGTTAAAAAGAAAAGGAGATAAATGCAAATATAAATGACAGTGGGATTGTTTGGCCTAGTATGCACACATGCACACGTGTCCATGTGTGTGCGTATGTGCATGTATTGTGTATGCAATCTGGTTTGGCTGCCACTCTTTGCTTTGACTGCCATAAAGTGAGCAGCTCTCTTTTACTTTTTGCCATGACATTTCTACCTTGCTGCAGGCTTACAAGCAACGGAATAGGCTAATCATGGATGGAAAGCATAAGCCAAAATAAACTGTTCTTCCTTTTTAAAGTTGTTTTCCTTTGGTGTTTTGTCACCTTTACACCTTGCTGCTTTTGATTCATGATGTTTGGCTTGAAGGGTAGACCTTTTTTCATATTATAAATAGTTTTGTATACTGATAGACTAAACATTATTTAACCCAGTTGCTGGCAAATCATTTCCTTCCTGGTTTTGTTTATTTATGTATTCATTTATTTAAGGTTTTGGAGATTGAACTTAGGACTTATGCATGCTAGGCAAGCACTGTACCACTGAGCTATGTCCCCAGCCTCAAGTTTGTATGCAGTGCTATGGAATATATTCTTGTACATGACCTATTCTTGTAAGCATATCTGTAAGGCAAATTCACAGCAATGAATTTTCTGGGCTCCTGGGTTTTTGAGTTGGCCACTCTGTTAAGAGATAATGAAATGTCTGAAAGTCTGTGGCAAATTTTCCCTTCCAATGACCAGGCAAAAGAAAAATCTCATTTATGTCTCTTTCCCCCAATTGTATTTATTTATTTATTCATCCTCTAGTGGCCCTTTTTAACAATCTGATTGCCACTGTCTGTCAAGCAGACTCTATTTGACCTGGTGATCAGAGCCTCTGCTTGTCTGAAAAGGAAAAAGCAAGCGAGCTGTGGAGAACGTGGGAAATCATGTGCTGGCGGCATCGACCAATGAAAATGCTCCTGGGCTGTTTCTTCCTAATTCATGAGTCTTCATGATCGTGTAGTGTTGTGTCTAGAGTTTATCGCTTTCTTTAAGTGCTAAAATGATTTTTAATTATATTCAGTAACATCAAATAATTGTCAAAAATAATTATATTGCCACAAAGACGATCCTATAAACCATGTATCATTGGAGACTTCCTTGCACTATGGATAGCTCATGTACACAGTTCATGAGAGTTTAAATTTACTTCTCCCCTCTCTGAATTCTGATAGTGTGCTTTGGCTTTTCCTAGTTTCTGTCTCTAAGTGTGTGGCAGAGTTTCTGCCCTTCCTCAATGCTGTATCTAGACTTATCTGTAAGTTTTCTAAGGCTTTTACCTTTATTACGATTATTATTATATTTTTAGTTAGTAGAAAACTAAAAAAGAAAAGAAGTCTCAGTCTGAGCAACTTCTCGCATCCGTCCTGGTTGCCTATTCTGCCCTTCATTGCTTCCCGTGCTGCCTTGCCCCACTAGAAAAGTTTGGTCTCCTTCTTTGAAGTCTTTCTTGCCACCACCATTTGTGCCTTCTAAAATTTAACTCTAGGCTGATTAACAGATATGCTTCCCCAGCGAATTTGATATGTTATCCCAAAGATTTTTTTAAACTAAGAAACAAACAAGCAAAAAAAAAAAAAAAAAAAAACCTAGAATCTCCATCTCATTACATTCTCTTTGTTTTACTTAGGTTGAGCATGTATTCGTTTTGAAGAACATTTCCAAAAGTGCTTTTGCATTTGCTTTGTTTCTGTTCTAGCTGGTTGGTTTCTAACTATAAGGAGTAGTAAAGGAATGCATTTTAGGATAAATCCCTCACTCAGCAGGAGCCGGAATAATCTTTGAGGATAGGGGACCTGGAGTTAAATTCAATCTGTGTCATTTGCTCAGTGTATAAATCTCTTTTTCTGCATGTCTTTAATATGAATTCTCTCTTGTTTTTCCAGTTGAAATCAATCTCTGGCATCATAATTGTTCTTATTTCTGTGTGGTTTCCCTCTCTGCTTTCCTTCTAACATGATATAGTCACCTTATTTGAAAGAAAGTATCATTTGCTTCCTAGTGTCTGATGTTAACAGGGAAATGTTTGTTTAAAACTAATGTTTTGCACAAAGAATACTGTTTATTTGACATGCAATATTTTAATATTTAACATACTATGATGCAGAACTTATGGATGAAAAATTGCCTGGTGTGATCTGGTTGGTTAACAATTGCCTAACAATTTATATTCAACTGCAATATTTTATTTGTCATAATTACTGACAAAAAATGCAAAAATACAAAATGCTTTCAGTTTGCTTTGTGCTTCATAATGTGGAAAAATCCTTTATTTTTGAGGGAAAGAACATGAAAAAAGGAAAGCTAGTTAGTCAGATTCCATCTGTATAAAGCAACTCTTTAGTAGTCAGATTCAAACCTGGAAGAGTTTCTAGGGAGTTTGTAAGAGGCCAGCTGATGTGGACTTGAGGTTGTAGGGAAGGACCCAGTCTATCACATTCCATCTCTTACTCCAGAGTGTCACTGTGTTCTCCATAGCTCTTTTTTCTATGTGCCATGTCTAAATCTGCTCTTAAGCCATTGAAGTTTCTCAGACAAAAGGTAACAACCCGCTGGGCTTTTGTTAGAAAATGCCCAACCCTGGCACTCTTTCCTCCTCCTATTACTTGCAGTTTTGAAAGCCACAGGTTTCGGTGGGATCTGAGGTCTGAGTGAAGCATGCCAGCCAACACTTAGGCATTGTGTGTGCAGCCAACAGCTCCTCCTTCCATTCCCTGCACTGGGAGAAAGAGTCCTTCCTGCAGTTAGAGATAGGAACTCTCACGTTTCAAGTCCTTGGCATCTCCACACCACCTTCGTTTCCAGTTTGAAAACTAGAAAGAATTTCATTTGAGAAATTCTGAATGGGGTTTCCACCATGCAGTTTTCCAAGAAGTAAATAATAGAAGACATGGAAGCAAGATTTTTCTTTATAATTAAATTAAACAAGAACTCTCCAATCAAAACAAAACGAAGCATTAATTTTCACATCATATGTGGGGCAAAAACTTGTCCTACATTTGTAAAATTTGAAAATGGCTAAGACACCTTAATGTTGAATTCTTATAGTCCAAAATGTCATTTTTCTCCTAATAAACTTCTTTCTTCCCAAGTATCATTCAGGTTTCATCTAACTTAGTCAAACTTCATATATACTTTTAGAATAAACTGAAAAATCATTTACTAAAGCAGTCAATATATATTACAGGACTTCTGCCCGTAAAGTAATTAGTGGGAAAAAATATAATCATTGCATAAACCATGTTGTCGGAATTTGGGAAAACTTCTGAGCAGTTTATTTGTATTAAATGATACATGTTAAAATGATAGTTTTCTCCATAAAGCAATAAGGCAGAATTTAGTGATCCTTAAATTAGTCCCCAAATTGTTTTTATACTTTAAATTCATTTTCAACTTGATTTCTCTTGTAGCTATAAAGCTGATTTTCAAGTTGAAAAAAATCTCTTTTGAGAGAAACATTTTTCATATAACATGGAGTTCAGCAAATATTTTAAAATTCTAATTATATTTTCTAGTATGTTCTTATTTTTTATGATTCTAAAGGTATAAAGTTTCATTAGGTCTAATAGCATCACTGGTCTCTTGCAGTATTTCTTCCAGTAATAAGGAATTAAGTCACTATTCTTTTTTTTTTTACATGCACCTAGGCTTAGGGGAAAAAAAAGGAAAAAGTGTAATAGGTTCACTGAAACACCTATGAATTGAATGTGCTTTTTATGGATAATATATGCTGTGGCTGCCGTAGGAGGACATGTTGAAGTTAGACTATTTCAGATTTAACAAATGAAGAGTAAATTTTTTGAAGGGAAGGGAAATGTATTGCAAAACCACATAGAATCTTGCCCTGGAAGTAAAAAGCCAACAAAAACTAGTGAAGATCCAGAAAGCCCTCATGAGACTTGTGGTTTCAGAAAATCTCTACTGTTTTCTCCTTCGTGCCTGAGTCTGTTTTTCTGGTTTCAGTGTCTTCAAATGACCAGGTTGGACTGGACTACTCTGGTTTCCACCCTGAGCTCTTCACCTCACATCTGGTCATTTGGTCTTTGTTATCCACTTCATATTTCTAAGAGCAATTAAAAATTTTTATTGTAATTTATCCAGTATTGTGTTTCTTGGGCAAGGGGTCTTTGCAAATCCATTATGTTCTTTTATCCCTCTTAAAACTGGAACCATCCTTAGAATCTTTCTTAAAATTGTGTTGTTAGTTTTTAGTCTGTAGTTGACATGTTTGATGCAGATAATCGTTTAGGTCTCTTTAAAACTAACAAGAGCTTAATCAAAGAAAAGAGCTTTGGAATCAGGGACTATGTGGCTTCCAAGATGCCTTTGTTTATGGTGCAAAGATATACATAACACAACATTTATCATCCTATCCATTTTTCAGTGTATCAATCATTGGCAGTAAACACTTTTACAGAATATTAAACCATCACCACTGTCACCACCACCAATTTCTAGCATTCTGTCATCCCTAACAGAATCTCTATTCCCAACACCCAGAAACTGTGGGATTCCTCCTTCTCCTGGGCCTCCCATCTTCTTTTATACCTTCCTGGCTCAATGAACTTGGCTATTATAGAGACCGCATAAATGGAATCATATAGTACTACATCCTTTTATAATACTCATTTCTCTTTGCATCATGTTTTCAAGGTTCTCCCATGTTGTAACTTATTGCGATTTTATTTCTTTTTGAGAGTAAATAATATTTCATGGTATGGACACATACATTTTGTTTATAGAGGGCAAAGCCTGGTTTTCTAGGGAAGACAAGTTATGTCAGTATTGCTTCTTGACATGGAAATGTCTGAAGAAACTGACCAGGCAGTCTCCTTATGGATCTTATTCATATTCCATTTTCAAGCAGTGTGACCCTTGGAATTTAGGGTTTTTATTTTCAATCCTCTAATGTTCTTCTTTGCCATCAGTTGTGTGGACACATTAATACCTCTTAAAATTTGTTCCAAGATTTGTATGAAAGAATCATAGGATGTGCCTGGCATGGCACATGATGGGTGTTAAGAAAGTAAATCTCATTTCCTCCCTTATTTCCCCTTCTTTCACCCAGAAACTTCCACACATGACAAAGAATGAAAAAAATATAGTATTGGGTGTGTTTCTCTGCAGTATCGTGGGGTAGGGAGCCCTGAGTCCCTGTCATTCTGGGGTGGCAAGATCCTCAGACCAGGAAGGCCTAGGGCATCTTTACCCCCCCTCTGTCCTATGACCTGGGGGTGGCTGACCTTCTGGATCTAGTGAATCTCAAGAAAGGACAGAAAATATGCTGTTCTCTCTACTATGCTTTTCCACGGTGAATGTGTCTGCCTCTTTTTCAAACTGCTTTTGCTGTTTTCCATGAAAAAATCTTTTCCATTTTGATAAAAAGCAATTTCTATCTTCCTGCCATTCCAGCAAAACTCTTTTAGAAATACTTACACTCTCCCGGTATGAGAGTGTAAAATCTGCATGACATGGAGACTGGTAGTGGCATAATTTCAGTAGGTGGCCAGAAGGCTGGCTGGAAATGCACCTTCCTCAGCCTGAATTTGAATAAAAAATGAATGGTTGGCATCTCACTACTGGCTGTGGGGCATGTCAAGCTTAACGGTGCATGGAGGAGCTCTGGAGGGTTTCTGTGCTTCCTGCAAGCAGCAGCATTGTGACAGTGTGGTGGTCAGAGCCAGAGTGAGCACTGGAATCACCTTCCCAGGCCCCTTCCCAATTTACTCAATGGTTATTTCTTACAGAAAACCTTTAGTTCCAAATAAATCCATGGTAATAGAACCAGAAGCAAACAAAATTTTATAGTTTACTTCAAAATTTCTGGGAGAAGTTCTTTGTCAAGAACATTGTCTTTGTGTGTCTCTGAAGAGCTTTAGCCATGTGGAATTTAAAGACATAGAGCAGAAATGTTGTATGCAGACTTTCCACATTACTCAGCCTTGGGAAACCCCGCATGAAGTTCTACAACGCTTGTGTTGTGTTAGCTTGTGGAGATGTGTTCTCAGACACGTTCCTGAAGAGTGACAGTGTGTCAAGGGGAACAGTCTTGAGTTCTTTATGGAGGACAATGAGTAGGACTTGGTTTTACATGAAGTGGCCTTTTTCATACTCTAAGATTGGTGTTTCTCTTTAAGAATTTGGACCTTATCCAACATATCAATCTTGGCCAACTAACTAGAATGTTTCTGAGTCCTTGGAAGCTACTAGTTCAACATCTTCAAAGCTGCATCACAGAGGTCTGTGGTACACAACAGTGAATTTATATAAGTTTATGCATCAGGTTTGAGTTGGATTTCTTGCACCTAGGAGCACTAGCTGTGTGAATTCGAGCTGATCATTTGACTTGGCTGAGCAGAAGTTGCTCGCTTATGAAATGGTAGTAAGCCTGCCGCTTCAACATGCTGGCCTCTGAGTCTGATTTAAATAAGAGTGTTTGCTAAATGCTTTACATCATGTTTGCCATGCAGCAAGCACCCAGAAAGTATTAGTTCCTTCTCCTCTGTCATTCCATTTTGTATTATAGTTTGTTTGTGGTTCAAATATTAAGATGCTTAGGTTCTGGGCTGAACCACTGTTGTGACACAGGAATTGACTGTAAGCCTCAGGGATGAATCTGAGAATTAGAGGAAGAAAGCCTACTGCCATCACCATTTGTCCACTGGCATCTCTTTACCTTTTTCTAGTTAGAGGCTTCCCAAGTAGAGTTTTTCTCCACATCCATATGTGTTGCATAGTGTTTGACAGGCATTCTTATGTGTGCCAAAGTATGGGGAAAGTGACAAGGAGAGAACAGATCCCTTCAATACCCTCTGCCCTACCCTATCCTTGTGATGGAGCATTTCCCCATCCAGGAGACAGGTGTGCTCCTTTTTTCCATCAATCAAAAAAAGCTTTCAAGGTGTGGAGTGAAGCTGGGACACTATTCCGATGAATGGGCGTCATCTCTTCCAGGGTTGGGGCATCTTTGACACCTGCACCACTGCAAGCTCTTTGTGTCATTGAACGTTCTACAAGGTTCACCATCCCTAGAATCTATTCTTTTTAATTCTCAGAAAATCATACAGTGACAGGATTTTTCTTTTTCTTTTATTGAAGTGCTGTCTTCTCTTGTCAAAGACAGACAGACAGACACACAGGTGCGTGTTATATTGCCTCAACATCAGTGGAATTTTAACATTTTAAGAAGATATTCCTACTCTATTGGTTCTGTATTGAGAGAAATAAGCAAAACCACAAATTTCTCACCAGTGACAAGTAATGAGCTGGCATTATTGTTGGGGAGGCTAAGGATGGAATTTAAATGTTTCTACACAAAGATTGAGCATAAAAGGAGATCTGAAGGTACCAACAATAATAACAGCCACCACTAACAAAAGAAGCAGGCAGCTGTTGCTCAGTATTATCGTGAAGGAAAATAATACACGGCTGTCAAGATACTGAATGCTCTTCCTTCTTTCATCATTAAGTAAGAATACATCTCTGTATTATTTCAAAACCAAGCCACTCTTGTGAAGTGTTGCCTGAGGCAGGGAAAGGGTGGGCATATCGGGGCTGAGTCATTTTTCTAAGTAGCAGGATCACAAAATGCATTTACATTTCTTCATCCATTTGTCAACATAAACTGATTTTTTTTCCTATCTGACCATAATAAATCATTTACCATGCAGATATTTTCTGGATTTTCTATCATTTTTTTTTAAAGTTTGCAACTAATTTTGTATTCGGTAACCTTTCTTTTTCTGTTTCTGTATGTACTACTTCTTTCCAATAATTGTTTGCAAACTTGTGATTTGGTTCTAAAAAGAAATTTGAATCAAATCCAAAGCTTACTAAATTCTATGATTAAAAAAATCTAAATATTCATATGTGGAGTTATTATCAAATTAAGCTTGCTTTATGGCTTTACTAGTATAAATTTGGAAATTTTCTCAATCATTGAATCATTCAGTGTGCTCTCCTCTCAGATATGCACAGCCCCCATTAACCCTCTGAAAAACACAGCCAGTGTGTATAAATTGCCTACTTTGAGTATTGTTGTGGATAGATTTATACCAGGTAAATATAACAAAGGAGACTTTGTATGTCTTTACGTGTGCATATGTTTTTAAGAAAGCCGTTTCTTCTACACTGAATATTTGGGATCTTAACCCTGTCAACATGGTATAAGACTGTACTACTTGGAAGATAACAATATGCAACATATGAACCATTGTTACTCTCCTACTATCTTGTTTGAAAATTTCATATTGTTTTAATTGTTTTTTCTCATTAAAATAAAATAAATTTTTAAAAAGATTGTATTAGAAAAAGATTGGAGGCGATGAACTGATGGTTGAAAGAAATGAGGTAGGAAACTAGAGTATAGCTCACATGACTTAGTGGGACTTAGATAAAACTGGTAAGAAACCAAAAAACAGGGAGGCTATCATCAAATGATTGGCTCAGCTTTCTTCCCACTCTTCACATACCTTCAGAGAGTTTCTGTAAGGCATTATATTAAAGTCTTAGCTTCCTTCCACCTTTATTGCCTCTCCTCATTCCTTAAGTGTGGGCAAAGATTTCCCTGTATGGCCAACGTGTTCTACTTTAGCCAGTTCCCATTGAGAAATGATACTGTGGGCAGGCTGAACGCATGATTTAGACACTAGAGAGAATGCTGACATGGAAATCCCATTATTTGATAAGAATTTTGGGGGTGCTCATATGTGACAGACAGAATGCTGAGTGCTAACGATAAAAATGTGCAGGAGGGAGAAGTGCTTGACATAATAGCAAGGGCAGCATTGAAAATTCATGAAATAATTGCAGATGGCATATGTATTGTAATAATAATTAGGGTAGCTTATTTTAGATGGTTAGAGCAGATCTTCCAAGAATGTGGCAACTAAAGGTGAAAAGGAGACAGCCAAACTAACAATGGAGGGGGGAAAAAAGAACATTGCAAGCACAGAGAAACTGTGGAGCCCAAGGTACCGAGGTAGGAAAGCTGGGCTTGTCCATGTCCTCACAGCAGGTCATGTGCCTAAAGCATGGGAACCAGGTAAAGGCTGGACTAAGACAGATTGGGGTGCAAGTTGAGGTAAGGTTGCATGGGGATTGTATTCCAGATATTGGATTGAATTTTAAGTGTCTGGGATTGTCAGACTCCAACAAATAAAAATGTAGGATAACCAGTAAAGTTTGACTTTCTGATAAACAACGAATGCTTTGTTAGTATAATTATGACCCCAAATTCTCCAAAATCCAAAACTTTTGAGTGCTGACATGCTGCCAAAACTGGAACATTGCACACTATGAGATTTTGTTTAATGCATAAAAGTATTAAAAATATTGTACAAAATTACATTCTTGGGCTATGTGTAGGAGGTGTATATGAAATATAAATGAATTTTGTGTTTAGACTTCGATCCTATCCCCAAGATATCTCATTATACACATGCAAATGTTCCAAAATCTGAAACACTTCTAGTCTCAAACATTTTGCATAAGAGATACTCACTGTGTTTTGCATGGGGCATACTTATAGGTTAAAAAAAAAAAACTTGCTTATCTGAAAGTTAAACTACACTGATGCTTTTATTTTATCTGGCAATCCTAGATGGAAAATCACTGGAGGCTATACATGGTGAAGTACTGTGATCTGATTCATGTTTTGAAAATTCAGGTGGCTTTGTTTCCTCACTACCTGTTTCAGCTGCTTCTTTTTGATACTCAGGAGAAGCACAAGGGAACTCTAGTGATTTCCCAGGGTTAAGGATGGAGTGGCTTGCAGGAATCCTTGTTTTCCTTCCTATTGTTTTTAGATGAGCTGTTAACTGTAAAATTAAAAACTTAAAACAAATTAAATTTAATGGGGTTTAGGAGAGCAAAGAACAATTTACAAATCTGGCAATTCTCAGAACCAGAAGAGGTTCAGAGAGCTCTGCTTCACAGGGCAAGGTGAGCTACCGCATTGATAGACAGCATCTAGAAGTCAGGTACAGAAATAGCTGAATTGATTATGGCTCAGTCTGCCTTTTGGGGGCATGGTCTGATCAGTGGGTAGCCTATCATTGGCTGGATTTTGGCTGCTGTGATTGGCTGAGTCTCAGGGAGTTGTCAGGAAAGATGACTCCTACATTAGGTTTTTGATTTCTTTACATACTAAGTTAGGTTGCATAGAAATTTAAGTTAGAAGCCTCTGAGAAATTGAGTCCATACTACTCATTTTTTAGGGTTCAGCCTAAACAGAGTTCCTACCCAGAAACCCATCCATCCTATTCGGTACCCCTCTTTTATGCGATTCCAATTTCCTCTTCTTTGAGCAGAGGATTCATGCCATGTATCATAGTTGCTTGTCAGTTGTCCTCCTTACCAGTCTCAGAAACCTCTGAGGGCATTAAGTATGTCTCTCCCCTTGTCTGGCATCTAGCTCAGTCTGAAACAGTGGACACATTGAATGAATGAAGTAACTCATAGCTCTTTAGCATAACCTCCTAGCCAATGAGTCACAGTGTCTGCTATGAGTCAAACTTCTGAAGTATCACTTGTTAAGGAGTTTATTAATTTACTGAGCATATCAAGCTGTCAAGTATTATGAAAAATCTCAGAGACATCTGAATCTAGGTCAGTGTTCTTGAAAAGCTTATATACTAGTTGAGAATATGAGATAATGCAGAAAAGTGAGGAAAGCCATTGGAAATGTAATTAAGTGTTTGAAGATCTGATGCAGTTATGAGACTCAGTGATCCTTAACCTGGATTCCATGGCCTGACTGCATAAGGACACATGAAAGGGCTTGGAGTAGAGGTCTGTGACCCCCTGAAATTATGTTCACAGTATCTAATGCTTGTGCATTCTGCTGGTAAGACAGTATGCAGCTTTGATCATGTGAGAGAACCTGACCCCAAAACTTGTTAGCAGCCTTCTTTGCCAAGTGCTATAGAAATCCATAATGGATTGAAGTTTCCAACATGAAAAGAAAATCTGCAATAAAAAAAGATGAAATTTCTGGGGTAGAGTTCCTAAAGTAATAATGGTAATACTTGATCAATTTAACTGTATCATAATTAATGATTTCTATTCAATGAAGGAAGCAATGGAAAACATAAAGAACAAAGTGAAAGAAAATATTATACATGTGTGTAATTGCTAATAGACTTATACTCTTGATTCTCTATTTTTACTAATTTATAAACAAAAGAAAAAATAAAACTTCTAATGAATGAATGGTATACATGATTACAGAAGGGAAAACTTGAGTGCCTAATGTGTTTTTGAAAGAGATTTTCACTCTCAGTGTTTGGAGACACGGATATTTAAATGAGAACGTGCTGCTCTGTAGCCAGCAGATTGGCATGAAAGAAGGAGAGTTCAGTGATATTATCACTGAAGATGCAAGAAAACAGACTTTTGAGGGTTGCTTAGTATAGCAAAGCATTAGAAGTAATGTACTTATCTACTGACAAGAGAGTAGAAAACCAAATTTGTGGTTCATGCTTGGTATAGAATACTTGTAGTAATTAGGAGTTAAAACCTAGACCAGCATGGTCCAATAGAGATAGGATGTGGGTCACATGCGTAATTAAAAAATTTTTGATAACCACATTAAAAAGCACAAAAATTCCCCAATTTTACTTTTTCAAAAGTAAATAGAATTATCTGTTTCTTTTAATTTCGTATTTTGTTTAGTCTGTATAATGCATACGTCCAATATATCATCAGCATAAAAATTATTGGTGATGTACATTTCTATTGAAACAAAATTATATTGCTTTCAGTACTTGATGACTGTCCTACAATACAACAAAAATCTCAAATTGAATGCTAACTTTTTGGAAATAATTGAAGTATGTTTAAGGTTCATAAAGCAGGCACCTGAAAAAACAAAGTTCATGGACTTCAAGTTCAAGGTATTTCAAAAATACTGAATAGTGTTCTAATAAATTTAAAAATATACCATTTTTAATTTATTAAAGGTACACTAGAGTTAAGAATTTAGCTTCTCATTTTCACTGACTAATTTCCAAATGGCCAGTAGCCACAGGTAGAGAATGACTACTAAACTATTGGACAGCTCAGATTTAGAGCTATAGTAGTTATGCAGATAGGTTTCAAAAGCATAATAGTGAAAAAAATAAGAGTTATAACAAGATTTATAGTAAAATAACAGTTAAATAAATATTAGTTATATGAAAACCCAATACTTTATATATTTTTACAAAACACATATATGTAATGAAATATATGAAACTATTTGAGAAGACTATACCTATGTCTAAAGAATGAGGTAGCACAAGATCAGTAAGGGTAAGTCCAAGAAATTATGGTATGTATATCCAGGAAATATCACTCAGGCATAAAGAGAGATAAATTTCCTGTAATCCCAGCTCTTAGGAGACTGAGGCAGGTGGATCGTTGCAAGTTTGAGACCGAGATCAGCCTGAATTGCATAGAGAGACCCTGTCTCAAAAAGACGAGAGAGAGAGAGAGAGAGAGAGAGAGAGAGAGAGAGAGAGAAATTTGAGTCATTTGTAGGAAAAGGGATGTATCTAGGACTATACTGACAAGAGAAATCAATCACACATAAGGTTAAATATACCATGGTTTCTCTTACCTAGCAAACCAAGATATAAATACTTAAAAAGCAAAATAAAAGTTAGATGATAGAGAAGAGAAGGTAGACTTTGTGGAAATGCAAGGTGATTCAGGGAGGGATGAGGCAGTGGAGGGAGGGGAAAGAAAAGGATTTGATGCAATATGTATGTATACCGATTCTACATGATGAATGTATTCAAAAGGTATCACAAATATGTACTAATACTGAGAATAGGCGCCAAAGTGACATCCTGGGAAGTTTGGACCATAGCTATGCTGCAGGTCACTAATCTTACTCAATTTTGAGCAGTCAAGATCAAAACAAGAAACAATGAAAATCAGCTGTGCTGAAAACAGAGGCAGGATTGGAATTTTAATGCATAATTTTGATTTCCTGATCATATTTTCAAATATCCTGCTCTGCAATTCCTTCTAAAACAGCAAGTGGAATCATACTGGCTATTCCATATTGGGGAATCAAACACAGTTTATGTCATCCAAGGACATCATTATGAGCAAACTCAGAGGACATGTGCCTGAAGGATTTTCGCTTCTCTGATAGAGTTTGTAAAGATCAAATCTAAGAACCTCTTGAAACGAAAGAATCCAAAATGAGGCCCAATACAATTCATAACCCACATGTCTACTATTGTATCTCAGTTATGTTTTGTAGGACAGCAATGTACCTGCTGTTATGGGGTAAATTATGCTCTTCAGTAAATTCATATGAAATTCTAAGCCCGCATACCTCAGAATATTAAGGTATTTGGGAGTAAGGCCTAATCCAATAGATTAGGCCATCTCTAAAGGATATGGCTATCCTGTTAAGAGGAGGAAGTTAGGACCTACAAAGAGACAGGAGAGGTACACATAGCGAGGGAAGACTGCGTGGCCAGGCGAGAAGCTTCAGGAGGAGCCAAATCTGTCATTCCTTTATTTTTGACTTTCTGACTCCCATGCAGTGAGTAAGTAACCTTGTCATATTTAAGTCACCCACTGTGTGAGATTTTGTTGTGGCAATCTGCCTGAACTAATACAGCTAGCATTTAAAAACATAATGGAAAGTTCGAGAGACAGTTCAATATTAAGAGAGTTGCCCTGGAATTAGTGTATTAAATATAAATCCAGTCTTCCAGTTACTCACCCTGGGATTCATAGTGTCTTTCTTTCCTTTCTAGGAAATGAGGAATCATAATTGTACCTATAACACAAGGGTAGTCGGAAAATTAAATAGTGAAGAAATATAACTTCTGTATGAGTGTTAGATTTCTGATCATGAGGATTGGGTGCCATGTTCTAGCTGTTATAGTTTCACAGCTCACAAACAATGCCTTTGAGAACAAAGGTAACCTAGCATATGAGTTCATCTCATGTGTGGTCTTCAAAATAATAAGCAAAGAGATTGCTTTGTGGGCAGTTGTGTGGGTCCCCATTGTTTCAGTGGGGAGAGCTCCAAGGGCATAACTTTAAATTAATTGATGATGTTCCAAAATTAAACATGACTGAGTTTTCTTTTCAACATTAACACTATCAGGGTGTCCATGCATAGTTAAATTGGCATTTGGAATCCCTGAGAAACCAAAATGAGCAGTTATAGGCACAAGAATAAACATCTACCTAATAGCATTGTGTGTGGCCACCAGCCTCAGAGAGAGGCAGCATTACAACAATAGAGGTGGTAGTTTGTCACATCTTTAGTTTGTTTTTCCTGCTAAAATGAATTCAGGCAAGAAATAACCTTCATAAACCAGAAGACAGTACTGCTATACACTGACTGTAGTTTCTTGTGGAATATTACTATAATATGACTGTACTTTAAAATGTAACCAATTCCTAGCAAATGTCACTGGGTGAAAGCAGTCTCTTCAGTGTTTTTAAATTGGTTACCTTCATACATTAAGCTCCAGTGGATAAAAGGGGATGCTTAATATTCAGTGGATATGCTGAGAACATCCCTGTTTGTATGCTCAATTTCCTAAAATCACATAACCTTTTGTTATCTTGTAATACATAAAAAGGATGGTTGGAGCTGAGAAAACTATTTATTATGTCAGATAAACAAGTCACAAAGTTCCATTTAAGGTTCCTTGGAGGAAACTCTTCACATTCACTTGGGCTGAGTTCTATGCATATTTCTCAAGAATGTTTATGATTTTAAAAAATGCTACCAAGCCATGCTTCCTATGAGCATGACCGGATTTCTTGGGTTATTTCCTCTTTTTCCATTCCCGCCTCCCTCTTCTGTTTCTGTGTATCAGTATGTTTCTCATTCACATGTCTTTTCTTGGCCAGAAGGTAATTTTGTTTGCCTTTTTAATTTTTCCCCTTAAATTTGTGAGCAAGTGCTGGTGTCCATGCAAGTGGCGAAGTAATGGAATCCCCTAGAGACAGTAAGATGTACATCAACCAAGTGCTGCACAAACCTCTGCCGTCAGATTGTAGAGCCTCCTCCAGTGCCAGTCTGTAAACACCAAGGGCAGGCCTTCCCATGCAAGGCTGTCAGCTGCTGATGTTGCATGGACAAACACATCTGGATTGACTATGCTTGCTGAATTGACTAGTGTTCTGTTAGAAACCCACCTGTTTGTTGAATACCTTGTGTTTGCCTAAATTCAACATTTAGTTCTGCAGAAAAATCAAACTGATCATACGCACAATGGCTATAGCTTTAAAAAAAGTCAATGAGAAGTACTAAAAGAAACACAGGAAAAGCAGCTCTTAATTAATTCCACTTTGGCAAATACTTCTCTTTTCACATATGACCCAATGTCTGTTCAGATTTATTCACATGCAAAATACCAAGTAGATATATAAGGCAGATTCATAATGCTTCTGAAAATTCAAGCCTACTATTAATGATAGAAGAAATAGATTGTAGAAGGGCACATGGTTGACTGGCACCAGAGCATAGTATTGGCAGGAAAAATACACAGATTCTCCTGAGCTGCATCCCCACAGAACTGACACCCGCTGGTGAAATGGAGTTAGGAAATTCATAGCCTTCCCTGCCCTGCCCTCCTCCCTGAGGGTTCTTCCTCCACACTTCTGCATTTTGTTGTTTTAGGAAACTTGTAAATTATCAGCGTCCTCTTTCTTCCTCAATCTACATGCAAATGATTCCCTTCCAGCCTCCTGCTTCCTTGTGGAGTCCGGCTGTTTCCCTCCTAGTGGCACTTGTCTGTCCTACACAAGATGAGGACTAGCAAGGAGGTAGAGGTGATTCTTTTTCATTTTTACAATTTTTAATTTAAATTCTGATTTCAAAAAAGCACAATATACAGTTTTTCTGTTAAATATTTTAAAGTGTACCCTTCAAAGGTTTTTTCTTTTGTTACATTTATTCACATTATTGTGCACAGATCTCCAGAACTTTTCTGTCCTGCCTGATTAAAACTTGTACACTCACTATACAGTGAATTCCCATCTCCGTTTTTTCCTTTTCTTTCCGCCCTTCCTCACTTCTTTCTTTTTCTACTTCTTTTCTTGTAATGGCTAATGTGGGCAACCAAAGACAGTAATGACTCTTGGAAAATGACGTCACTGTGTGTCTGTTCATGTTGGCCTTCTAAATGACGAATGTTAGTGAAGATCACTGGTGGCCCTGAGCATGCCTTTGTGAGCTGACAGTGCTCACAGAGCTTGGCCTGGGGACTTGGTGTCTACTAGATTTTTCACACCATCTTCATTTCAGTAACCTGAAAAGAAAATAAGGTAACCCCAGATGGGAACTTCTGTTTTTGATAATTTGTCATTTAGAAGAAAGATTATGTTAGTAGTAGAAGATACATTACCTGGCTCTGAGTCTCATTTTCATCCTATATATAATTTGTGACCATGTGGTGGCAGAATCCTCTTAGCTCTCAGTTTTTATCTGGTAGATCAGTTTCTTGGGGCCTACATTGTGATGTTTTGTTCTTCATCTTCCTGCTACTCTGCCTTGTCTTCCTTCAGCATGATCGCTTACATTAGTGAGACACTTAACCAAAGAATACTGGTCAGCAAAAGAGGAAATGAGGTACTACTCACTTGGCAATGAGGTAGGAGAGCTGAGACTTAGGCATTCATGAAAAAAGATGCATTGAATGCTGTTCCAAGGTTTCTAAATGCCTTGGGAGTGCTCTTTCTTGCTTGGAAATGTGAGGACATTGGCACCAAATGTACTTTGACACCAATGGGTAAAGGTTAATCAAGGAATAAAAAAATTAAGTCTAATTCATAAAAGTTAGCACCTATATCAAAATGTATTTGTTATACTATAGTTAAAGATCTGTCCTGTCTTTTACCTTACCCAGTACACACATTTTTTGTGTGTGATTTTAAGGTTTACTTGGTTATAAATTTCATCTGGATTACAAAGCAGCACATGTAATCTGTTCAGGAGTGAACATTTTAGCAAAAGTCAGAGGAAAAGAAATCAATTTAGCTTGTTTTGACTTATAACAATGAGAAGAAAAATTGAAAGTATTGGATTTTGGATAAGGACTTTTGCTTCACAGTTTGAGGGTTGAGTGGCTGTGAAAATATCACTCATTGCATTGGCCTGTGATTTGGATTATTCCATTTTATTATTCTGAGGCTATAAAATAAGCCAAGTAATTAAGTGGGCTGCACAGGGAGTGTTTCATATGAAGGACCATTAGGCTCTTCAGCACATTCAATATGAGTCAGTTGGCTCAGACTGTTATAATACAGCATGTCACCAGGGTAGGCAGAAGAAAAGCCACATGTTTCTAAGCCTAGTTTGTTGATAAAGAAACAGCATTAGTCATACAATTTGAAGGGTGAAAATAAATATTTACACATACACAATATATGCACATACACATGTATATATACATGATGGCCAATAGTTGTCAAAAGTAGAAATGAAAGAGGTACTGCTTAGGCTTAATGGCAGGGGGTTTATTTTCTGGACAGCGTGATTCAGATTTCACTTTCTGTGCATATTAACTGGTGGCTTTCACAGTTCAAGGCACAGTTTTCTCATCTATAAATTGGGGCTAATACTTTCAGTCTCATCTTGTGAAAATGGCACAAAGCTATATGCAGAATGCAGCTGACAAGGTGCTAGAAACAAAGTAAGAGTCAGAAGGTGAGAGATATTATCACTTATTATCATCAGCAAGATGATTGGTTTGCCATTATTATTAAGATACTTTTTTAAAAAAAATGATTATCATGGGTTTAATAACCCAAGGAAATTAAATCAGACTGGTCATTTCTTTGCTACTGTAACTGATGATACCATCTCTGCGGTTGGTAAATTGTGCACCATCTCTGCCTACCATGGAAGAGTCCCTGCTTCTCCTGCCATGCTTGTGAGCATTCCAGGGTTGGGGCACAGGAGACTGAGGTAGATGCTCAACGCTTTCTCAACTCGAAGGCTGATACTCTAACCAGTCCACATTTCCTCAGGATCCGGCAGGTATTGTCATGAGAAGGCCAGTTCATGAGCATAGGTATTTCATATTCTTTCTCTTGGCCCTGTGCTTAGCACAGCTCTGGCATAGGACAGGTGCTTATTCAGGGCTGCAACCAGGACATTAAATGCATGATCATTATTATAATGTACTTTTATCCATCACAAAAATGTGCAAAAGTATATAGCATCTTTCCTCTTAGACAAATGGCTTTTTAGAAGTCAAATTTTTATGGATTGAGTTGTTTTCTGTTATAAAGTATATGTTGGAGCCCAGTGTGGTGGCACACATCTGTGATCCCAGTATTCTGGGTGTCTGAGGCAGGAGCATCAGAAGTTTGAGGCCAGCCTGGACAATTTAACAACTTAGTGAGGACTTGTTTCAAAATTTTAAAAAATTCAAAAAGTGTTAGGAATGTAGCTCAGTGTGAAGGCCCTGGGTTCAACTCTCTCTACCTCTGCCTCTGCCTCTCTGTCTCTCTGATTCTGTCACTCTCTCTCCCTCTCTCTATCTTTCTCTGCAGTTGCAGTTGAAACCCTTAGAACTGTATTTGTGACTGTATTTGGAGATAAGGTCTTTACAGAGGTAATCAAGTGAAAATGAAATCATTAGGGTGAAAATCTAGTATAATTTGAGTCCTTAGAAAGGGAAATTTGGAGAGATACATACAGTAGGAAGATACTGTAAGAACACAGAGGGTACTGGAAATCAGTCAGCTACAGAGACAGGCCTGGAACAGATTCTTCCCTGCCCATCCCTTTACTTTGGGCTCCTATCCCCCAAAACTGTGAGACAATGTGTGCCTATTGTTTAGGCCTATTGTTTAGGCCACTCAGTTTGTGGTAATTCTAGCAAAGAATACTGTTCTGTAAAAAAAAAAATTATATATATATATATATATATATATATATATATGAGAGAGAGAGAACAGTTGAGAAAAAAAGGAAAATACTGGAGGTTACATTTTCTATTCAAAATGTTAGTTCAGTGGATGTTTACTTGCAGCATGCTTTTTCAGTGTTCCAAACCTAAGGAGAACAGGGAGCTGCTTCTGATAAATTTCTAATGCCTTCTCCTGGGGGATTGATTGAGTACAAAGAGTTCAGAGTAGCCCTGGAAGAAATATCTGTCAGCCATCTGCAAGAGGCGTGCTTGTATACACTTTCGGTAAATCTCCGTTTGCTGGCAAACATGAGCCTGTGCTGAGAGGATTCTGTGGGAAGGCGGCCATGATGGCACAAGCATCAAAACACAGAGCGTTATTTTATTCATATATGGCCTTAAAATGCCAACTTTTCCCTAAAAAGCTACACAAAATATTTCTCAGAAACAGGAATAAGAATTAGGAAAGATAAAAATGTGATTTTCTAGAAAAAATGATTTGAATATATTTTTAGTTGAAAATGAATAAATCTTATTCCAAAGATCCTTCTTTTGACTTTTGTCCCAAAACAAAGGTATTGTGGAAGGTCAGAAGAGTTCATTTCTGGCACTGATAAATAAAACTACTAAATATTTGGTGAAATAATGACAAAAAAATGAAAGACAACTTTCTTCTGTGAGTTTCCTGAGTGATTCTCAGTTGATATCTTCTCCTCACAACAGCTTTTTCTTACTCCTTACCCTGGCTCTTGCTGGTTGATGGAGATAATAAGGTACCTACAGGCCACCAGTTGAGGAAAATTTGAATCCAGTGCTCCAGGGCTTCTCCATTGGCCTCAGGGTAAATAGAATGGTGGTTAATTAACTTAAGACTTTGTTTAAAAGGCTTGGTCCCATTACCATGGCAGTAATTACCGTTGAGGGCTGGGCTATAACATTTTCTTGAAATATAAATTATTATTATCTGAAAGAAGTCCTTGGCCTAAAAGGAAATCATTAAAGAAACAAAACAAAAGGAGACTCAAAGTACTTTTGAGTTGGTTTCTTTCTCCTCCTCAGAGCTCATCTTCACGGTAGCAACAGCTCCCATATCATGTTGGGATCACGCCCTGTGCCGTGTGTCTTCGGACCCCAGACAGTGGTTGGGCTTGTAGTCTTCCCCAACAGAACTTTGGAGGGGTCAGAGTGTGGATGTGGGACATAAGAAGTACTGCATATTTGATGACTTAATTTTAGATGCATCAGTAGATTTTCTATTTAGAGAAGCCCTTCAGAGACACATTTAGGATGCCTACATTAATACCTGCAGTTCATCTCCTTGTAAATCTCCCTTTTTAGCTTTTAGGAAAGCATGGGCTTGATATTGTGAGTTCCTAATACAGTTTGAGGCTGCAGAGTGGTTTGTTCCCCACCCAGAGATGCACTGAAAAAGTGTAGCTCAGCTGTTCAGTGTTTATTAAAAGAAACCCAGTATTTCCCTGAGTCTCAAAGAAATAAGAACCAGTTAAAACCTCTCTGTGTTTATCTCTCCGGTCTCCAACATGAGGGATGCCCCGAAGCTCTGCAGCGCCACCTAGACACCCATTTCCCGTTGGTCTTTCTACCTTTTCTCAATCTTTGCGTCCTCTCCCACAATCCCTGACTTAGCCTCCTTGGTTCTCCCTGTGTGAACCTTCTGAGCCAATTCCACAGATTCTGAAGCACAAGAGAGCCAGAAGCCAGGCTTGGGAGAAGAGGATGGAGGAAAGGATAGGTGTGAGGAGAGAGGGGAGATTCATGTGCAGATGAATTATGGCTGTTTCACCTCTGCCCATAGAACCTACGCTGAGAAAAATAAAAATCAGGAAAGAAATATTCACCTTTATGAGATGCCTCTAATTTTTTATATGCTAACTTTGACAGATATGTTCCCATGTGTCGTCTTATGGTTACAGATTTTAGTTGGTGGTTGTTTTACTGTTGGTGGCAGTGTGTTTTGTTTTCCATAAATATTTACTGAATGAGTTAAAGAATGGTGAAAAGTCACTGTTTGGTACAAACATGTAAACTCCTATAATCTGCTTCACACATAAGGATGCTTGGCCATGAAAAGTTAAATACTTCTGAAAAGTTAGGTTTTCTTTGCAGTGACAGAACGGCTTTTGACTCAATACATTTAGTTCTGAGATCTCCTGTTGCTCTGCACCTCCTGAAACACTGTTTAGTATCACTGTGTCATTGTAGGAGTATTGAATTCACCATGCCCACACTTGTCAAGATCTGTTTTGCATTTTTGTTGTTGTTACTAAAAGTATTCCTATTTTAACAACAGTAGGAAAAAGAATTCAAAGAAAATCATTTAGTGTGACTTTATAGATTGAAAATTCGTGATGAATCAGCTGCTGATTATTTATGCTCTGTTTAGCTTTGGTTTGGATTACCTGCATTCTCCACAGAGCCCTTCCATTGCCAGATTTAAGAAAGATGGAGCACTAGACAGCATAATCAACCACCTCTGGCCCTAGAAGTTTGTCTGTATTGTTTTTTAGTGAAAGTCTTGGGCCACATATGACCTTGCTGAATCTCAGAATGTGTGCATTAAAGCTGAGCTGCTCGGATAAAGAGAGAGGGTCCTTGGTGCTTTCCTGGCTTAGCCTGTCTCCTCTGCTCCTGGAAGGATTTCTCAGGATAGATTGTAACATTCATTGACCTAAGTGAACATTCTTAATTTTACAGTTAAGGAAACCAGATCCTGAGAAACTGAGTGTCCTCAGCAAGGTCACAGAGTTATTGATGGCCCAGGAGATTAAGAAGTCAGGGTAGAATGTTTTTTACTGCCTCAGTAAAGAGCTATTGAACAACTAGAATTGCAACTGCAAGCTTTGCTCAGTGTTTACTAGGTGTTGGGCCTTCTACTGAGAGCTTCACTACTGTGAATCTTTGCAGCTCAATGAGAGAGTTGCTGTTAATATCTCCACTCTGTGCAATGTGGTACTGAAACACAAAGTGCTTCGTGAAACCCAAAGTCACATGACCAGAAAGCCATGCTCCTTCTTTTTTCTTTAAGTCATGCTCTTAATCACTATTTCTATTTTTCTACTCTCTAGGCATCCCATTTAAAGCCATGAATTTTCCCATTTCCTGACATAACCCACATAGCTGTTTCGCTGTATTCCTCTCAGTCTAGTTCCTTGCCACATACTACAGATTGGTGGTTCCTAGGATTCTTTCCTCAATGACACCTATGTTGAGTGTCCACATTAGGATAGTGTTGAGGGTCACTCAAAATTGCCTGTGGTTGTACAAGTCCTAGTACGTCAACTGGAGCTGGACTCTTCCTCTCTGTGTGAACAGTTTAAGGTACTCCTCACATCTAAATGCACTACACAGTCATTGTATGAAACCATGGTTAACAACTGCTAAGACATCGTGTCACATGTAATGGTGGTCACATGTAATGAACTTCTGGGTAGTCTGAGAGTATCCCTTTAGCATTAGAGTTTGTTTGAGGGAGCAGAAGTTAGTTTGCATTATCCTATTGTAAATCAAATAGGCTGTATTCTGAGTTCTTTTCTCTTCTCACAGATGATTTGGAGAAACATATTTGCTCTTTTGAGGTCTCCAGAGAACTGAGTGTTGAATTAGAAATGATTTATCCTGACAATGATTTTTGGCTCACTTGTCTCCACTGCCTTGCATGATATTTGACTCACAAGTGATATCTAGTAAATATGGGATTTGGTTGCTATTCTTCCCTTGCTGATAATACTGCTAATTACTTTTCTGGATGTAAGCATAGCAGACTGGGTTTTCCAAAGGTGTGACAACATCATAACATTCCCTATTGTACATGCACTTTGTACAGTGTGGCACATATACTCCGTCATCAAAGGTAAAGTGTATTTTCCTTCCACTTGGATCTGGGTGGACCTTTGAAATGTCTTGGTCATCAGAATGTAAGAGAAGCAGTGTGAGGTTTAAGAATGGGTCTTTAAAGGAACTGTGGCTCTGTTTAGTTTTCTTTCTCTCATGACATGTCTCGGGAACCCCAAATGTAGCATATAGGAAGTTTGCACTCTGAAGCTGCTATGATGGAAAGAATACTGGGTTGCCTTTCAGAACAAGAAAGGGGTACAACTAACTATTCAGTTCTTCCCAGCTCACGTTGCAGACACAGGCTTTAAAAAGCCTGCAGGATGACCCCAGTCGTAGCCAAGGAGTGACTACAACCTCGTGAAAAGTCCAGAACCTAAATCTCCTGGCTAATCTACTCCAAAATTCCTGACACACAGAAACTGTGTGTGTGTGTTCCATGAATATGTTGGTAGAAAGGAAAAAGATGCCTTTTGAACAAATGGAAAAAGATGCCTTTTGAACAAACAAATGAAAAAGAAATGAAAACATTGGTTGGTTAAGGGAAGTAGGGTTAAGGGCTCATTTGTATTTTGTCTTTATGATCATTTTAATGTAGTATCTTTATGATATAAATAAGAAGAAAAAATAAGTACATAGTGACTATGATCTACATTACGGAGTTTTAGAAGTTTGTTACACAACCTTAGATAATTGGAACTACAAGTATGACAGAATGTATATCTCTTTTTTATAAATTTGATTATTGTTCTGTTTTGGCTCTGTGATCTTTATTTTTTGCACCATGGTAGCTGCTTCTCAATGAATATGAATTTTCTTTTTCCATTGCTTTCTCCTGCTCTATTGGAACATTCTAATGTAAATTCTTTATCAGTAGCAAGCAACTTTCACAGTTTAAATATGTACTCCTTTCATTTGTCACCCAAATTTCTCTCCTAACAATAGTTAGAACAGCATTCCAGGTGTTTAATATTTTGCACCTTAATCAAAGCACAATGCAGGAAAACAACTATTGAATGATAGAGTGTTTCATGGATGTTGAAACAGTGTTAAAATGTAAGGAAAATGTACCAGCAACTGTCTACAGTCATCTCTGAAAATATTTTTTAAGGCTATTTCTCTTATTTTGACAAATTCCTAGAGAATGTTTATATTTGAGGAAGGTATTATCAGCCTCTTAGAAAGATATGTAATATTATTCATAATATAGTAGGCTTGGCACATTTTGTATGAATTATAACAGTGGTTGACATTTGTAAATAGTCATATTTTATTTCTACTATATTCTGTTGAATCAGGAAAGAAATATTTGGTTCAGATCAATATCTATAGCACATAAAATAATAAGCCCTTTCAAAAACACAAAAGTATAAATTATGTTTGCTTGTGGCAGCAATTGGGAAAGTAAACATAAAACTTTAAAATACTATAGCTTGAGAATCTAATAATCTATCAAATATTAGAAGCATGTGCATTATGTCATTACTCTGAAATTTAATAATATTGCAAGGTGTTTGGATGTGTTTTCCTTCACAATATAGGAGCAGACCTGAGTCCAAAGCTTAAAGCCTTACTTATCTTAAATGGACCAAATGAGTTAGCTGATCATCAAGATTATAGATCACCTGTACTGAGACTTCTTACTGCCTCTTTGGTGAAATATATATATATAATGTATTTTTGTATGGGTTTATATAACCATTCATAAAGGTTTAAATTATATTATAAAACAATAAGAACATAATAAAATAATTGGATTAAGCAAAAGGAACTTCAGGGTAATAAGATCCATTGAAGAGTGAGGCTAAAAATTCATGCTGTCAGGTCTCATTGATGGTGTTTTAACAATGAGCCATGGTATAGTGGCATTGGCAGTTTTTCCCATTCCACCATTTAGCATTTCTCCTCCTTTGTTTTTCCTTCCAGTGATAAAACCAAACTCTTTACATGAGAGGTAATTTTTCTCTGGAGCTGGACCAAGAAGTGGAAAAGGTAGTGAAGGGTACAGTGATATTTCTGAGTGATGGTGACAGTATTAAATAGATTAAAGCTTTAAATTGCTGGCACTTGTATTGTGGAAAATAAAATCAGCACTAAATTCAAGTCCTGACGTTCCTTTGCCTTGGGGAAGAGTAAATAGCCTGGGGTCTGAGAGGATCCATCTTCTTCTTATCCTTCTCCCAGTCTTTGTGTGTTCTCTGAATACAGTTGTAGAAAGGATAAAGATGCCTTTGGAACAAGGACTGGATGGAAAAGAAATGAAAATGTTGGTTGGTTTAGGGAGGTAGGACTATGAGCTCATTTTTATTGTATCTTTATGATCATTTTAATGTTTTAAGTATCTTTATGATATAAATAAGAAGAAAAATGAAAAAAAGTTTATTCCTTACTGGCCTCTATGGTATTTATCGTCTTCGGAGATGAAACTCCTATGATGCAGACAGCTGTGTTCAATCATTCAAGCAATATTCACCCAGCAAAGCAGTGTGGGAAATACAGAATCCCAAGGGAGACACTGTTCTCACAGAATTGTAAGGGCCATAAGAGATAAAATAACACACTTTGTCTATTAACCACATGACCAGTTTCATTTTAACAAGAGGTACTGGGCACAAAGTACAGTCTCAGTTAGGGAAGAATGGTAACACTTAGTAACCATGGAGACAAAGAGTCATTGATGCAATTAGCCAAATATTTTCAGTTCTTTTTCCTTTTAGGCCTATGATAGAATCGCAGGATTTAAGGTTTGGTAGAGCCACATGCCTGGGCATTGCAATGAGTTGTGTCACTTAGGATTTCTAAGACAAGACCTTACTAAGTTTTCTTTCCCTCATTGTTAAGACCTGGCTCTTAGTAGTGCTTGGGCTGATAGTTGAACCTTCAGCTTGGGTGCCTGAGTAACCAAGGAGGGCAGAGCTGATCTAAGGGCCAACTCTGGACCAGTCAAAAGTAAACATTTTTTGGTACAAGCTTCTGAAATTTAGGGGTTGCCTGTTATTCTACCAACACTTAGGTTAATCTAACGTTGTAAAATAGAAAGATATTCAAAGAAAAAAAATATTAACAGGTACATGAGGAAATATTAGCAAAATAATTTTGGTTAAAGCCTGATAATATTAGTGAGAAAGGTGACAGACATGGTTAGAAAGAGATCTGGGAACGACTAAGGCAAGCCTAGAACTTTAGACTAATAAAAGAAAAGTGTCCTTTAAGGCACAGCGGGGTCTTGTCCTTAATTAACTTTACCATCTCATGCTTCATTCCCAAGTGGAAAGTTTGTGATACTTATATTTAAAGGAGGGACTTCTCTATAAAATTTTGGCCAATTAAAAAATTTTCTTTAAGTTGAACAACCAAGTAATAAAAACATAGTAAAAGTCCATTGACAAGGAAATATCCAAAACAATGACTTTTCTCCACAAAACAGCCCTTCTGTGAAATCAGTGGCACGGTCTGTCTCAGCTTCCTCTCCCCCAGGCCTAGGTAGGTATACTTTTGGGGCCTGGTGCTGTATCTGAGGAGAACTCAATGCTAAGCAACTTGTATTTGCAGAGAACTTCCCTTCTGGGAGCAACTAACTTGAGCTTCTAAGTCAGGTTTCTATGTTTATTGCTCAGTGTTATCTTTTTCTCCAGAGCATGATGAAAATGTGTTAAGCTTTAGAAAATGTTTGAAGAGGCCCAGGGAAAAAACCCATCTTGTATGAATGAGATGGCAATAATAATAAAATTAGAATTGAATCAGAGATTGGTGGAGGAAATTTAGGTTGATTTGCATCAAACAGGCTCAATTCTGTAAGTGGCTGGTAAAGTTAAATCTAATTTCTGAAGTTCTTGAACATTCTCATTTCTAACCAGGGCTTTAATATCATTTTAATGCAGTTTTTTACATATGAATTAATATAATAAATGTCAGTGTTGAATAGAATAAGGTCACATTTTACTACTTTGACCAGAAGTGTAATCTTCCAAGATTCAATTTTATTACTATTATAACAGTCATGCTGGATAAGGTCACCAATATTTCTTTCCAAATGATATAATATATGACGACAGCCTTTATACCAACTTTACTTTTTATAATTTGGATTTATATCCTGAAACATGTTGACAAAGATATACCATGGACATTTCTTGGTCAAATGGCAGCCTGGGGAAGATGTTTCCCTCGAATTTATGAGAAATTTGAAAATGGATAAATGGAGCCATTGAAATGTAGCATTTTCTTGATCATATCATCCCCTTGTGGACAGATAATTTAATTCTTGCGACGTTTTAGTCTTGTACTTAGAAGAGAAAGGTGATGTTTAAAGACTTTTGCCTAAGTAAAAGCATGAATTGCTTTTTGCTCACTGGTTGTGAGGTAGCCGGCTGATCAACTGCACGATTAGAGTGACACATTCCTTGAATCGGAAGAGCTCAGGGCTGGAGGTGGTAAAGGACAACTAACAAATCCTCCTGCCTTGACCCTTTTCTGCACCAGCCATACCCAGTGACCAATTTCTGCTAGCACCTTTCCAGTGGGGCCAGTAACAGTACTGACCTTATGACGCTGGTAGGATGGTTAGAGTAGGGATGTCAGAAACATGCTTTGGACCATGTTTGGCTCACTGTAAGTGCTCAGTAAGCATAAGCTGCAGTGGTTATTGATGTTACAAATATTCAACAGGCAAACGCCTCACAATACAGTGTAATTGCATCTTCCCAGAACTCTCTCTTTGAAAAGTCTTTTACTTTTATAGGTAAATGGATGCAACTTGAAAACAGACTCATTAGTGAAATAAATAAGACATGCATGTGTAAACATCACATTGTTTCATTAGTGTGAGAAGCTGAAAGAAACAACGTGTATATGTATAGAAAAATAGTTAAGATAGTTAAAAAATAAAGGTTTTCCTTTTATACTGAATCCAAAGTTATCTATGTATTTTTTTCAAAAAGAAAAAAAATAGTGTTTTATTAACTATCACACTGTTATAATATACTTTAAATGTACAAGAAGGTAAACTTTAAATTTGAGATGGTCTTCAAGATAACAAACAGAATTCCAAATTTTTAAAACAGATGAACTGCTGCAGATATAGATATATATTTAAGAAAATTGTGTAGCTCTTACAAGACCAGCAATGTAACTTTATTTTATACATTTTAACTGAAAATATGAACAACAATCAATCACTTAAGTATCAACCATTTTCCTCCTTTTGCTTCTTCTCTTAAAATTTATATGTATCCAGTACACTTGAGTAATGGGTGTTTTTTATTATGCTGTATTTTCCTTTCATTTTTAAATTATTATTTACATTTTCAATTAAAAATGCATCTATGTATTTTTTACCAATTTACTTTGCCCGTAGACAGATTTGTACAGGGTGGATCTGTTTGCTTTCCCTTGGCATTTTTAGACTTGTTTCTCTATCTTTTGTGTGTGGCAAAAATAAATGAGCTCTAAATTGGGCTACCTAATAGGACAGAAGTAAACTGTATCTGGCTGTATAATTTAAAATTAAGCAAAATCTAAAATTCAGTTGTGACTTTGCTGTGTCTACATGTCAGATGCAGCTAGCAGCTACAGTGTTGGGGAGTACAAGGGGCATCTGCACCTTAGCAGACAGTTACATTTAGACACCTGTGAACTAAAGATCAACTGTTTTCACATCGCAGCATGTAGGCAGTGCTGGGTACCTCGCGTCACACTGTGGAAGGATGCACCATGTTTGAATGTCACATTCCATGATCCTGAAATTGATCTAATGGCTTTAGCGAGTGACAGCGTGGTCCTCCATAGCAAAGTTCTCCATCAAACTAAAAGCAGGAGTTTTTAAGTTTGTTTGTCAGGCAGGCACTCTACAAGAGTTTCAGAACCTGTATACTTTGTCTCCCACAAGTGTTTTTAAGTGAGGAAAATTAAGTATATGGAAACACCAAGGAAATTGACCAGATACTGAATAACAGTTATCCTAGTATTAAAAAACAAATTTTTGACATAGAAAGTATGCATTTCTTTATTAAACATTAAATAAGAACTAGTGGTAGATAGAAAGGCTACAATAATTTTGTTATAGTAATAAGTAAATGTGGAATAAATATTTCAAGATATTTGTAACATCTATGAGGTTATTTAGTATTTTAAAAAATATATCTATGATTTATACTTTGAGAGACATAGTCACTGTTGTTACTAGTTCTGTGGTTTATTGCCTACATTTGTGAATTTCAGTTAGGAATTAGTAAAAACAAATGCACATCTTTCCCATTCCTGTTCATTTCTTTTCTTTATTACATTCAGCACCTTCCACTAAGAGTCTGTTACACCTCTAGATTGAAAACTCCTAATGAGACCCTTAAGTTACTCATTAATAGTTTGCTTGAATCTATTGCTTCATTAGGGATTGAAAATAGTGGGGATTTTGTTGTTGTGGTTTTGTTTTCTTTTTGTTCTTGTCAATCTGTTATCCCTTTCTCTTGCAGAGCTGGAATTCTTTCAATAACTTTTCATCACTAGTGCTATTTAGTTATCCTGAAACCAGTTCAATTAGGAGAAATAATACTCATTTTGCAGGTGAGAGTACTGATCATCAAAAAGCTCATTTTCCCAAAGTTAAATGGCTAAAAAAAAAAATGATAGAAACCAAATTTGAGTCCAGATCTGGGACACTGCACAGTCCACATGCTGGACTAAAATTCTGCCCTACCATTTACTAGTTGGTTAGCCTGCATAATCCCACTTTCTTAGGATGGCAGCCATGCGGGTATTGTCACTGGAAGGTTGGTCATTCTTTTCTTAATTATGTTATTTGATTTTCCTTAGACATATCAGTTCCTCTTGTGAATGTACTGCATATCCCTGGTAGCTACTCAAATTGAAAAGACACCATGAGGAGTCCCACAAACAAGATCTGAGTAAGGGAATCCTCCCCCCGACTCAGGGTCAAACATGCATTCACAAGTGGAGGTAAAATGTGTTTTGGGGAAACATTTCTCTGTTGACACATCTTGAGCTTATTCTCAACAAAACTTCCCAAGCTGTTTTCACACATGCTGCTGCAGAGTATTCATATATTAATCAATCTAATTCACTTCAACAGTAATTCATTCAAATAGTAATTTGCTCACATAGACATTTATTCAAACCATCCAACCACCTGCCCATTCACTCTCCCATTCAGTGCTCAGCAAGTGTTCTGTGTCTAAGATGCCATATCCAGGTACCAGGATATGGTTAAGAATCAGAGAGTCCTGATTCATGTTCCCATTTCAGTTTGCATTTTAAATAAGAAATAAAGAAGCATAAATGAGTACTACAACTCTGGAACCCATTAAGATAGTGAAGTAAACAAATGCAGGAGGGATAGTGGCGCAGGCATTGCTTTAGGTTTCATTCTGCTAAGTCAACATGTCTCGTCTGAAGTGAGGCCTCCCCTGGGCTCCTGGTGCAGGTCTTTGGATTCAGGCACGAATGAAAGGCAGCCTCTGTTTTTAAAGAGCTTGCACACTAGGGCCACATGCGATGCTATAGGAAAGGCCTAAAGGAGAACATGGTGAAGGAAAAGACACAGTTATATCTGCATCTCCACCTTGTCCCCAAACACAAGGCAAGACTTTGCTAGGTATTTATCATCCATTTGGAATATGAGGCATGGGTGAAATTGATTTTGTGCATTGCTTAATTCCCTTTAGTTACACAATATACAAGAAAATACTTAACAAGGCAATCTTAGGGCTTAGCAGCCAGATTTGACAATACATTCAGAAGTCAGGAAGTTTGGCAATATCCAATACTGAAATAAACTACATAGGGTGAAAAAACATAGAATGTTGACTTTTTATTTTTTGGGTAAGGTATTGGGACAATTCAGAGCATACGACAATAGGTATAACCTTCCTGAGGAAAGGAAATACATCTGCTCAAGTCATTTATAGTCCTTGGTTTTCTTCAGCCTATTCTGTTGTTACTCAGATGTACTTCAAATATGACACCCGTTCTTGGCAATTTTTTTTAACTTCTGGTACCTTAGATATTTATTTTATTTTTCTACCTAATATTTTTAATAGATTTTAAGTAGAAGTAGTCCTTTACCTTGTGCAACTGGAGACTAAAAGACATGATCAAAAATACTGTGAACATGTAATTTTTAAAAAAATCATTACAGTAGAAGACATATTGCCATTAAACCCCCCCCACACACACACACACAAATATCTCCCTCACTTGGAAGGCACTTATTCCTGCATGCATGGCATTTTTTGAAGCCCTCCTCCATGAATATCTTAGTTACATTGTCATGGCCTTAATGTCCTGAAGTGATTCAAAATGTTTATCTTGCACTGCCATTTTGACTTTGGGGAAGAGTCAGTAGTTATATGACAGCAGATATGGGGAACAAGGTGGACTAGGACAGAGAGTGAATGTGTAAATCTTTTTAAAGCATATGTATTCTGATAAAAGACACATTGTTATTCATCCCCCTTGAAATTCTTCGAATATTTCTCTTCACCTTGAGAAACATTTATTATTCTTAGCAATGTGTGCTTTACTCAACTATCCTTTAAAAATGTAATCATTCATTGTCTTCTTCAGTCACTCCCTCTATAGAAATGACCACCGAAGTTAAAATAATGCAGCATTAAAGTAATAATAAATGAGGGCAAACATGAATGTTTCATGACTTTTGAAATTTTTGTGAAAACATTAAAAAGCTCTGTTTCTTTTTGTTCTGTTCTGTTTTGTTTCTTAGCCAAAGAGTAAACAGAAGAATATTTTTTATGTTTGGTGGCTATACATTTTATTTTTAAAAGTAATTGGTGGATTTTAGACAAAAAAATTGGGGTTTGCTGCCCAAATGAAAAAATATGGAAAGTGTAGTTATGACACAGTGATAAAAACGTAAGTTAGTACCTCTTCATTCTATTATTATTTGACTATTTTTTTTAAAAAAAATCCCATTATTTCTTTAAACATCTTCCAAAAATGACTTTCCCTTTTCACATAATAACCAAAAGAAGCAGAGAACTTCATTGTCTTGCAGTTGGTTCCTGGTTTACCAGGCATAAATGAGCTTTACAAAAGTGCAAATTAAAAACTGTCACTTCTGTTTACCTCCACCAAGACTCGATTTCCCCCTAGCTCTTAATGTAAAGTTGCATTTCTTTTAGCTGCAATGTTTTGAATAACACAGAGTTTGTGTTGATTTTTGAATCTCTCTAGGGGTAATGGAAAATGTAAATCCGTGTAACCTTTTACACTCCACCTGTAATGTTATTTCATTTTCCCCAAAGTTATTTAATTCTGAGTGAATACCAGCAATATTTTTAAGTAATCTGTTTCTTACCATACTTAGAGTATGATATATCACACTGAACGTCTTTAGATGTAGTTATTGTGAAGGCCTATTTTATTTTATCACGATGCTTCACATGGCCCTGATGTGCAGTTTGTAGTTTTGCAATTGCTTTACTTAGAACTAAAATAGACTAACTTTAAATGTGTGTATTTTTTAAAGAAAAAAGTACTCTATCACTATAAGAGTATAAGAGAATGAAAAATTACTAAAACTAATACTTATACAGTCCTTTGCAATATAAAACATCAGAAACATTGAAAGCTGAAGTGCTTTTTCTTGAAAACACTTATCAAAAGTAGTCTGAACAGTGTTTACCTTCTTTTTCTCATCTTACAATCAATGATCAGACTGAGCATCTTTCCTTTGCCTTGACTAACTGTCATATTGTCACACTTCTGTTAAGTTTGGGTTTCCTTCCAACATTTTGTTCTTTGTGCTTTCAACACTGAGAAATATGAAAGCATTAAAACTGATTTTTGTGTGTGTGTGTGTGTGTGTGTGTGTGTGTGTGTGTGTGCGCACTTCCTCTGGTACATTTCCCCTTTTCGTCGTAACCGCTTGGTTTGTTTCTGTCACCACATGTGGTATCTTGGCCTCATTAAGTTTCTTTCAGCACCTGACCAGCAGTCCTGTAGTGAAGCATTTCTTCATTTATGTTCATTTTGAAGTTCATGACCACCATTGCCAGTTTTGTTTCTTTGTTGTACTTTTATATTTTTTCTTGATTCCCTCTTTTGATTATCCTTTCCAGTGAAACATCATGTACATTTACCATAGATAGATTTGTAATCATGTATTTTACTGTCTTGTGTGTGACCAAGTACCAGGTACCAGATACTCCATGACCAATCACTGGTAGGCATTGAAAAAAGTGATGTAATTGGTTCCTCAGTGACCAATTACTGGTAGGCTTTGAAAAAAGTGATGTAATTGGTTCATCACATGCATCTGCTATCTATCTAATTTGTGGGCTGAAGAAGAGTTAGTAGTGAAGTTTGACTGTATGCACTTATTCAGTATTAATATGCAAATTTAAGCCATGCTGTTGGGGAACTAATGTGATTTAATTGAACTGAAGTAACTGAAATTTATGCATATTGGAGCTGTTGTAACTAAGGACTGCTTCTAGTTGCCAAAAGTTAGATATAAGAGAGTTATACCTAGGAATGCAAATTTCCACAGTTGTTCTGGGAACAAAAACATTGCTAAGTAGTAGCTGCTGTCTTGGGCATGTGTGGCCCTCTTTGTCCCAGACCCTACTACTCCTTGGTGATCATTATTAGCACACTGTTCAGTACCATAATGACAAGTGATTCTGAGCTTGTGGAATTTAAAGCTTAAAGTTAATTAAAATGAAATGCAATTAAAATTCAGTTATTTGGTCACACTAGCCACATTTCAACAGTCAGTAGCCACATAGGGACCTACCAATAACTAAGAATCCAAAACACTGACCCTCCCAATTCGATTTTTTTTCTTCCATAAACTGAACAGAATGAGATGAGATTTTGAGGAGGAATATCTTTTCAGGGAGAGTCCTTATTTTTCCCATGTGAAAGCATTAATGCTATTGAAATTTCTCTACTCTGTGGTATAGTATTTGAGATTGCAGACTTATGCAAGAGTTCTTCATCATCGTTAATAATCTTTTAACACTTACTTTAGCAAAAAAGTATAGTAATTTAAGGTATTTCTACTTTCTTTTCAGTAGTGATAACAAAAGTGGTAGAAATGATGGGATGTTGCTAACAAGGTAATGGGGCCAGTGTCAGTTTCCTCATGCCAGAACACTGTTGGTTGGCAAGGGTGAACTTTTAGTAGCTCAGTATAATAAGAAAATGAGGGTAAATTTTAAGAGACTTCAAGAGGAATGACAGTATGAAATTGCCAGAAAAATATTTTACTTTTGGCTTTCTCTTTCTTTACATATGCTTACATATTTTATTTTACTTATATACAAAATGAAATTCAAATGTGTCAAAATATGCATGTTGGCTTTTTTATAACTATATTTTAAATATTCATACAGTTAGAATTGGAGAGCAAATGGAGATACTAGAAAGATTACTAATTCCTAGGCTTTGCTGCCAGTGTTGCTTAGGTTATATTGGGGGAGGTGAACACAGACAGGGATCAAAGAAAGAAGTGGAGGTGTGTGGATGAGTGGAGTGTGGAAAAGTCAGTGTGAAGATTTCAATACACAGTGAATAGAATCCTAGGGTCTAAATTATAACCCTGATGTTAGTGAGACAATATTTAAATTACGTGTTAACATAATACCTTACCAAGAGGATATCCCTGAGTAGAGGGATGCCTTCAGTGAATTCATTTCCACTGACTCTTTTAAGCAACCAATTTTTTAGCTTTTGTTTTATGACATGAAATATATTACTATGTGCAGGAAAACTTTTGTAAATAATGATGAAATAGGTACAGGTATTAATCCAACTGTTGGAAGAGGACACTAGGCTACGGGGATTTGAACAAGAAAGCACAGTTTAGAAGAATAAATTTCCCAATGGAAATAATAAATTAGTGAACATATTTCTTTTACTGTTACTGTTTTTTGTGGTTTTTGCTTCATTGTTCGTTTTTCAGTACTGAGGATTGAATCTAGGGCCATTTTACTGAGACACTATTTTCTTTTTCTTTTTTTTTCCTTTTCATTTCCTCTCTGTCTCTCTCTGTGTCTCTGTCTCTCTCTGTGTCTCTGTCTCTGTCTCTGTCTCTCTCTCTCTCTCTCTCTCTCTCTCTCTCTCTCAGTGGTGTCTTGCTAAGTCTAAATTGCCCAGGCTGGATTCAGACTTGAGATATTTTTTCTTCTTTCCTCAGGTTCTCGGAGTGCTGGGATTATAGGTATGCACCACTCTACTCAGTTTACTCTTACTGTTTTAAAGACATCAAAACCTCTATGTCACTGACATTTTGTTAGGAAAAAATTTTAAACATATGGAAAGATACTCCCACCCCTTTTACAGGCCTTAGATATTTTCTAACAAAGCCTGAGTTATATTTGCATAGAAATCACTAGTTTGAAAAAGTTTGTTTTCTTGACACCCTGGCAGTATTGCTCAATGCTTTTCTTTTTTCTTTTTTCTTTTTTTCTTTTGAGGAATCTCTTTGTTTTTAGACACTGACTGATTAACTTATTCTATACTGGCAGCTACCACAGTGACACTGGCTGTCTTTTGCTTCCTGTTTTGGAAACATTTAGAAATCACTCCCAGTTGAGAGTTTTTTCTGGTAGAATTTTATGCATTTTATTGTTGTAAATGATCTCGCCTATCCTGTGATTTTGAATGGATCACGCAAACATATTTATGTGTCCAGCTGTCTTTGTTGGAAAAGCCACGTCTCAAATTGTCCACTGCTGAATCAGATGAAAATGACTTTGCTGTTAAACCCTTTAAAAACTCTTTGGTTTGTCTTTGGTGGAAGGTTCATCCCCAGGAATTACAGCACACTGCTCAGACATGGAGTAAATTTTTTTCTCTTCATTAGTAGGTCTATTAGATTCTAAGTCAAAATGAACAAAAATCTGAGCCTGTTTTTAATCATTCTTTTGGAGGACAATTTTTCAAATAAATGGTGATTTTTTTTCTCTCTCCCTCTCTCTATTCAGTGCTGGAGATTGAGCCCAGGGCTTTCTGCACACTAAACACATGCTCTGCCACTGAGCCACAGCCAGCCTGAAACTGGAGGAGAGGTCGCAAACTGGTTGGTCCTGGTTGGAATTGGAAACCACTTAAGAATTGTTTTTGGAAACTCTACACAGTAGGAAAACCAGGAGTATGTGCACATACACAGGTGTGCATGTGAACACACGCACCCCTTTTTGCAAAGATGTTTAGAAAACTCATAGAAGTCCTAGAGTCCCTGTGTACACCTAAATTAGAAAAGCGAGCTTTAGTTATTTAATTTAGAAATTTGTAAATTCAAAAAGGAAAGGTCTGCTAATGGTGAGCTACCTGCAACTATCCCCTCCTCATCTCTTAAATTACGTGTTTCTCCATCTGCCTTTTAAAGCCAAAGCCCTGGTTTCTGTTCGAGCCTCTTCTCTTTTTTGCCTCATTAGTAAGTCTTATTCCTCTTCTTTCAAAAATACACCTGAAATTCTCCACAACTGCTTTGCCACCACCATAATTCAAGCCTGCTTTGCGCCTCTCACCTAGTCTTTGTAGAGTCCTCAATCAGCTGCAGATTTTATCTTGCTTTGCCTGAATCTTTCTACACATATTTAGAGAGAAATTTCTAAAACAGAACTCAGACTTGGTCACAAGCTTCCATTTCCCACTATATGAAGTGCTTTGGTAGCTTTCACATGCATGTAGAATAAATCCAAACATCTGACCAAGGTTATCGAGGGCCTGTGCTTTTCCCTGGTGTTCTCTCTATGTGGACCAAACTTATTCCTGGCTTGGCAGTTTCACTTGGAACATTCTTCCCCTTATATTACAGCAGCTTAGCTTTTTCATGTCAACCCTTGTCTCTTGCACAGGAGTTCCTATATTTTGATGTGTTATTTGACTTTTTCCTATTCATCTGCTGGGATGTGAGCCTTTCGAAGTGAAGCGATCCACATACCTGATTGTATTAATCCTTAGTGTCTTACAAAATCCCTACCAGGTAGCATGCTCTTAATCGATGTCGGTTCAATGAATATATGAAAAACATAAAAAGTTTTCAAAAATATTTACCTTTATAGATCTTTGTCAATAATTAATTCAAAATTTCATTCATTGAATGCTTGTCAAATACCTGTCTTAATTACTTTTTTCTCATGATTGAAAGTTAAAGAAGGAAAAGTATATTTCTGCTCACAGTTTGTAGAACATTCGGTCCATAGCTGGTTGGCTCCAAGGCAGAGCAGCATAGCATAGGGGCATCACAGAGAAGAAACAATTCATGGTATGTCAGGCAGAAGTCATCAAAGCAGCGAGCAGCAGCAGAAGCAACAGAAAACCTGCCTCCCTTCTTTCCCTTTCTGTTCCATCCATGCTGTAGGCCTACTAATTGCTGCCACCTACACTCTGGGAGGGGGATTCCATTATCCACACTTTTAATCCCAGTATCACACTCTTCATTCACACTCACACACCCTGATCTGGCCACCTTTAAAATTCCCCACCCATGACCACATGAGGCTTTGGGGGAACATCTAGATACAAGCCATAATACACATGTTGCTTGTTTATATTCAGGTCAATTCAAATCTGAATTGGTTTACTGATCTCTTAAGAAACCACAATTTCTGGAAATTTTGAAGAAATTAGTTATAAGAAAGAATTTTTTCCAAGATTAAGCAATGAATAAAGCTGTGTGTCACTTATTTTTTAACCAAGTAGTTATTGATGGCCTATCCTCTATTAGCCTATATATATGACACCAAGGATGCTAATCGATCTTGTCTCTAAGGATGTACTTCTCTCCCAGGAATATTCTGTTTCCTAAATACACTACCATCTTCCTTTTCCTTTTTGACCTATTCCTTTCTCTCTATTTTCCCTCTTTCATATTTATGGTTTGGTTGCTCATTGCCTTTCGATGGTATCTTAACTGTGATGTGTAGGTAACCCCATTGGCTTTGGAAACTGGAGTATTTAGTGACTCTTGAGTGGAATGAGAAAACCTACAGTTGGGAATTCATATGTTTTTCAGAGTCTGATTCAACTTGTCATGTGGAAATGGGGACCCCATTTAGCACTGGCTTCCCTGTGGACATATATGCTTAGGGCATTTTGTTTTCTACATACTGGTGAAATGCAAGTGTGTACATGGTAGATTACTATTAAACTATTTATGTTGCATGTGTTTTCGAGAAGAGCTCCAATGAATTATAAGCTCTTAGGATTTGTACTAGACTAAAAAGCTATTTACAGAGTTTTTGCAATGATTTTCATATTGTAGCATATTATCTGTGTTTTCAAATTCCTTCACTGTGGATGATTCTTAAATATTTTCAGCTGCTAAATGTACTTTATTTATTCTATTGTAATACTCTTGCAACTCCTAACCCTTGAGAGCATTTTATAACATTTTCATGTTGGTATGTTTTAATTCCCATGTTTATACATCATGGACAGACACTTTTGAGTGACAGTTAATTTTCCTTTTCAGTATTCTCCTAACCAGAATTATCTAAATCCCAGACACTTCTGTCTATCTCTAGGACAATAACAATAATAATAAATTTTCATAATGGTTACCCAGAGACATTGCAAGACCCAGAAATGACTTGTATATCATTAAGAAAGGGGGAGAGGGAGTCCTTGAGAAAATATTTTTATTACTTTGTAATTGAAGAATGGCAGATACTTGGCACGCATGCCAATATTCTTCCCTCCCTCTTGGCAGCCAAAACTAATAAATCCCCCTATTCTTCCCTCCTGATCCCTAACAGGGCCTCAGAAACCTCTTTAATACTGTTTTAAGCAGCTACTACAGGTTGGTTGGTAATAGCAAAAGCAATAAAAATCTGTTTAGCAATAAACTCACTGTAGTCACTGTGATGCTAATGAGCAGAGCCCCTGCCAACTTGTAATACAAAGCCTGGATGGTTAGGGTAGTCACTATGTCACAACATTGCCAGTTACCTTGGAGAAGCGAAGCAAGCACTGTGGTCTCATACTGGTAGTTAGGGTCTCTGGCCCAGAAGTGACATATGTCATTTCTGCTCACATCTCTTTGACCTAAATTCTCAAGCACAAAGATCCAATAGGCAGAATCCCACCATGTGCCTAGTCGTAGTAGTAACATGAACTATTTGACAACAGCACTGATGGCTGCTGTATCCTATAGGAAGTATTTCAGTGCTCAGTTTCTTAGCATAGTTCCTGTAGCATAATGCCTTCTCTATTTTGTTTTATTAGTACCTGTTTACAGTACATAGTGATTATAATCATTGTGGGTAGCTGGCACATGTACATGACACATCTTAATTCTTTTTATGTCCTTGTTCCCTCCTTCATCCTTCATCTTTTGGTTCCCTCTCCATTTAGTACATTTGCTAAATCTTGTTTAAAAAAGTAAACAGCTTCTTCAGCTATGTCTGTTTTGAGAAATGATGCCCAGGATTCTCAGAGAACATCCTCTTGGGAATTGGTCATACACAGTGTTCCTAAAATAATAACAATTAATAAGTTACATGATAATTTTGTGGTTAAAAATTTGAGAAATACTACATGGTATTTTTTTGGAAAGTCAGGATGTACATTATCATATTAAATATTTTGGTGGATATTAAATTACTTCATTATATCCAATGTTTTTTCCATCTTCTTTGAACACAAGATTTTATGTGCATGCATGTGTGTGTGTGTCTAATAATACCTCTTAGAACTAGTATTTTGCAGACTACTATAGTAAACTGCAATATGTAGACAGATACTTGTAAAACCTTGCAATATATTGAAATATTGTGGGAAATAGTACCAACTCACAGGCAGAATTTTCATTTGGCAAGTATTTGACCTTGGACAGATAGCTTAACTTTTTTGGCCTCACCTTCTATCAAATCTGGGAAGATGGAGTGTGAGTGAGTGATATTATCTACCTGAATGGGTTATTGATTGTTTCTAGGATATTGTAAACAATAAATAGGCATAGATATGTTGTTTTCTCTTCTGATACTGTTTCTTTCCCATTGATTTTATTTAATGTAAACATAATTTTTACTAATATGATGCTCATATGTCAATCAATAAAGTGTTTTTGCCTTGAAAGCCACAGAAAAAATGTATAATATTCAAACTAAAAGTTCTGTACCACAGTGCTACCAGGCTGCACATTCCCCGGTTTTGTTACTTTCTTTCAAAGCTTCCATATTTTGGTTTATTTGTGTAGTTGTCTCCCCAAAGCTTCATTAATGCAGTCATTAGTAGAGCTTTTTCAGAGGTAGCTGGATCTAGACTGTGTGACCTTGGGATTGATTCATGGTGCAATGCTAGAATTAAAGGCACTAGGATCCAGAGTGTGAGTGTTACCCACCCTAAGGGTTTGAAAGAGGCATGAGGCTTGCTTGTTTGCTTTGTTACCTTCTGCCTACCATGAACTGTTTCTCCTCTGTACCTTCAGCCATGCCATTCTGCCTTGGAGCCAGCTAACTAGGTACTGAAACCTCTACAAACTGTGAGCCAAATAAACATTTCCTCCTGTAACTTTGGGCACTGGATATCATGTTTCAGCAATGAGAAATGTAACTAAATGTAACCCCATTTTCTTCTACGAATGTGATTCTCACTTTTGAGCCTCCTGATCAGTGTAGTTTTGAGGGTAGCTGAGGCAGCAATGCCAAAGAAGGATATGTGCCCTGTCTTCTCTCAGATGACCAAGGGCTCAACACATCTTTGGCCCAAAGGATTCCCCAAGGCAAAATATGGCATACTACATACTCATGAGATGTTTGCCTTGAGACTCAGTTATGAGCAAAGGACTGTTATATTAATCATACTGTTCTGGCATTTATCATATTCTGGAAATCCAATTTGTTTAAATTATAATCATGCCATTTATGTTTATAATTAATACATATCCATGAACTTTTCACTGGGTTACAGAAGTGGAGATATTAATATCCAGTGAAGAAAAGTGTGACCCAACTGGTGACATGCTCCTTCAGAAATGTATTTTTTTAATTTTGGGGATAATACTTCTAGCTTTTTAATACAAACATTTACTAAAATACCTACATTGTGGAGAGATTATTTTTAAGAGGTTAACTACTTGGATTAAAAGTTCCACAGCTGTGCTATTTAAATCAAATAAATTGAATCTGCTCTTAAAAAGTAGCTCAAAGTGCATTGTTATGTTTTGAAGTGACAGTAAGAATTATCAAGGAGTAGGAGTATTTTTTAGAGTCAAATGAATTATACAGGGTCTGCAGAAGTCTATAATGGAAACCAGAAAATTCTTGATTACTGTTAAACTACATGCAGATCTACAGTAGAAATGAATCCAGGTTCTTTTTTCTTAGTTCAAAAGAATGACTAATTCTACATTATATGATTTAATATTACCTTAATCCATATTCATATATATTCATGCTAATAAGCCTCATCAACATCAATGTTATTTTGAAAATTTGATTTATTTTAGTGACTTTTACATTCTGAATCCCTAGAATAGATTAGATAAGATATAGAAAAGTAAATGGAAGTAAGTCTGAGCAATTTTGAGAATATCATTCCACTGTCATATTTAAGTAATCATCTGAATCTGCCCATATCCATTTCCTTGTCATGATTATATTTAAATATTTCATATTTGTTATGAATATGCTTTTAAATTTTAAAAAGTCACCAGTTATTATCTTTGATGAGCAAATTTTAAATCTATCAAATTTATTTTGAATAAAAATATAGCAATGTAATGAAAATTTGAAGTCATTGTGCAGGATCTTGCCTATTTTTTCTCTTTTTCTTATCTTTTTTTCCTTTTTTTTTTTTTTTTTTTGCCAGTGCTGAGAATTAAACCCAGGGCCTTCACACTGATCTACATCTGCAGTCCTTTTTATTTTGAGGCAAGGTCTTTGTGGGTCACTAAGTTACCCAGGCTGGAGTCAAACGTGATCCTTCTGCCTTCAGTATCCCAGAATTCTGGGATTGTAGACATGTGCCACTGTGCCCCACTGAGGTCCTCACCTTGCCATCTCTCACTTTGTTCTCATTCCACGGGGCATTTTTAATTGCTTTTTGTGGGTCAGAAGGCAGGGTAGAAGGCCCCAGAAATGGACCTTGGACCTCATGTCACATACCCACTCTGACTGGAGGTGACTCTCCAGAGCTCACTCTTGACCAGGACTTTAAGACTCTGTGACTCTTGAAGAGAATTCTGCGGTTTGTTATTGATGTCTGCCGCAGTTTGTGTAGGAGGCCTCTGGCTTGCCAAGCTGAATGGCTTGAGTTTCAATCCCAGTTATTCTATTAACTATATGACTTTAAACAGTTTCAAAATTATTTCTTTCATCTGATAGTGAAATTTTTGGAGTAGATAATAGTTAAGGTTCATTTTGACTCAAAATGGCCATAGCTATATATACTTAGTAGAATATTTAAGACACCCTGGACACTTGCTCATTTTTCAGACTTTTATATTTTTACAGAAGTTCCCCAGAACTTTTTTCAAAACTAATAACTGTGTTAGATTTCTATAATAATTACCTCATGTATTACGTTTTCCAGTGTCCATAGGCCTGTTCTCTGTGACCTTTTCCCCACTTTATTAGGAGATGAAATTTAGTTTTCTACCTTAAACTTGAGTTGCCTTGTGATTTCCTCTCACCAATAGAAATGTGAAAGAAATAAAGCCTCAGGAGACCTGTGCATTTGGATTGCTGTGAAATAGGAGGTAGAAAAAAGAAAGGCACAAAGGAACAAGCCGAGTCCCTTCCCCAGCCTAACTGCCAACTGAAAGCAATCCCATAAATGCAGTGAAATAGCAAAAATCCACAGTTTAATGATAGGAAAACAACTCAGTGTTGTTTTAAGCCACTGTGCTTTGGGGTGATTTATTATGTAGCAGTACATAACCAATACGGGAATTTGAAGGCAGTCAGTGGCTCTCTTGGGTGGAGAAGGTCTGAGATAATCTCTAATAATTGGTACTGCACATCAGCTGAGAAGACTTTTTTCTTTTCCACATTGCCTCTTATTCTCCAGTAGGTTGGACTTTATCATAGTATACCAGTCTACAAGTTCTGAAAGAGTAAAAATCATAAATTGCAAGGTTTTGAAAAGCTTCACCTTACAAATTTATATAGTGACAATTCTTCCATCAAAGCAAGTGTGAGAATAGCCCAGATTCAAGGGAAGAGGAAATAGACTGCATCTATCTATAGGAAGAGGGAGAATGTCACACTGCAAAGGGATGTGTAGGGTGGAAGGGGTTCTTGTGGTCATAACTACAAATAAATACTCATGCTGATTTGACTGGTAGAAAAACCCCATTGAGTCTCTTTCTTCCACTGAACGTGTTCAGTGAGCTGTGTGTCAGCAGGAGGATAGTGTGGGCCTTGCACACTGTCAGACCACTTTAAGGTAACTAAGGTATACATGTCCAAAAGAACCAAAGGGATCCATTCTAGGCTGTCGGTAGTCATAAAGAAGAGCATTGCCCAGTTACCTATCATCTGTCATGATATAAATTATGTTGTAAAAAATTTTGATGATTCCCAATCGTTTTGCTGTCCAGCAGGCAGAGGGAGTCCGTGTGCCTGATAACCTGGCCCCTGGCTGTGGACTGCAGTACCTAATCTTCTGCAGTAGTCTGGCAACTGAGCAACATGAACATCACCTCTAAGGAACTCAAACCCAGATTGGAAAAGGGCCAGACTATGGGCTCTGTGTCCCTCCTTACATATTCTGGCTTGATCCCTGGCAAGCAGAATTCTCTCATTCCTGCAGATCCACTGGAATGAGGGCATACTTACTAAGAAGCACAGAAGCCTCTGCAAGGAATTGTGTAGCTTACCCACTTTCTTCATCCAAGACTGAGTGTTTCTCAGGCTGCTAGCAGTTTTACACATGATCTTCATGTCTCATGCATCTTCTTTTTTTTTTTTTTTCTGTGAAAAGAGACTGTGAATACAGGATCTCTCTTTAATAAGTAACTAGGTAGAGGCTGAGACTGAAAGCTATAAAAAATGTCATTTTGGCATTACCAGTAAAGAAATAAGAATACATATATCAATGAAACATTGACTTTGATGATGGGAGGATTGCCTGACAAGTTTTTTTGAAATTACCATTGAGTTAATTTTCAAGGACAGACTTTGGTCTAAATTTGGAGAAAGAACTCTAACTTTAGAAAATTGAAATGTAAAACCAGAGTAAAAAGTTTATCTAATACCCTAAGGCAGAGCTGGGTTTGTGTGTTGTAATGATCTGTTCACAGCATAGCAGGTGGGGGACATTACAGTGTGAACTCTTTAGGGTCACCAGCTCTGTCCTTATCCATCTTGGCATCCTGAGTCACAACACAAACCCTGGTCTGAAAAGAAGGTCTAGTTATGGGATAGGTGGACGAGTAGCTTGTCACTCAACCTACTGGTTGAATTACTCTTCCACTCGTAAATCCAATTTAAATGTCATCTACTCTAAGAATTCTTTTTGAATTTTCCTCTACTGTAAGGAATCTTCATCATCAACTGCTAAGACATCGATTGTAACTGCTACCTTTCTCTTCCCTAAAAATATTATTACCAAAGTAGGTCTCTATACTCTAGATTATAGAGAAAGAACAGATCTTATCGTGGTGACTCCTTTCATAGATTTTACACAAGACAAATATGGGACAAAAATGCATGAAGTTCAACTGAGTAAAATGATTTCTTCAAATCCAAAAGAAAGTATGTTTTTGTAGCCTATATATAATACAGAATTTAGCAATTATCTAGGCCTAAGAGCCTCTGAATTAAGTTACTGTTCATTTATGATATTCTCTTAGAACAATAGGCACGTAAACAGTAATAAAATAAAATAAAAAAAACTGTTGCTCTTCACAGTTACTTTTCTCGATTGTTTGTCAGGATGTAGCAGTGAGACTTACCATCTTTAGCCAATACTGTGTGCTCTTCTAAAGCTTGCGGCTATTCTGAGAACGTGATTTCTTACATCCTGTCTGGGTGCTCTTACATGTTTACAAATTGTATGCTTGCTTTTTTCAAAAAGCAGTTACAGAAACTCTTACATTTGCACTGAACAGAAATAATTGTGATGTATGTATGTGTTGTCAACACTACATGTTTTCTGGTGTTATAATTAAGTCATCTAGAATCATTAAAATGGGTTACCTAGCTTTGGTATTTTTCTCACATTAAAAATGAGTCAAGTCAGACCTTAGCATAAGATAAGCAAAGTTGATAAACATTAAAAAAAAATTTTAAATCAAAGCAAAGAACTTTTGGATGTCATTAATAGTACTAAATTTATGTTAGATTCTGTGGTAGTCAGATCTATTTCACCCACTGTCACAGGAAGACAGTTTTAAGCAAAATGTTCTTCCTTCTCCATCTAGTTATGTAGTACAGCAGTTCGAGATATTACTGAAAGCTAGCATGGCTGTCATCTTGCTGTGTTGGTGAAGTTAAGGCCAAAGGGAGGGTATAAATTACATCAGGGAAAAGGAAGGTGGGGAAAGGTCCCTTTGAATACAAAAAGCAACTCAGAGGGAATAACGGCTGGATGTTCTAAGAGGAAATGAAAGGAAATTCTTCATTTCTAAATGGCTCATTGACCCGTGATAATAAAGCATCCCTGTCGGAGAAGGATGATTATCTTTTTAAGTATCAGATGCCCCGTGGGTGAAGGCCTCCCTTCTCCTCTCTTGAAAAATAAACTCAGATTAAACAAATGTCCCTTTTCCTAGTTTACTGTTAATGTGAATTTCCTGATTATGAGCAACATTAATCAGTTTCCCTGTCTTTCTTTTCTGCCTCTCTTGTGGCAATCAGGTGTGGCCAGCTGAGCTCTAAGCACTTCCCCTGGGCACCGAGTTCCACCAACACTGTGATGGGTTAAAGTGCTTGATACTCAGTGAGACCAGCGATTGCAGAGTTGTAGTTTTATTGGCCCCCTTTGCTGCTTAGCTCTGGCCTGACCATGATTTCTTAAAACAATGAGAAAAAATTAAACAAAGACATAGAAAAATTAACAGTACTTTTCTCCCACAAGTATTTGAAAGCTAAAGAAACATTAATCTGTGTTTAATGTATGTAAGCATAGCCAATCTCTGATGGTTTAACATAATGATTTTTCAGCTTTACAGAGACTTGAATGTGTACCCACATAATCATTCTGTTTTTCAGCTTCAATGGATTATTTAGAAAGTTACAATAGATATTCACCCTTTTATTTTAAAATATGTTCTGTACTGAATAATTTTGTCCAGCTGTTCACTAATGTAAATGTTCTTGGTATGTTGAAGATAGACTGAGTGAGCCATGACTTTTGATGATCTAGGTTTGTGAAATGCATTCTTGACTTGGGATACTTTCAGTTTACATTCCTGACCTACTGGTGTGTAACCCATCATAAATTGAGAAGTGTGAGTTTACATTCGCACGGAGACATAGACATGTATACATACCTGTGCTGTGAGTTCAGATACAAAAAGAACTGAAATGATATTTATGGCATAACTGTGAATACAAACTAATTTGCTACAAATAAGTGATCAAACTTACATTCTTTTTGTCTAGATATTGTTTGCTCAGACTGATACTGTCAGTACGTTGCCTTATCCAGCTTATAAAATGCCTTAAGACATTTTCCATTGTTTAAACAGACACCTCTTCACTGTGAGATTTACTTTCAAATGTTTCCTTGGATTCTAAATAATCAGAATTTACAACCAGAATTTATAACCTTTGTCATAAATTGCTTAAGCACATGGCAAATCTATTAGTTATAGATGAATCTCAGTGAACATTTCAAAATGTTTATATTCCTTTTAAACATAAAGTCAACTGTTATCATATACTCACTACATATTTCTATTATTTTTCTAAAAAGTAAATTAAAATTTTAGTCATGATGTTCCACCTAGAGAAACCTGGATATTCCACCTGCTTCTCCAGCTTAGTGCCTCCGACTCCCGGGGAGGGCAGGGTTTGGAATAGGGTCAGGAGAGAATGGTCAGATAGATATTGGCTCCTGCTATAATTATTTCAGTAAACACTGCGGTACACTAATGTTCCTTTCCTGAAAAGAAAGCTCTTCGGCTTACCCAAGCTTCTCTGTCAGAGTGTAACTGTCTATGCTGTTTAGCTCTTTCCTTGGGGTTCATTGATGTTAAATGCTCATTTCCTCATTCCTCAGTCTTTTAGAGTTCAGGCCTCAGGTAAAAGGAATTTAGTTTGGTACCATCTGACACTCAAAGCAAGCAGAGTGTTCCTTAACAGTCCTCCTACAGATGTCCTCGTGTGTCCACTGCGGCCAGTGGAGCGCTTCCGTGACCTGCGTCCTGAAGAAGTGGCTGATTTGTTTCAGGTGACTCAGAGAGTTGGGACAGTGGTGGAGAGACATTTCCAAGGGACCTCTCTCACCTTTTCCATGCAGGTAAGTGCACAGATGACCAGAATGATTTTTCTTCCTTTTTAAAACTTGGCTGTAGGTTCAATATGCCCAATATCTCACCAGGAAGACAACTGTGTTTCCTGTATTTACATCCTAGGGAAAAAAAAAAAAAGATGTTACTTATCTAGGGGAGCTCTACTGTCCAGCAGCCCCAGGGGAACTGTCTTCAGCACTGTTTACAAACCAAGTGGGAATCTAGACTTTGCATTTAATGGATACTAAGACATCCCAGGTCTAATGCTGAAACTGGGGCTGGATAAGCCATTTTTCTTCCATGGTAAATACATTTTGCTTACGGCATGGACTGAGCTCTGCTCTAGAAAGTTAATTCCATAAATAGAAGAACTTATTTGTATATAACACTCAGTATCCTTTCATATATACAATATAATGTTATCAAACTTTCTTTTACTAAACCCACTTTCTTTTACTAAAACCCCTAAGGTCTGACTTGAGATATATATATATATATATATATATGTATATATATATATACATATATATATATATATGTATATATATATATGACAGTCATGTTTATTCCTTCCCTCATACACCCTTACATAGATGAAGCAACCAGACTTTTATGAAACCATGTTTACCTATTCTGTGCATTCTAAGTTTTTCGTCTTGTTAGAATATATTTATATTTTAGTATCAATTGCAAACCGTTGTTTCTTATGATATTAAATCTTCATTCTTAAATATTTACAACCTATAAATTTGACTTCATGGCCACTGATGTGCTAGACCTTCTAGTTAGGAGAGCACTGATGCATACAATTCTGCTTAAGCCTTGCAACAGTAGGGTGAGGAGTTCTTTCCCTATTGGTCAGGCTCATGGAGGAAGACAGATTGGACCAAAATCATAGAGTGGGAATTCTTGGGAAGATTTGGAGGTAGAGATGTTTCTTATTCCACTTTCCCCGACCAACTAAGCATCTGCTTTTGCTCTGTCTTATGACAGGACAAATCCATTCATTTTCAAATAAAATAGTGTTTTTGTTGTGCTTCAGAGGCTTGGGGTGGGAAACAGGATTAGAAAAAGATCCAATTACAGTGAACACACCCCCTCCCTCACCAAGGTCAGAATAACGTGAGAGGGCTCTTCCCACATGTAATACCCTATATTCTTGCTTAATGGGATGATGGTTACAGCAGATTTCCTGAGTAGAGACTTAAAGCAATCAGACATTAATTAAACCACCACATCTGATTTAAAGATAACCAAAAGATGTGATACTTCACCTCCCCAAACATTTTGGGCCTGCCTTTTAATGCAATTAAGACCATAGCTAAGAGCAAAGAGCATGAAAAGTAGCAAGGGGGTTGGTTTGCTGGATAATTTAGATCATTTTTATACATAACTTCTCACTCTCAGGCAGAAGTGCAGAAGTGTCTGGTCCCACACATCGGAAATGAATGGTCCCCATGAGAATACTTTAAATTAACACACAATGAAATTGGATCTAAATTATTAATAGGGGATATTTCTGAATAAGCAGGAGATAGCATCTCTCCAGTCTCACCTCTGCCATGTGTTTTTTTATTTTTTCTCCTAGGATGGCCCCGAAGCTGGACAGACTGTGAAGGTGAGTGCTTATAATGTGCATACAAATTAATAAGGGGCAATTATGAGAATGAATACACACTGCGAATCATTTGTAGCACACTGCTGTTTCATTATGGGGGCTTCGAGGTCAGAGAGACCCTCAGTGCTAGAGCCATAAATCCTGCATTACAAACTATGCCAAACAATGTGTTTCCCATTAGCTTGCAAGACATACACTTTTTGTAGTAAAATTATTACTGTGCAAATGACACATGGAAACTAAATCAAGAAGTCCCAAAACACAAACTGAAGTTGAAGAAGTTCCTGGAGGTGCTGCCTAGGACACAACGCTGGCCCTGTGCGGGTCTTTGTAGGTTCCTTGTTAAGCCTAGGGTGTCGGACACACCTTCAGTTCTTCTCACAGTTGACTTTGATTCTTCATTCTCTCAAGGGCAGGGACAGAATGTTTGGTGGCTGCGACAGCTGTAAGTGTCTGTCTCCCTGTCTTCCTGGCCTTGCTTCTCACTCTACCCTCACAGTTACTGTTTTCTTCCCTAAGTATTTAATACCAAAATCCAAACCTAATGGAATCAGTGGTACTAAAAAAAAAAAAAAAGGGGGTTTTAAGTGTGCTAGAGAGAAAAGGAGGATTTATTAAATTAGTCTCTGACTCTGTAGTAAAAATAAGGCTACAATTCTGACTGATTCTGAAGCTGAGTTTCAGCCCCTTTCATACAAATGCAAATGCCTATGTAGTTTGGTCCTACACATAAATCATAGAAAAGGCAATGTTTTTCAGTGCTAGAAATAAAAAGCAAGTTGGACTGTGGTGCTGATGTTATACTTAGTGAAATAACATTTTATGGTTTTAAGACTGTGAGTAGATAGGATAGTGCTTGGTATCAGACAATGCCAAATGCACAGGATTCCTTTTTGATTGTAGTTTGTATGTGGCTTTAATGTTTAACATAGCTCTTGTGAGACTCAGGGTAGAATGTCTGAAAAGCATGTTTGAGGAGTGAATTTCTCAGAGGGACGGCCACCAAATGGACTACCGTATTCCATATAATAAAAACAGACTGGTTCCCCGATTGCTGAAACACAACAGTGGTGAGTTGGACAGAGGGTTTCTCAGCTTTCCTCCAGTCTGCTGTCTATGATGCCTTGTTATTCTTTCAAATACACAAACACTGTGAAAGGATGTAATACTCCTGACTCTTTTAGGAAATGGATTCTTAGAGTACAAAACCCACATGCTTAAGCGTAGTTACCAGAGTTGTAAAACCTCAGTGTTCAAATGCAAATTCCAACCCTACTAGAATCTAGTTGCTATATGTAGTTGATGGAATTCCTTCAGCCATTGAAAGTGACAGTATAGAGACCAAGCTAGTAACATGGCAGAATGCACAAACCTTATTAAGCTGAATACACAGATTGATAACATGCACATAGGAAGCATGTCTGAAATTTATATGAATGGGTAGGTTATATGCTCTCAAAATTCTAAAGAGGGACATTTAAAATATTTGCTATGCAAGCAGGCATGAATAGAGGCAGAAAACAGACTACTAGGGGAAGAAGGATTGGGAAGTGACTGCTAACAAGAAATTTTTTTTTAGTGATAAAGATTGTATGGAAGTAGATAGTGGTGATAGTTTTGCCACACTGTGTATATATTAAAACTCATTGCATTATACTTTACAAGTATGAATGTATAATTTAAATTATCTCTCAATTGAAGTAATAGTAGAAGATACATTTAAAGAAACAAATAAACATTTAGTCAAGCAGGGCTATAAATTATGATTATAGAATCTTTCACTCCAATTATCTGGCCCAAAATTTTAATGTTTAGATTGGCTTTGGTGATGATGGAAATGGTTTTATTGTTGGAATATGGAGCTTACTTGTTAACAGAGTACAGTTTCTAGCACCACTATTATTGTTTACCTTACACTGTTTTTTTTTTACTGTATTTTTTAAATTGTTGTTGATGAGAACCCTCGTGTAGTATAGCATACTCATGTCCCTCATGCAGAGTTGGTACACTTATATAACGCATCCCAATCCTTTCCCTTCCCTGATCCCATCCCTGCCTCTCCTTCCCTCCGTTTCTTCCTCTCTTTCACCTTTGAGAACAATCTATCTTTCTACTTCCTTTTATCTGTCTTTTATTTTTGATATTTATTTGCTTTAAAATCGGCAGCTTATATTGTTCTGAGCATCTTTTAATTTTTGTTTCTGACCCAATTATGGAATTTGCCCAGTATGCGTTAGTGGGGCCATGTAAATCCTTTCTAGTGAATAGTGACATAAAGGTAACCATCACACACATACACATAGATGAGGAAGTTTTGGAAACTATTTTAAGAAAAATTCATAGGGCCGGGGATATAGCCCAGTGGCATAAGCACCTGCCCAACAAGCAAGGCCCTAAGTTTGATTCCCGGTACCAAAAAAAAAGGACAAGACAAATTCAGGTAGATAGATAGATAGATAGATAGATAGATAGATAGATAGATAGACAGACAGATATCTAATCTGTTTTTGAAACCATGATTTTTTTTTCTTGGTACTGGGGATCAAACTCATAATCTGACACTTGTCAGGCAAGCACTTATGCTGTTGAGCTAAATTCCTGGCTCCTGTTATTCTTTAAATTAACTTTGGTATTATTTAACAGCCAAACATGACTTCTCAGGATTTGGGGGGTTCTGGAGATTGAACCTAAGGCTACATTCCCAGCTGCATCTCCCTTTATTTTTCATTTCATTTTGATATGCTACCTTTCTGAGTCACTAGATTTCATAGACTGGGTTTGAATTTGACATTCTCCTGCTTCGGCCTTCCAGAGTGCTGGAATTATAGTCATGTTCCAATACACATGTGCCAGTTCTCAGATTTTAAATCTGCTAATTTAGAATATTGTGGGTGAGACTTGGAAATCTTTTTTATTAAGAAGATTCTTTGCTTAACAATGAAAATTCTTTTACTCTGTGAGTCTTTTCAGAATGTAGATGCTTACTGCCTCAGTACGTCTTGCTGATAACATAGCGAATGATGATGACTACATGGGCATGACTCCTGCCAGCAGTGTTGCAGTCAGCAGCCCTCCAGGGAGTACGGGGGCATCTTCACTATTCAGCTGTCCCATGATGACAACCACAGTACAAGGCTGAGCGTTTCTACTTTGAAGCAGGGTTTGACAGCCCGTCGTGGAGAGTGCAGGGCTGTTCTCTTCATCTTCACCCTGGTGTGATTTGCAGTGTTTGCCTGGTGCCTGGGCTCTGGTGTGTCTCCTCCTGGGTAGTCATAGAAATAAGCCTAGTAATGGTCTTTACAGCAAAGCAACTGTTGTTACTGGCAATGGGAGGTGCGCTGCTAAGTTAGCCCCTTGAACGTGATGCCGCTTCATGCTTTTTGTTTCACAGGCTTTTAATTCTGCTTTGCAGGGTCAAGGGTGGCCTGGTTTACTCACTCAGGCACTAACAGCAGGAAAAGGGAATGATAGAGATAAAAGAGTGACTTCCTATTCCACCAATTGATTATTAGCTCTGTTTTTTGGGGTAAGCAGTGGTAGAACATTGCCATCCTCCAGTTGATGGTTGAACGGATAGTGCAGGCTTGGGAAAAACTTTCGTCTCATCCATAAAGCTCTGCACAACAATCTCCCGTCACTCTCACCCGTGTAGCCCTGCTAACCCTCCCATTCCATTCCCTTCCCCTTTATTTAATTTCTGTCAATGCATTTTGCACTGTTTTCATGTTGGTTTATGTTCCTTTATTTCTTTTGTTTCTTGAGTCCTCTAGCATGTGAACTTCCTGAGGACCTAATTTTGTGGTTGTTTCTGATAGGGCCCAGAACTTGCTACCCCAAAATATGGCAATTGGGCCTCCTGGCCCAACTGGGTACTTTGAGTTGGAGAAAATTAAGAAAATTGTGGAACAGGATGCTCACTCTCTGGTCTTTTCCCCACTTCCTCTCCTGAAGAAGGCCATGAAAATGTTATCTGACCTGTTATTTACCCTAAAAGCAGGTGATAAGACACTCATTCCAAAAGGGCTCTGCCTTAAGCTTAAAGGCTATGACAACTCTGAGCAAAAGATTTTACCAGATTCTTCCAGTTTATTGCCTTTGTCCCCCATTACATTTGCACCTGGCTGTCCATAAAGATATAGTTTTCTTATTACTTGAATCTTCTTTCCTGAAGCCTCTCGCATCATGTGAAACTCAAATTTTTTATGGTTTTCTCTTGTTAATCTATACTTTTTATAGAATTGAGCTATGAACCTAATGATGGGTAAGGAGAAGGTATTTCCTTTTTTACTCTACATTTCTATAGACATTTGCTTTGGGGAGAAGAATAGAGAAAATCGGATTTTGCTTGATATAGCAAATCTTTATGTTTCTAACATAAAGATATACATTTGTTTCCCTGTGAACAGTCAGTGGTGTTATTTCCTGAAATTTCTATCAAATGTCTCTTCTATTCCAGGCATCACTGACAAAGACCAAAATTTCCACCACTCACATTCCTGCAATGAAAAAATGTAATTCCAGCAAACCAAACCATTAAGGCACTATTCACTACTTTAAAGGCATAATGTTTAATAAGTATAACATAGACTATTTTTTAGGGCAATTACTGTGCACATCTTTGGGTGGGAGGATGTTTTAAGTATATTAAAAAGAGAGATTTATGCTACCCAGATAATCTGGAATCATGTAAGAACTGTTTACAGAATACAGTTGCTTCTAGTCTTCTGGTTTATGGTGCTTGAATGCCTTACTTAGGAATATAATTTTATGGTATGGATGCACTCGGAAGTATCCCTTAATTACTGTTGGAATGTTAGAAATTACTGTTTAGATTGCACTAGAAAACAAGAAAAAAGTGCAATTTAAAAAAAATTTAAAGCTTCTGTTCACTGTGAAGTTTTTATGGACCTACATCAGATCTTTCATGTGACAGAGAGGTTAGGCGTTCATGAACACAAGGGATTTTATCTTTAATGTAGCCTAATATTTAATATACTTTGGCATCAGTCAAAAGTTCTGTGGCAATAATAGCTCTGTAACTAACTGCGCAAACATGGATCAGCCCTTTAACCTCGCAGACATCGCTTCCTCATTTTTCCAGTGGGGAGACCCACTATCATGTTGGGAATAAATTGGCTGACACTGACAGTGGGTGTGTGGAGCAGAGTTTGGTGAGGATTTAGACACATGGGTGAAATCTGGAACCAGACTGCTTCAGTTCAAATCCCAACCCCACCATCTATAATCTCTGGGACCTTTTGTATGTTTCTCTGTATCAGTCTTAAGCTTAATTTTCTCATCTGCAAAATAAGTGCACCCAGTATTCATAGTGTTTGCAGCCCTGCTGAGTTCATTTAATTAATATACACTGAATTTCTCACTATTAATTATTGCCTTCTCACTTAAGATTTTGAGAAAACTTTTCTCTGACCATATGATTCAAGCTATTTGAAAATCTTCTTTGAATTTTTATAAAAACATCCACTTGCATGTTCAAAATTCTGCCTTTTTACTTGGGGAAACATATTGACCCCTTCTGTCCTGATAGATTAGTCTCTGCTCTCCACCTAGGTGCTAATGAATAAGTCTTGGGCACAAATCAACAAGTGACCTTCACAGTTACCAAAAGTAGGCTTTCATAGCGCACATACTTCCTGCTCCTCTGCTGAATCAGTAGAGCTGACATGGGTTCCAGGACTCTATTTGCATAGATGCTGCAGAGAGTCTGATGCAGACTGCAGCCCACTGCAAAGCTGCTCACAAAAGGGGGCAAGAATGAACCGGAGTAGGGGAACCCTTATGCAATGATCATCTGTATCCCAAACCGACTGCTGAGAGAGATGTGGTGAACCCAGAAAGAAACAAACTTTTCTTTAGAGTGAAAAGGACCTTGTTATTTATTATTTTCATCTGGAAAGAAATTTCAAGACAGCTTAAATTTGCCAAGGGATTTTTACCCTTTGATTAAAGCCAGAGTGAACAGTGCCTTGCCTCTGCTTATACTTAATGCATGTATTTACTGCCGGAAGAATTAGTATCTTCAGGACACAGTAGCTTTTATCTTGTAGAATTGCCTTATAATTTGCATCTGTTCCCAGAGTAAATCCAATTTGACTGAGTTCTGTAAACCAAAAACGATTGTGGTTCTCAGGGGCTGGGTGTGGGAATACATGTGGGATTAGAGGCCTTTGAGGGTGCTGAGGTTTGAGAACCTTCAGTCTTATAAATGACCCAGATGCCTCATGCTCTTCCTGGTGATTTAAAGACAAAATCTTTGGACCCTGGTTTTCCTGGAAGGAGAGAGGGCCAGAAACCTTCCTGTTTTGGGAAATTTCTTCTCTCTCCTACTAAAACTGCAAGTTCTTGCCTAAGTAGGTATCACAACACTGAAAATTTTCATTTCTAATTGCTTAACTGGTTTATATGATGCCTGTTGAGTCAAAGGACTTAAGAAAAATTAACCAAGCTCACCAGTATTTCCATGTTGTCCTTTTTTTCTTTGTTTCCCTAAATCACCAGCAATGAAGGCAGGTGGACGGGGAGCAGATTCTGAACTGAGGATGGGAAATACAGGGCAGTTAAAGTAAACCAGGAAGAGGCAGGACTTCAGCCACACTGCATGGTTTCAGACACTGAGCTTTCACCTGCTTCCTGTGTGGCCCTATGCAAGGTAACCTTTGCGGATCCACCATTCACTTATAAATTTGTAAAATGAGTACCCTGATGGTGTGCTACCTCTTCTGGCTGTTGTGAAGACCAAATATTTGAATTCTTATACAGGCTTTTAAAACTGTGCCTGGCAGAGAGTGACGTATCTAGAAACATTTGCTATTAGTTTTATAATTTTAATTCTCACAATAACTTTCAAAGATGAATTTTTTAGACTTTAATAGTTTATACTTATGGAAACCAAAGCTCCTAGAAACAAAGTTATATGCATCAAACACAAACCCGCCTCTTCCTTGTATTATTCGGTCAGCCTGTTCCCAGATCTACCCTATGCCTGTCCCGTACTCACGACCAAAGGTGCTCACAGAGAGGTTTCGTAAACATTTTGTTAACTTTCACATGAATTAATCTATATCCTCTTGCTCTGCTTGTGATAATGTTGACTTCCATCTAAAAATATCCACTTGACTATCCTTACTTGGCTTAATACAAAGGTGAAGATCTACTAACCTAAATATTGCTTTATCACTGTTTATCAGTTTATAGCAGACTTACATGTTTTAGATGCTTAATTTTTCACTAGTGCTCCCAAACAAATTCCCTCAGTAATTGTAGTCCATGATACAAAGCAAAGTGGATGTTTGGCTGTTTAATTTGTTTTGAGGTCTTTTTACCATCAGTGTTTAGTACACCATCATTTGTATCTGAGGCTTGGGTTTTGGGCTTTCTATATAATCACTATGAATTCAAATGTACTATGAAAGTCAAAGTATTTTATAGACCCTACAATACTACATAAATGTAAGATATTATTTAGAGGCTTATTGCCTCTGTTAATGTAGTGATGAGGCCAGTTGCTATCATTATTTTGCTATTGTATATTAGATGTTCAATAAATAATCATTAAAAGAATTAATCTCTCTCGCCATTTTGCTGTGTGTGTTTCAAGTTTAGGAAGTAACACACTGTATCAAATTCTTTAATCCCCCATGTAAAGAGCTCTTTCTGACTTTGTCCTAAACTTATGACATCCAAATTATTTGGCTCAGCAAATCATTAGTTCTATAAAAACAGGTAAAATAAACTGGGCCTGGTAATCACATGACAGTCATTCAGTACTTTTGGTCAAATGTAAGTGGCCACTTTATTCTCAATAGATGACCTTTTTTCTATAAATGATACCCCATCCTTTAATGCAGAATGGACAGTGCAAACAGATCAAATTATGTGTGTCATGGTAGAAATTGGGCAGTTCAGCCAAGAAAGATCCAGGTATTATGAACTTTTACTTCAGGAATTATTAAAAGCAAGGAATGATAAAATGTCAAAAAAAGCAGGTTGTTTTGAGGTATCTGTATAAATTTGGAAACATGGAGATAGGCACACAAACAGAGTGAGACTGCTTGTGGTGGAGGTATTAGAAGAAACACATTATAGGATATGACAAATCCTCAGGGGTCCTCAATGCTATAACATTTTATTTTTAAATTTGGTAAAGTATGCCTTGTTGTTGATTACATTTTTTGTATTTTTAAATGCAATTCTTATTTGAAGTATATTTTAAAAGAAAAAAGTGTGTATCTATATACATAATTTTTGTTTCACAAGGCCCCATCTTGAGAATTTTCCATTAACAAATGAGTATTACATTATTTTTGGTTTATTATTTTTAGCACATAACTAGTTAACTCACACTTCCTGAATCCATGTCTCTGAGAGTGGGAATCATGAAATAGATTTCTGAAAAGCCCACAGTTGATGGTTATCCAGATTTATAAACTGCTGTTTTATTCATTTATATGAATATATTTTAATTCTTGCTCTAGATGACCTCAACTTGATTCTTACTCATATATTCATCCTGAATTATTCAGTTCCTTTCAGGGGTTTTTCTTAGACCTATATGCCAAGGTTATTAATAAAATAATTCTCAAGAGCCAAAAAGCACCTGGAAAAGTAAGGATTTGAAGGTTGAGCCTGGGTCAGGTGGAACCAGCTTAATGAATAATAGACATGGCAACCTGTGGACCCTCAGACCTGGAGAGTTAGAATAAGAGCATGCCTAATGATTTGCCAGTGACAAATTCCAGGCTAGTAATGGCTTTTGGGCAAACAATGAGAAATTCTGTACTGCCACCCCCATCCCTGGGGGAATTATGTCAGTGCTAAGAAAGGGTAAGTTTGAAATTCTAACTTCATGTGTCAATCCTATAGCTGTCTAATAGCAGATCCTTTCTCTGGAGAAGACCCTTGTCCACCAAGATAAGGAAAATAGGTACATTTCTAAAAAGTTCCTGTATCAAATTACTCTTAGACCTCAGGGGAAAAGGATAGAGAATACTGGGTTAAAATCCTCGGTTCTCTCAATGTAAAGATAATATTGTTGGATTTTGATAATGAAAGCTCCCATTTTTCTCCTCAATAGTTTATTCCTTTAAATATGTTTTTCTTGTTCCCATATTACATGAAAAACAATAGAGAATTGTTTAAAATGCTGACCTCTTCTAAAGCAGTTTGGAGGAATAAACAGCATTGAGCAAACCAAGTGAGCACACCAAATCTCCTTTCGCTTCGTGGTATAATCCATTTATCCTAATGTTCACATCCAAATCTCCCACTGTGAAGTCTATACATCAGTACCTGTTCCTTGAAAAAATATTTCCTTATGCTTTATCCTTGTGCCCTGAAAAATGGGCTTTTACTTGTGTTTCGAATAATCTATTGGTTATAAATAATAGAAATTCCCAGGTTTAATCAGGTTACAGCAGGGCCATTTTGATGAAATGTTCAATCATAGATAGAAGGGATAAATGTGATTCAAAGCTCAGCTCTCCTAACCAGTGATCCTAGAATCTGGGGCCTAGATGCATCTCACTCTTGAGGAAGTGACTCAGAGAATGGAATAATTCAGAGAATCCCAGAAGGTCCATATAGCATTGTCCGCTTCTCTATAAATGCTACACGCATGTGTGCAAATACATATGCACATGCTCACACCATAGCCTGAAGTCTGTCTTTTGCATTGTGTAGGTGGAAGCCCAGAGTACTGGGAGGAGCTGCTCCTGGTGGGAATAGCTTTCACCTGTGGTTGATGTTGAGCATTTCCTCACCAACAGAGAGAGATGAGCATCCTGACTACTCACACTCCCCTTTTTAACATCTGCTCTTTAATTTGTTCTTCTAGAAACTACTATATGCTGATAATGTCATGAGTCCTGGGAAATCAGGACAAACAAGAAACAGACTCTCTCTCCCTTTCCTTCTCTGTCTCTTTCCATTTCTTTCATTCTTTCTTTCCTTCTCTTCTCCATTCTCCTCCTTCCTCCTCATTCTTCTTTTTTGTAATACTAGGGATTGTACTCATGGCCTTCACATTGAACTATATCCCCAATCCTTTTTATTTATTCATTTTTTATTTCAAGAAGACCCCCACCAAGTTGTCCGGGCTGGGTTCATGCTATTGGGGCATATTGGTTATATCTATAATCCTAGCAGTTTGCAAGGCTGAGGCAAAATGATCAGAAGTTTGAGTCCAGCCTGGACCATGTAACCACTTAGCAAGATGTTATCCCAAAATAAAAATAAAAAGATGCTTTGGTGTAACTTAGTGCAGAGGTCCTGGCTTCAACCTCTGGTGTCACCCCTGACCCTTGAAAAAAGGGACTGGCAGTACAGTTCAGTGGCACAGTGTTTGCCTAGGGTGCACAACACTATGGTTCAGTATGCAGCACTAAAATAAAATAGTTGGCCAGAAGCTGGAAAATCACCCTTGTTTCACAGGTGAGAAAACTGAGACCCTAGGAGGCTATGGAATCTGCTTGGGGATCCCAGTCAGGTCTCATCTTCCTGTATCCTACCTGTCTTTAAAAAAAGGTAGGTACAGAGGTACACACCTGTAATCCCAGCACTCAGGAGACTAAGGCAGGAGGATTGTCATAAATTCAGAGCCAATCTACATAATGAGTTCAGGCCAACCTACAATACATATCAAGACACTATCTTAAAAGCAACAACAACAAAGATACATGGCATAATAATTTATGACATAGGCCCTATTTTTAATGATGGTCTTTCAAATAAATATCTTAAAGGAGGAAGACAGAGCAAGGTGTAGAGGTTCTGCAGTACATATTCCCCCTTTGGCTAGTGAGTGCCTGGAATGTGTTAGGTGCTTCCAGGCACCAGGACACAGTAGCAGATGAGGCAATCAAGAAACAACTCACAGCTTAGTGGCTGTCCTCCCCTAACCCAAATGAGTAAACAAAGCTTCCTAGTAGTAATTAGAAAGGTTATCACAAAGCCTTGTGAAAAGAGATGGGCAGAGGGATAGTGTATTGGTCAACTGTCTCATTGTTAGGAGAAAATACCTGACACTCACAACTTAACTGTAAGTTTGTTTTAACTCACAGTTTGTTTTAACCCACAGTTTCAGGAGATTCAGTCCACAGTTGACTGACTCCAAGGCAGTAATATCACAGTGGACAAGCACAGAGGGGTGTCAAGAATCAGAATACAGGAGAAGAATATTAGTGAGAAACGTATCCTCCAAAGGCTTGCCCCCAATTCCCCAATACCAGCTAGGGACCTACCTCTTAGCAACATACTCAACCATTAAAAATAGAAGAGGATTACTCCATTGATACATACAGCACTGGTCTAATCACCAGGGATCTGATCGACTCTCCAGGAGGTCCTTAATACAGGATTAACTAGCACAGGCAGTGTGGACCCTTGAGGTAGGTTCATCCAGAAAGGTGCATTGAAGAGGCAACCTCTACTCAGAAACCAGGATACTAAGGAGTGACAGGGACTCAGTCAAGTGAAAAAGACCATTCTGGGCAGCAGGAATAGTAATAGGAAGGAATTTCCCACACTTTTGGGAAGGAAGAGGTTGGTAGGTATTTTGAGTGGAAAAAAAGGGAGGTCAGAATTAAGTTTGAAGAGGGGAGGAAGGAAACAGTGGTCTCAAGCTTTGTACACCCCAGTAAGGAATTTACTTCTCTTTGAAATGTGTTGGATGTTTCGGTCATGTTCTGAAGACAGATTACATGTCTCAAATACTGAAAATATCCCCTTAATTGATTTGATGTTTCAGGTTTCACTCTTACTTGGCCAGAACTTGAACAATTGGTATTTCATCTCTTTGATTGTTGCTAAGGTTGTCCCTAGCAATCCTCCTAAACTCCCCTGTTATTTAGCGAAGGAGTCAGAATAGGTTTGAATCTTTCTTTAGGTTCAGTGCCAGTCTAGTTTGGTGAGAGACAGTGGCTGGCAAACTTCTGTCAAAGACTGGATAGTAAACATGTTAAGCTTTCAGGACCAGATAGATGGTCTCTGTCACAGTTATAAAATGGCCTTTATAGCATTAAAGCAGTCACAGAATTTATATAAATGAATTTTCATAAAAATACATGAATGTGTTCCAATAAAAAAACTTTATTTGTAAAAAGGTAGTAGCCTAAATTTGGCATGGAGAATAATTGGTCCACTTCTGATCTATGCCAGTTCTCTGCCACATAAGTTATATAATTAGTCCTTATTTAAGACCCTTAAAATATAGGCCTCAGTGACTTCAGGGATCATAGTTCCATCTTCCTGGATAGCTTGTGTGTATTGGTTGTAGGAAGGGACACCTTTTTTCACTCCTGCTTGTGAGCAAAAAAATGGATAACCCTGATATCTGCCAGCAGCCATCTTAATGATTTCTAAGCCAGTTTATCTCAGAATGAAGCAGATACAGACCTGGAACAGCAATGACAGGACAAAACTGGGTCTTTGGTGACATCACTGGGTTGCTGAAGCTGAATTACAGTTCCTCTAGACTTTTTACTCAGGGGATCCTTTCAAGTGCTCTATTGTTTAAGCCAAGCAGAGTTAAGTTTTTTGGCCACTTCTAAGAGAAGACATGCTCAACTAGATCATGTGCTCTAAAAATATTCAAATTGGTGTTAATCCTTAATATACTTAACTGGCAGTTTGAGCAAACAATTTCTGAAGTGCTTCTGCATGTCTGCAGTCCTGATCAGATGCCAGTATGAATCTTTGAGTGAAAGTCTGCAAATCAATGGCCCTAGAAGAGCTTAACTTCCAATGGGCTCTCTTTGGTGCATGACCACACAGTAATTCTATTAACTTTAATGATGGTGGTATTGCACAAAATGGGCTCTGTTGGTCTTTTCTCCTCTTAGTTTTAGCACTAAATCTTACCCTGCAGCTAATTCTTCAGGGTAAAGCATGTGCACCAATGCCATTCATTTCTTGGCCTTTATTAATATATTCAAGACACTGTCTCTCCCTGGAAGGGAGTACTAAGTGTGTACATTAAAAATGAATCCTCTGCCTCATTGTGGACTGAGAGGAAACTCCAGAGTCAGGGACATCAGTAGATTATTATTGATTATTGTAAGATCCAATAACATCATAAATATGGCTCAAAACAATTACTGTGGCTACATTAGCAAATTATCAAATCCATAACTTGCATTGGAACCTGGCCTCAGAGATTTAAATAAAATGCCAGAGGGAGGAAAGTTGTATTTTAGGAATGTGACAATCAGGGCTTAGATAGAGAAATTTATGATTTAATTTGCTCTGCAATCTAATTGAGAATAACTATTGGATTTCTAAAAAGTGAACTTTGATTAGGTTTAGGTGTCAGAAATAAACTGGAAATATGGGTCATTTATGCTTTTCTGGAAGACTGCTGGGAGGAGGGAAGGAAGGTATTCATCGCAAGAATAACTTTCTTGTGTGACCTTCAACCCTTCTCTCTGTGTTCTTATTTTCTGTGTTCAAATAATTGGGTTATACCTGAGTCTAGCTGGCTCTTCCCAGAGATTTGCTTTTTACTTTCTTCACCAAGTGTCAATTTTCCCCCATTTAGAAATAAATCAATTTGAAATGAAATTACCCAGAGCATTCATTTTTCACCATCTAGTAAATGAGTCTCTTGAAAGAACAGAAGGTCCTCCCTTTCCAGCTCGGGCTTAATAAAATCCTTCTCTTAGAAGAAAGTGGCACAGGACTGTTTTCTCTACTTCTCCAGGCTTTTCATCTTTAGTGGATTACTAGGCGATATTTGCTCTGTAAAATGCAAATTGGCATGTTCATAGAGTCCTGTGCATGTTTTCAGAAGATCTAACCTGAAGCCTCCTTGGTTAAACTTTCTAAGCTACAGCAGTCAGACCACAGCTGCCCTTGGTGACTCGCATCAGCCACTATGGCAGTCCATCTGCAGTGCTGGCCTTAGCTGCGGGTCTGTGACAGTCACACGGGTGGCTACCTTTTTAGGAATAGATTGGCTCACCTTTCCCTTCACTTCAGAATATAGAAAAGCAATTTTCATGCAGATAAAGGAAATTTTGCAGTGATCTATGTAGAACTGGCAAACAAATTTCTATAGGCAGTCAGCAAAACCTTGAAAACTCAGCTGAAAAATGATAAATTACTGTTAACTGTCCTAATTATCCCTTGACACTGTGTTGAAGCCTGACTAGATTTTGCTGAAACCTACAAAGAGGGAAAAAATTTAAAGTTTAATAAATTATACATAGTACAAATGCTTTAAAAAGAAGAGATAACAGAGGAAAAGCTCACATATTTATCACCCCAGTAGTCTCCTGAGCCTTATAAAGAAGTAAGGGCGAGGTAGGGGGCTGTGTTAGATTAATTATAATTTTAATTGCAAACCTAATTGATTATACTCAGTGTGCTCATTAGGTTAAAAAAAGAGACTATGAGTCAGTTCCCAAGGTCATTACATTAGTAGACATGGGAAGCATATAATTCCTTATAACTTGATTTGTAAACATCACATTCTTCTCTGTAAGTAGCATAACCAACACACTAGGTTTAAAGGAACACACAATAACTAAATGCATTTCTTTGTATGTTAGCACAATCATCTTCAAATAACTCATCTCTTGTACTTTGTACAGTTTTGGTCTTAGTGCAGTCAATGTGTGAATTCTTTTCTACTGTGATAATAGTGATGGCTTTTTTTAAAACCAAGGATCACATTTCACTTTTCAGTACTCCCAGTTAGAAAAAAAATTTTTTCTTTTTAATTTTCTCTCTTTCCTTTTTTTCCTATGAACCAACAGCCTGTATCTCTGAAATCACTGCCCTTCAGTCCTCTGTTAGATTTCTTGGGCAATCAGAATGACTTTTCTTCTTCTTCTTTTTCCTAGAAGCCTTGTAGAAATTGGTTGGAAGAGACAGTATTGTTCTTTCCACTAAAACTAACTGCTCAATGCCTTTGACAAGATGTGATTGTTTTACTCCTCCACTAAACTTGTTCCCCACATATTGGTGTTCTGTGTTTAAACATATTGCCTAGAGTCACACAGGATCAAGAGCAAAGAATTATTACTGTGTTGAAATGTAGCCTCTCAATAAATGCTTATTGAAAATGTGAGCTGTTTTACCATTTACAAAGACTCAGGTCTGGGCATTCTTGTTGCAAACAAAGTTTGTTGAAAATGAAATGATCATAAAGATTTTGTTTGCCTGTACTGTCACAATGTGGGTTTCATTGGTTTCTTATTGTTGTGAAAAGTTATGAGTCTAATTGGTAGTACCAGAGTTTTGCAAAGTCAATATCAGGACCACTTGGTAAGTGACAAAATGACTCCTTGATCTCACTGTGGACAAATCCTAGCCATGGAATGAATTCGAGCTAATGTTCTTAATTAAGTGGTGATCTGTGTGAGTGCTTTCCATACCTACAGTGTTTTTGTAGCCTGTTCTCATATTTGATACCTGCTAAGTGTTTGTGCTAATTATTTCCCTTCCAGGAGGCATACAAAGGGCACCCTGGGATCTTCCGGATTCTTTGGAGGGTCACAATTTGAAGCATAAGGTTAATTAAAAACATCTAACTCATTAAATTCTGAGTGCCAGGGGATCAGAGCACCATTCAAGTATTTGAAAGCTATGGAGTTTTTCTATGGGAAAATTTACTATTTGTAAAATGTTAGGTTTCATTTCAAGGATCTCTTGCCCTGAGGCATGACTGTGGATTGCTAGACTGAGCTTTCCTGATTTGCTTTATATTTCAGCTCAATATTCAGAGGAAGATACTCAATTGATGGGGTAAATCTTGAGGATGATTTATAGAGAGCCGTCCCACTCAGCTAAGAGATTTTGTTTTGCAAAATGTCTCCCTTATTTATAAGAATTGCATGCCACTGGTTACTTACGGAGAATCCACTGCATGCATCTTCTTTTCTAGCAGATGGGAGGAAGGCAGTGAATGAGATCAGTGTTATCCTTGCCCTTAAAGAGAGAATCACCCCCTCTCTCTTTGTCATAATCTCCACAGCAGTTTTGGCCATCACCCCTATGTGAAAGAAAAGGCTAATGACAAAGTCACAGGAAACTACTAGAAAAGAGTTAAGGTGGCTTCGGTTTATTTTCAGTCCTCCCCCCACACTCCAGGGGCCTGGTTTCCAAGCAGGCCGACTAAGTGAGTTAGGTGGCACTGTGCTGCGGAGTTGATCTATGGCTAGAAATGGAGGTTTCCTGTGTGCCGTGAGGGGCTCGGGGGAAGTGGGGGTCTTCCCTCCAGAGGACACGCTAGCTACAAAGCCCGGCATCTCTGATGAGGAGCATATGTTCCTGCAACAAGGATTCTCTTTAAAAAGTGGACAGCAGCATGATTAGGAGACCATTTCCATCATAGTCTGTCTAAGATCTTTATTCTGATGTTAAATTTGCATCTCTCAATGCAAAGATTGTCTTAATCTCTACCGAGCAGAAGTGATGATAAACCTAGTTCACTGTTCCCAGAACACATTCTAGTCAGCTCATACATTCTTTTTCTTGATCTCTGTTGCCTCAGAAGACCAAGTTTCAGTCTTAAGAATTAAATTTCAGTCTCAGAATGAAGACACTTAAGAGCTGAGAGCTGGGAGTTAAGACTTCATAGTTGCAAAGTATTGAGTTAAGGGAGTTAAATCTTAGGGTTAAGAGAGTTACACTGAAAGTTTAGTTAGAATTCAGTGTGAAGGTAACTTTTTTAACTTAGCGAATTCTCTCCTCTCTCTCTCTCTCTCTCTCTCTCTCTCTCTCTCTCTCTCTCTCTCACTCTCTCTGCTTTGGATTTCTCTTGGAGCTTTCTATGGCAGCTGCTGATCCGAGCTGTCCTCAACATGATTGTCACAAGGCAAGAACAGAGACAGGAATGTTCAGGTTCAGATGCAGCCAGGCTGTCGCTGGGTGGGAAGTTTCCCAGCACAGCTGCAGATTGATGGCTGCTCGGTGGCACCTAGGAGGGTGTCCTGCCTCCCCCTTCTCCATGCGCAGTAATCCTCACCGCCACCTCCTTAGCCTGACCCACGAGAACATTTGTTAGGCAAACACTCTGCCATCTGCTGTGTAGCTGAGGCTTCCAGAACAGAACAGAAAACAGGTGTGGTGTCAAAGTAACTTAGTGAGAGGACAAGTCAGGGAGGGTTTGGAAAATAGTTTGTGATATTCTGAGTTTTGCTCTATCCATCCTGGGCCCTTGGCTCCTGGGCCTGAAATGCCATGGCTCATCAGTGCCAGCCCTGGGTAGCCAGTTTGGACTCTGGGCCTGATAACAAGTAACTTGAGAGGACACTGGACACTGTCTTCTTCTTGCAGAGGGAGTCAGGATGTCTCCTTGGGGTTGTTCTGAGTATGCGATTGGTGTGCAGTGGCTCATAGGTCAGGAGGCTGCACTGTGGGAGTGTCGGCAGAGCAGGCTTTAACTTGTCCTTTCAGATTGCTTGTATTGCCACATTGTTCCTCTTGTCAGGTGAGGCCTGGGTTTGCTTTAGGGTTTCTTTTCTCCCAGAAAGTTTTTTTTTTTTTTTTTTTTGCAGAAACGATGGCTGCAGAACTTGTTCTGTGGTAATGTGGTACTGTGTTCTCATTGTTTCTCTGTGCACATGTTACAGGTACAGCAGTTTCTTCTATGTACAAGGGATGTATTCCAAGATCCCTAGTGGAAGCCAGAAATCACAGAATCCAGTATATACAATACTATGTTTTTTGATATACATCTACGGTAAAATTTCAATTATAAATTAAAATTTACAGGATTAGCAACAACAATAAAACAATTACATCTATACTGAAATAAGAGTTATATACAACTTACAAATTAATTTTAGAATCTTCAATTTAATGTTTTGAGACCACAGTTACTCAGATGTAACTGAACCATAGAAAGTAAGGCTGTGGGAAGGGAGGAGCTATGGTATGGTATGGTGTGAATGAGGGAGTTTTCATTAAAGGAATCAGTGGTCACCTCATCTTTCAGTCAATGTAGTGAGCACCTGTTTGTATTAAATGTAATGTTTCTGTGTTTGTTCAGTAACTCACAGTTTATAAATTCCTGATGTCACATGCTTTCTCTTGGTAGTTGGAACAGAACAGCATAGAGAGAAAGGATTCAGAATCAGAATGGCAGGGTGCAAGCCCTGCCTGTCCTCTTTGCTAGCTGTGTCACCAACTTGTTTAATATGTTTGAACTTTAGTTTCTCCCTCTGTTAAAGGGAGATAATGACAGTGACTGACTTCATAGAGCTGTTACAGGAATCATGAGAGTTAGGGGAGTACTGGACTTAACCCAGAGCCTCAGAGGTAGTGTGCCTCTGTGAGGGTCAGACATGATCAGTTAATTTTTAAAACAATTATTATTATTAATTTCTTCCCAATATTATGAGAGACAGATATGTGCTAAGGATTTTATCATTTTAAAGACAGCAGGTTCAGAAGGAAGAAGTGACTAGCTTAAGAGCTAGAGTCCAGTAAGTAGCAGAACTGAGCACTGAGCTGGGCAGGTTGGTGTACTTCTGTAATCCTAGCACTCAGGAAACTGCAGTAGGAGATTCATCATGAGTTTAAGGCCAGCCTGGGCTACATAGGTGAGTTCAAGACCAACCTGCACTACATAGCGAGACCCTGGTAAGAAGAAGAAGAAAGAAGAAAGAACAGGAAGAGGAAGAAAGAAAGAAAGAAAGAAAGAAAGAAAGAAAGAAAGAAAGAAAGAAAGAAAGAAAGAAAAGAAAAGAAGAAACAAGGAGAGGAAGAAGTAGAAGGAGAAGAACTGAACAGGAAGCCAGATCTATGACATCTTGAGGACTACGAAAACGTTAGAAAATTCAACTGAATCCATTGGTTTCAGTACCTTTGCCTCATAACGATATGCCTACTAAGCTCACCTACCACCACCAACTTTTAAACCACAATATTTATTTACCAGCAGCAGAGGAGAATGGTTCTAGAATCTTCTTTCAAAAGGGGTTTTCCAGAGCTTTGTTACCTGGCAAAGTAGAAAGGTGTCCTACATTCCTCTGTTCTCAGATTGACTCTCCTAAATCAAAACTGCGTCCCATGTTCCTGTTGATAACTATTTCAGAATATCACATTACTGTTTAAATGTAGTTCATAGACAACCAGTTTTATATTTAAAAGCAATTGTGCACTCCTAGCCTAAAAGAGATGAGATAAACACCACCAAATAGGAGTGATTGCTTTGCTTGGTCTTCTTAGCTCCAGATGAAGAACTGTGTATATCTCAGTACCTCTCTTCTGAAGGTTTGGAATTCTGAAGAAAAACTAAGAAATTTATGTAAATAACCAAAAACAAAAGACAGCAATCGATGGAAGAGGAAAAGAGAATGCAAGGGGTCTGGGTGCTTAGGAGAGTTTCCTGGGTGTGGGAGAATTTCTTGCCCAGCACTGTTGTTCTAGGAGAAAGGTAATGCCAGCAGGAAACACTGGAGGTAGAAGCCAGAGACTGAATTGAATATACTTATTTTTAGCACTTAGCAAATTATATTTCATAAGCAATCCAAACTTGTTATGGATAGAACCACTAAAACCAGTCCTTGAGGAAGCGTCCAACCAGCCTGACTCTGTTGGAAGAAAGTTGTCACCTGTGGTCACTGCAGCCAGAAGCATTTTCAGTGCTGTCACCATGCCTGGTATGAGTGTGGTGGTGAATCCCGTGCATTACTTGCTCCGTGACTGAGCTGGGAGTCATCATCTGTGACATAGATGACAGCTGCCGCCTATGTTGTACTTCTGCTTTGCTCTGCACAAAGCAGTATAGGAAGAAAAAAAAAAAAAAAAAGGAAGCACAAAGCAGCGCTTTCTAAGGGAAAACTCTAATCAGTATTTAATAGAAACTAGTACTTTGTGTTCAAGTATGAAATATTACATTTGGTCTTGTGTTTTGATTATTGCCTGTTTGATCCAGTTTTGAGAAAATGGCTTTATAGCAGTTTCCTGACGATCCTGATATGGTGTTAATATGCACTTCTAAAAAGCACTAGCAGGGAGATGGTGTGGCTTTAGTGGAACTGTCCCCTTGATCCAGTTGAAATACCCTAAAAATTAATTTTGGTGTTAGCATCCCTTTAAATTAAACAATGGTATTCCTATCTCTTTGGTAAGTTCAATTTTGAAAGAAATTTTTAAATGTACCAGGAAAATGGAATATAACTCACTCAAGGCAATTATGTGCCTTGCTCTTGTGAGTGAGTTCTTTGTGGCAGGTCAGTTCTCATTTACTAGGCTTCAAAGTCACCACTCATCTCTGAAAAGAAGTAGGAGAGGAAAGAGCACTGGACTCGGTTCACGCTCTGGCCTCTTTTCCTATACTGACTGGTTCTGTTAGCTTGGGCAGATCTTCCATTTTTTCCATTTCTTTTTCCTCAATTCAATTTTCCTCCTTTCTCTTACCTCCTTTTTACTTGCAAGGATTCTGTTGCAAGTGAAAAATAATCCCAGTTGGTTGAAGTAAACGAATAATTTAACCAGGTCATATAATCAAAGAGTCCAGGGGAAATGTATGACTTCAGGTACGGCTTGATTCAGAGACTCAGGACCCAGAATGCCCCTTTTTGTCTTTGACTCTTTTTCTACGAAGCTATTCTCATGGACAGGAAGTAAAAGGGAAGAGGAAGGGGTTGGGGTCCCATGGCCTCTGAGGGGTGCCCCTTGACCTGAGGGCCTCAGCATAGATGTGGAAGTGGTAGCAGGGAGCTGAGCATTTTGGCTGACTTGTGTGTATAAAGAGCTACAGTGAGGTAGGTATCTGAGGAGCACATTTGGGATCTGATCATAAAGAAGCTCATGGGCCAGAGCCTGCTCATGGAATTTAATTCTGAAGCATTCAGGACTCATCAGAAGAATGAGGGAGAATCGGAGATAAAAGATAAATTTCCTAGAAAAGAACATGGTAGTGAATAGCATGAGATTGAAGAGTATGATACAGCTTCAGTTTGCAGTGTCCTTAGAGGCCCATATATCAAAGATTTGATCCCCAGCAGGGCAGTTAAGTGGTGCTGGACCACAAAGTGGTGCGACTTAAGGCAAGGCCCTCAGGTCAAGGGGCACCCCTCAGAGGCCATGGGACCCCAACCCCTTCCTCTTCCCTTTTACTTCCTGTCCATGAGAATAGCTTGGCTGCCCACATGCCCCCCCATCCAGGTGTATGACCTCACCACAGGACTAAAAGTAAAAGGGCCTGACTGATCATGGGTGGAACCTGACAACATGGTGAGTGAAAACTGAGCGTTTCTCTTTTATGCTGATTGTCTCAGATATTTGTCATAGAGGTGGAAAGTGGACTCCATAGATACTGAGGCATCTACCTGCTTGAGGTATAATAGGAATCAGGGAGAGGCAAGTAAATTCATAAGAATGTTACATATAAATGAAATACAAAATGCCATCAGCTAAGAGTATTGAGAATGTTCACACAGCAGTCCAGATCAGGCCAAATATATACAGTAAATATTGGATGAAATATCTTTCTACTGGAAAAGTTCTTAGTCTATTTTCTAAATACAGAAGTATCATGAAGATTCTGTCTGGTATTGCATTTTACCATATGAGATCTATTTTGCTTGTTTGTTTTTGCTTTTGCAGTACTAGAGCTTGAGCCCAGGGTCTTTGCCCTGAGCTACCTCCTCAGCCTGTTCTTTTTTATTTTGAGACTGGGTCTTTCTATGTTGCCCAGGATGAGCTGGAACTGGCAGTCCTCCTGCCTAAGCCTCCCAGAGGTCTCGAATTACAGGCATGCACCCCTGGCCTGGCTACCCTGAAAGCTGAAATTCAGATATTGTCTGACTTTTGATTTGCAAAATCAGATGATACTATAAAATATTCACCCGTCCATTTAGTATTAACAGAGCACCTAGTGAGTGATACCTACTGTCCCTCAAAGCCTGGTGCTTTGTACACACTGCAAATACGGCACATAAGATCCCTGACCTTAGGGAGCTGATAGTCTTCCAAAACTTGTCAGTTTTTAAATTTACTTAAATAGTGTATCTTCATTTTTAAAATCTGAACTTGTGGAGGGATTGTTTCTAGAGAAGACAACTGGAAGATATAATTAATAACCCTATTCCACTCCAGATTCCTCTCAATGTTACTGTGCATTTTAAAATTTTTCATAAAAACTTATTTCTTGAAATTTTTGTTCTTGATTTATGACAAAAATTCTGTCATGGCTATTTTAAAGTGATTTAATTAAGTGATCATTTTGCTGCTGTTCTTATATTTGATAGATCATGTAAGTGTCATTTGTTAAGCCATTTGGGTCAATAAAGACCCTTTTTTGTTTTTCCCCAAGTGACTGCTGAGCCAGGAAACACCAGCCTCATGCTTTTCTCATTCCATTCTCTCTCCTTTTGGCTGGTGTGGATTATTATTAGTTATGACTTCGCAGGGTGTTAGCCACAAGTTATCACAGTGCAGTAATGGTTAAGGTCCACAGAGATGAAATGCTCTAATTAGGAAGCAAAGTTGAGGGGAAAGCAGTTTTCAGAGAGGACTGAGATCTGGCATGTGAGACTAGGTTTTCCTCATGTAGTCACACATAGTCTGATAAACCAAGTGCTGAGTAACTTGAAACAATATACACTTTCTAAATAAGATTTAAGATTTCACATTTATGCTGATAATAGCTGATTTAAATGAATGAGGAACTAATGAAAATCCCTCAAGAAACAGACTTAGCATCCATCAAGGGTTCCTGTGGTCCATCTTTCTTCCTCATAATAGCTCCCAGGGGACAGAAGGAGCCCGCCTTTGGCAGATTTTTACAATATCTTTTCTTACTGCAAAGGTAATCCTTATTCATTCACCAGTGAATTTGGTGAATATAAAAAACCTAATATGGGAAAGTAAAATTGGATATAGTCAAATTTATATTTTGGCTGATTTTTTTAAAAACTTACCATAGATCACAAAGGTTTTGAACTATTCTGTTTCCTACTGAAGGCTAAAAGCAACACAGCAGCATAACAAACCTTTGCCAAGACCATCTGCCCTCTGTCTCCCAGCCTTTCCTTCCTCACTGTCCTAGAAATAAATAAGTCCCTTTAGCAGGAAAACTGCTATGGGAAGCAAACCTCTGTAGTGTGTCTATTCTCTCTGATGTGTGTGACAGTAGTGTGTCATTTTGGTGCAGTGATAGGTGCAGAGTTGAACATGGGTTTTTTTAAATAAAGCTTTGTCAAACAATCTCATTTCTCATAATCTGCTGTGTGTAAAGACACCCAGTGCAGGGAAGACTCACTTCTTACTGAAGGGGCAAGATGTGGTCTTACTTTCTTCCTGTCACACAGTTATTGATTTTACAATAGAAATAAAAGTTTCTTTACCCTGTGTTTCTCAGATTCCAAAAATCCAGCCTCAGAAACTGTGCCATAGATGGTGAGGCAGTGGTTCCGAAGGACCCTGTGTCTGCTGGTCACCTGTGGAGGTGAAGCTTGGTGTCTTGCTTATGCAGAGAGAATGCTAAGACCTTATGTCACTTGCCAGGGGCCAGCAGAGGCTTGGGATCGAGATGTAATATGGGTAGACATTGCCCTTTCTTTCCTCCCTCTGAACTAGTCAGAAGCTGCATTACTGTGTTCTCCAAGTTGCTCATGGGACAGGAACTCATGATCCCCTCCTACAGTGACACTGTCTACTAGACTAGGAAGAGAAAAGCCTGTCGCAGCATGAGAATATCTGTTCCTGCTGAAAGGGAGGTACCTGAATTATACACAATGCCTGCCAGCCTATGAGACAGAATGTGTCTCAAAGTGGCCCGTCAAATACTACCTGTCCTTCGCCTTTCGGGCTCTGCCTGTTTCCCATTCAACTAGCATTCTACCATCTTGGAGCTGTCTTACCTACCTTGGGGCGCTGCTTTTTTTTTTTTTTTTTTGTACGGGGGTGGGGGGGATCAAATTCACGACCTAGCACTTGCCAGGCAGGCACTTATGCCACTGAGCTAAATCCCTGGCCCTACCCCTACTTATTTAACCCTGTCAAAAATCAAGCTGTTCACTCAAGCTTTACCTCCTCGGGGAATCCTGCCCTGACCTCTGGAGTGACTGCTTCTTTATTTCAATGTCCTTATTTCAGCTTGATGCCCCTACTGTGTACATGTGTGATTATTTGGTTAGAATTAATTTTCCCCACTGGACTGTAAGCTTATGAGAACACAGGCTTTGTTTACCTCTACTGTTTTTCAGAGTACCTGCCACATAGAATGAGCTCAGACAATAGCCAAGTAAACGAATGAAGAAATAAATAAATGGATAGATATATAGATGAATGGTTGGATGGGCAGATAAATGGGTAAATAAACATGAATTAGATATGCTGTTATTATGATGTTTAGGAAGAGGGTCTATTTTAAAAAGAAATATTTTATAATTGTGGTTTATTTGATCATTATATACGTGGCCCAATATTAACTTCTGCCTAGGCTTAAGGGATCAAAAAAATACCAAAGAATAGAAAGGCAGGAGAGTGAAACATGGGGCTTCTTAAATTTTTAATCCCACTTTTAAAAGGTAAAGTCAGATATGCTCTCAAGCTGTTTCTGCATTTTTAACGAAGATAAGTTTGGAATATTCAGCACGGAAGGTGACCTACAGGATCTTTGATTGGCATCAGAGTCTACCTTATCATTTCTTATTCTCTGTTCTTTCCAGATTTCTAGGAAAAGTCAGAGCCTCACACTTTTTACTTAAAAGTACATATGCATTCCCTAGAAACCTCCCAAATGTGTGAAATAATTACCAAGGAGACAAAAGAAGAGGACTCCTACAGTCAGATATTCATTCAAGTATCTGTGTGAGGCATTGTTCTGTGTGGGTCAGATTATGACTTGTTTCCCCTTTCAAAATATATTTCAAGTTACATTATTAAAATGCACCATAAGGCGTCTTTGTATAGAAAATCGAAAAATAGAACCTCAGATGGGCCAGACATCCCGTGTACCCCAAGTTTTTCATTTTTCATTAAAGTAGCCCTCGACTTTGAAAAATATAAGTAGGCCACGGAGAGAAATGCCTGATGTGAATTTCTTCTAATAGCCCCCAAACTCTTCTTTCAAATTACTACAAAAAACAATTCAGCATTTTTAGTGCCAGATTGATGAAAACAAACAAAAAAAAGTGCATATTAAGCTTTCCTGATTAATTAAAGGCAGTGAAGAAAAAGTCCTCCCAGCTCAAGCTTATGAAAACAAATAATGCTCGGAAATGAGTGTACAGTCTAAAACTGAGTGCTACTGTGAGTTAATTTATTTGCCTTCATATTGGGTATCATTGCCCTAAAGTGTTAAAACCACTAATTACTGGTAGATTGTAAGAGAGAGGAAAATCGTAAGATCATGAATGTGATTTCAAGTTACACTTGGAAAACCACTTGAGAACACTCTCTGGAGAAACAATTTTGCTTTTGTCCCATGAGACAAGTAAGAGGCACTAACAGATCATCCTTGGCCCTAATTCTCAACCTTGTTCACAGCCAGGTTCATTCACAGCCAGTGAATGATGACCTGGGTCAACACAATAAGTTACCAGAATGATGAAAACTTGAGGGTTTCAGAGAAAAATATATACTGGAGCGCTTTCTGGCACCCTGAGGCCCTTGGTCTTGGAGAGAGATCTGGCACCACCATCGGGGTGACACAGAACAGGAATGGTTCTTTGTAAAGTCACAGAAGTAGAAGGAAAAGTGAAGAGAGTAGGGAGAAGCTAATATTTGGGACTTTAATTCTTCTTTCTACATCTAGTGATCTTTTTTAAACGTGTATGTCTGATTTGTTTCACTTACAATTATATTCTTGAAGTGCATCCATTTACCTAAACCTCTCTCAAGTTTATCCTTCAATATGGCAGATTGCTACTCTGTTGTGTACAAAAGCCACATTTTCTTTATCCATTCTTCTCTTGATGGGCATATGGGCTGCTTCCAATATTTAGCTTTTGCAAATTGTGCTGCTATAAATATGGGTGTACATATATTGCTGAGTATGATGCTTTAAAGAAAAAGAACTTCATGCTTTTATTACTGCATATTTGTCATACATAGTAATCACTGCATATTCAGTGCTTTTTAAACAATCCTTCCAAAGGCAGTATTTTTTGAGTTTTCCTTAAGCATTCATTGCTGTTGGGAATTTATCAGTTGCCTTAAGGATGTGAAGAATTCTCATTCTTCCTTGGTTTTGACTGTTGTTATTGTTTTGTTTGGGGGGGTCTGTTTTTGTTTTTGGAATTCTTTAAAGATGACTTTTAGTTTCCTGAAGAAGTTAGATGATACAATTTCTGTGTTAACAGCTATGAAATGAAGTCTACTTTGCAGTAGTTTGTTTGTTTTAGCATTGTAGTCGGTGATTAAACTGAAGGAGGCTCTTTATTCCTTGAGATGTGCAAGAAACAAAGGAAAAGATACTAGTTTAATTCCTTTCTTCTTCCTGCTGCCCTTCCCCCTCCACTTCCTCCTCCTACTTTGTTTCATCTTTATCCTTTCTGTGTTCATATCTCTCTATCCATTGCCTATTCCCCCTCTTTCAATCTCTCCCTTCTCCCTTTCCTTCCTTTCTTCTCCCCTTCCCTTGGTCCTCTCCTTTTTGCTCACCCTCTCTCTGTCTCCTTTAGGATAATGTGGTATTGAGGTACACACATTTATCATGGCTGCCAAATAGGCTTCATGTTGAGTATCAGTTCTGGAAGATCAGTTTTGACGGTTTGAGAAAGTGTGGGTGAAGGATTCTGAAGCTTGGTCCAGGCTGAATGGGAGTGGGTGAGCTTGGGTCCATTAATGGACACCTGCCCTGCTATCAAGAATGCACATCTCATCCAAATTCTCACAAACATTTTATTTTCTGAATATTTAAAAGATTGCTCATAGCTAAGGGATACTTCTCAATTTGGATTCCTTTCCCTGAGATAGGATGTGCCAAATGGCAGAAATGATCAGAACACATAAAATTGAGTTTTAGCCAGTTCTAAATTATGCACATAGATGTTCAGATGAGATGGAATTGCATTATTTTTGTTTATGTATTTTTCAGAATAGTTGTAACTTGCCTTTACTCAAATGTACTGCTTATTACTGTCTATAGAAGTGTACGGTTTATGTAAAGTAGCAGTTGATAATCCACTGAAGTTCCCTCCACGTGTAGAGTTTTGGCTAACACTTTGTTTTTACCTGCCCTGTGTAGATAAAATGGAATTCTGCACCATTTGGAAGACAGGGTGCTTTGTGTTTGAAATGGAGGCCAGTTGGCCTTTGCAGGACAAGCTTGAAGTCACTGATGCCAGTTCAGTCCCCAGATGAGCAAATTAACTTTCGCCCTTTTCATGCCCAGAATCTGCATACCTTATTCAGCTGTGAGTTAGAACGGATAACTCTACAGTGCTTTGGGCACACACCCCCACATAGAAGATGCTCCCAAAAAGTTCTGTAGGCAGTATTTATCTCACTGTCCTGTAACATACACTATTTCCTTCCAGTGTCTGTCTGATTCTTCCACTTCCTGATTCTAGTTAACTGAGTCATAGACCTCAATACACCTAATGCTACCAACCCCACTGTGACTCTTAATGTTAGGAACTACATGTAAAGCGAGGGTTGTGATTAGGATTATGGTAGGGAGCCCACTCCACCAATGCTAGTTTTGCTGGGTATTAAATAAGAGTAATCTTAGCTTCATTCCTCTCCACCTTGCCAGGACTTAGAATACTTACACAGAATAGGGACTTGGTAAGTAGTTGTTTAATAAATGTGCACATTTTCAAAAACATATGAGACTCACCCAGTTTTGTACTCACTGAAACTTTTGTACTATGCATGCCTTCTACTCCACGTGGTCAGGCTCTCTCTCACCAGTACCTGTAGTACTAGGAAGTTATCAACCTGAGTTGCAGCCCTCAGCCAATGAAGTGAAGTTGGAGGATAAACCCCATCCAACTTCTTTCTTCATATGAGAACTCTCTCAAGTGTGTTCCACATTGTCACCCTGAGACGCCTCCCCCAGTAGACCAAGTCCTAGTTGCTTGAAGTTTATGAGTATACCTTGTAGCAGATTTCAGGTTTCTTCCCTCTCCTGTCTTCTTCCGCTCCCCTACTAGTATTCCTGGGGACCATTTCTCAGTGGGATTTGTGGTGGGATTCTTATCCTCAGGGTCTGCTCTGGAAGAACCCAGTCTAGAGTGGTAGTAATGAAGGTATGGGAGCATGGATGCTCTGTGCGTCTGCTGCTACACTGGAAAAACAATTTGGTACAGCGTGGTCAGCTTTCAGTGAGCCAGGATTTTCATCTTGATATATTAAGGTTACCGTGCTACTTAAGAAGAGGAAAAGAATTTTTATATAAAAGTCAGGTAATGTTGATCTTTTAAGAATTCTAATGCAGTAAAGACTTGATTAAGCATAATTTATAAATCGGTGTTCCTTGCCCTGTCATTTCAATATATGGAAGCTATTACTTCTTGTCTGCTCAGCAACTGTTCCTTGCCCAAGTAGGACACTGAAATGATTAGATGACCAAAGCTCGCTCTCTCTCTCTCTCTCTCTCTCTCTCTCTCTCTCTCTCTCTCTGCTTGCTGGATTCTTTCATGGTTCCAATGGCTCCTCTCTCATTCTTCCATTCATCTGCAGTTATTGGGTTGAGAGCTTCCTAAGAATTATCTTCTCCAGCCAAGTCATTATCTTTTCTTTACTTCCGTCTCTAATTCACTACTAGAAAATTCGCGGTTTAGTAATGGTGTCGTTAACATATAGCAGCCCCTGAGATGTTCTCAGCTCTGAGAGATAAGGGCTATGGCTAGTGTGCTGGCATAGACTCACCCACTTCTTGTGTGTGGTGGCACCCTGGATGTGCGAGGTTGTTTCAAGTGCTAATTGCATGCTTTTGATGTATTTGTAGTCAGCCACAGGCACAGAGTTTCTTCCATGGTGCAAGAACCATCTACTCCAGAGACTGGGCACACTATTCTGAAAGCAGATTGACAGAGGCAGAAATTCACTCTGAAATATTCCTAAAAGAGTATTTCTGGTAATTCTATACCCTAATGAAGTGCTATAGGGGCTTCAGTTCATTTTCTTGATACTGCACAGAAAACAATAAAGTAATTTTATTCTTCTGTGATTTCACTTAACACTGGAATGAGGAGTTTTTTGCTTCTCTAGAAGCTGCAATTAGATGACAAAATATCTGCATTCTTTCTTTTTTCTTTGGATCTGTTATCTTCCAGGAAGTTCCTTTGTGTTTGTTTAAATATTCTAATAGGACTTACAGTTCTATTTTCTTCTCTTCGGTCTCGATAAATTATGGCGTTATTGAGCAAAGAGACCGGTGCATCGCTATTTATTCAGCTAGTGTGATGTGAAGAGCTGTGTTTGAAGTCTGCTTAATTCTTCCTGTTGTTGCAAGAGAGATGTGGGACCCAGAGGTGCCATACTCAGGGATACCTGTTCAGTGAAGTCAACTCATTTTTAATACTGAGTCAATAGTGGTTTTTGGTTGTTGTTTGTTTGGTTTGGGTTTTGTCTGACTCTGGCAAGAATGTAAATAAATAAATACCTTGAATTTTATGGGATTCTATTGGGATAAATACCTTGAATTTTATGGGATTCTATTGGGATTCTATCCCACATCAGGTTTTTTTGTGAGTTCTAGAAAGCTAAAAGTCTTTGAGTAGATTTAAGTTTATTTTAGTATATGTGGGCCATTTTCACATTGTTTCATATTTGTTTAACTTCACTATTGGACCATTTACCATTTTTAAACTCTGTAAAAATTCTAAATTATTGAGAGCATCTGTTTGCCTTAATGTGTAGGCACTTTGATTTTTTTTTACTCTGAAATGTAGGAAATGTGGGGCAAGTGTCAGGCACTGGTGTGTTATCTATAGGTGTGGTAATTTAGCCGGGCACTGCCACTGTGGGAATCTGTGTCTACTGAAAGGGTTTTTCAGGTCCCTACTGATGGCCTACTTTTTTGTAGCATGAAATCAGAGACTTCAGTTCAAGGTCAGTGGTAAAATTTGGATATTAAATTTGTCACAGTAGCAATGGCCCATTTTCATGAGGCCATTTGCTTCATGTTGACTTAGCCAGGAAATCAGCTAGAAATACAGGGATTCTCCTGAAACTTAGAAGAAAATTTACAATAGAACAGTGTTGAGTACTCTTTAAAGACAGCCATAAGATGTATGAAAATTTTAAACCTTGAAGATGAAATTTTAAAATATATTTATAGGTATATAGGAAAAAAATGTAAAGGAGAGTATTCTGCTAAGCTCCATTCCCATGAGATGTTCTAAGAATTTGTATTTGCTTGCAGTAAAGAAATTGATCTTACTTTGTATAATTAGACATTTTCAGACTTATTTAACCAAGGGCCATTTTTTTTTTGTTTTGCTTTGTTTTTGTTAATGGTAGATTTTTTGTTGTGGTGACTATAAGAACAAAAATGCAGAAAATTCTGCAAATGCTCATGGCATTATAACCACAGAAATTTCCGAGTGACGTTGTTTGAAGGCTTGGCAGAATTTCATTTTCATAGTTTAGCTTATATTTAATTTTAGCCAGTGGAAATTATGAAAAATAATAACAGTGAGTTCAGACTGCTATAATAAAATGCTAGGAACTAGGTAATTTATAAAAAACATATATTTATTTCTCATAACCCTGGAGGTCCAGCTGAGGGCAATGAGATACCATTTCATGCCCTTGTATAGCTGATGGGACCAGAAAAGGTCTTTTTCCCTCTTCCTAGCAGGGGACGCATTGGCTTTGGCTTCTCATGCTGAGCTGGGGGTCAGAGATGCCACTTAGACAACTTGGTGATCCAGAGAACTTTACCAGAATTGAAACCCCTTCTGCACACTTAATCACATCCCCTCTCCAACATATATAAAGCCCTGAAATTCCACAGCACAGCAGACTGTAGAGCTACAGTCAGTTATGAAAACCTTTCACTAAAACAAGGGCACTAAACCTTGAGGAATTTGACAAATTTAGATCCTTGTTGTTCGTTTAAGTGAAGAGCACATGTGCCTACATTTTCTCTTTTCTTTTTTTCTTTTCTATTTTTTTTTTTTTCAGTGCTGGGGATCAAACCCAGGCCCTTATGTATGCCAGGGAAACACTCTACCACTAAATTAGATCTCCAGCCCTTTTTATTTTTTTATTTTGAGTTAGGATCTTGTTGAGTTGCCCAGACTGACCTTGACTGTGTGATTCTCCTTCTGCAGCCTCTCCAGTAAGTGAGATTACAGGTGTGTGCTATTACATCCAGGAACAAATGACTACCTTTGTGTGCTATTTGCAGGAACTCAAGAATCTCCTATTGTCCATTTGGTCAACTTCCTCTGACCTCAACATGAAGTAGTGAAACTACTTCATAAGTTAAACAAACAAAATGGTGGAGGGGGATAGTGCTCATGCCAATATCCAAATATCCATATTTGTGATGACTATTGATAGCTAGAATGATGAATTAATACACAAAGTTGGATTCAGTGTCTTTAGACAGTGTCAAAGGTAACATGTGAGAGCTAGAGGAGGAAAAGAGCAGTGTAAGCTTAAGTGGTGCTTTAGAATGTCTCTTCACTGGGGAAAGAACACTTACAAAAGATCCAAATTTGTTCAATTAAGAAGAGTCAATATGGCGTGTTTGCCATCTGTCAAACACAGTAACTCTTCTCTGCAAAGCAGTGCTGTCAGCAACCTTAATACATCGGGAAGTACTAGAGAAGAGCTGCTGCTTTGCTCGCAGAGTTTCTTAAAGCTGCTATTGAGAAAATGCTGCCTTTCATTCTCAGTTTGCTGTAACTCTCTGTGGGAAGATGGTAACACTCATTTTCAGATTCTTTGTTGTTGAAAATTGTGTACTCTTGTCCTTGGGCTCACTCACATATGAGCAGGTGGACTGAGCAGTCTCACCACATCTTACCCTAGAGTCTAGCGTCTGTGTCCCATTGACCAAAATGACCAGTTCCTAGATGGGCATATTGTTCCTAGATGGGCTTCACCAGGACTTTCTTACCTGTGTCTGAGATGTTTCTATTTAGGAAAGATTGTGGTATCCAAGGAAAACAAAATGATCCCAGGGGCTTCTCTAAAATATTTTATTCCCATAGCTGGTATTTTGCAAACTGTTTTCCTCTCCAAAGACTATCAAGTAATTTGTAAGGTCTCTACTGTAAACGTTTTCAACTAAGCATCTTGTTTTTCTTGAATCTTGGAACCAGAAATACATGCAAAACATGTAATAAAAATGCAACGAGGAAAATGCTAACTTACAAAGAGTATCTCTGGCTTTCATGAGGAAGGTGGTAGTGTATTAGCTGCACAAACAATCCATGAATCTAAAACATCACTTTACTTGCATAGTTCTTCATGAATAAGTCCATGGTAGAGGTCTTTCTCTGTGCTTCTTGGAGGTGCCTTAGAATTCTGAGTGGGTCCTAATTCTGTAATATTTCAGCCTCAGTGTGAACTCTTCAGACACGCATATCAAAACCATTCTTAGATAACAGGAAGGTGAAGGATTGTCAAAAACAGCAGTGTTCTCATGGCTCCACAGAATAGGTTGGATGCACCTTCCTGGATTCATGGCCTGCAAAAGCAGAGGGGATATTCACTGAGCTGCCTGTTAGGCTCGTAATTGCTTCTCTCTACCCTGGCTTCCCACATTTTCTTTTGGAGACCAGCACTTGGGAGGCTATAACTACTTCTGCTGGATGGAAGTCAGTCTCACAAAAATTTAGGCCTCTGAATTTTAGCCTTACTTAGGTTTCAGGTCCATCTAAGAAGCTTTGGGCTTTCTGAGAAAAATGTATATGTTTCTTACCTGTTAATTTCTCAGTCATTTCCCAGCATGTGACGTCTCTGTACCCCCAAGTCTTCCATTTAGATGCTGGTTTGGGTTGTTTCAGACGACTAAGTAAGAACGCTAAGAGGTAAACAGAAAAGCACAAGCTAATTAATTAGCTCTTTAACTACTCCATTCTTTAATATTTATAGTTTGGCTCTTACTGATGTTTTAAGTATTCAGATCATAGGTATAGCTAATTACACATGAGTGATTTTAGGGTTCTGACTAAACATAGTGGTGCCCTAGGTATCTCATTTTATTTTCCTTTTCAGGAAGAAATCGAGCACTTTAAGTGTTAACTAAAGACCTAGTTTATGATTGGAATTTCCCAAATTAACTGGGCAAGTCTCCAGAGCATCACTTGTAAAAGCAGATGGGCTCTGGAGTGTGGGTACAGACTGTGAGTTATTAGCCACGTGGCTGCAAGTTGCCCTGCCTATTTGGGGGCCTCAGTTTTGTCCAGTGTAAGCTGGGATTCTTGCTATGAGATTATTACGAGGACTGACTGGGACTGCACATGCAGTCATGTACTGTATTTAGAAAATTACTTAATATACTGTGCTCTTTCTAGATAGTATCCTTAACTCAGACTTTTATATCCATCTTTCTTCTAAAAAAGATTAATACATAGAATATAACTTTGAGCATTCTGAATATTCCAGTTATGCTTCTCTTGTTTGAGCCAATGTGTCTCAATAGTGTAATAGACAAGATAATCAGTGCTATCAGCAACTCAACCCCCCCAAAAAAAATACCCTTGGGAGATTATTAAATTAGAGGAAGGGAATAAGAGGGGGAGAGAGAAAGAAGATTGGGAGAGTAAGAAAGACTGAGTATGACCAATTATGATATATGTGTGTATAGGGATGTCATAAGAAAGCCCAATACTAATAAAAAACATGCATAGTAAGGAACTCCATGATTTACAGACATTCAAATTGCGAACTTTCACAGCTAAGAATGGACTTTGAATTACAAGCATCTGTAGATATGAACAAATCATGGCATTTTAAAGTAACTGTAAAAGTAAAAATTGTTCATTCACAGTTGTAAAGTACTGTACTTGTACTGTACTGCTTTTGTAAGGTAACCATAAAGGTAAAATAGTTTCAGTAAAGTAAAATACTTTTATACTGTAAATAGTATAGATGTAGAAGTAGTTTATCTACAGTACAGTACTCAAATACTGGGGTTTATGCTTCACATTGTATATTTGTGTCAAAAGTGTATTAGACTCACTTCATTAGACTTATGAAGGAGTTTAATTCATGAAGGTTCTTTGGGAATGGAACTCATTTGTAAGTTAGCTATTCGTCCTTTGATTTATTTGACTCTTTAAAATGTAAGGTCTTTTGTTCCGGGGTACAGATAGATATTTACAAATATGTCCAAGTCTGTTTTAAGAGGTTCTCTTTGCTTTAGATTTGTTAAATAGGACTATGGAAGGGAACAGTTGCACATTCCGATTTTTAATTGTTAAATAATACAGTGCCTGCATCTCGGTCGATGCCAGCAAAATGTTGTTAAATCTAGTTCGTATGTTATAACCTCTTTGACACCTGAAAGGTGGAGTCTGGTTTTTTTTGTTGTTGTTTTTGTTGTTATTGTTTGTTTCTGTGACCCTTTATCTTTATTATAGTTGTGGCCCATTGTGAATCCCTCACACACTGGCTTTATTTCATACAGATGTTTCCAGAATGCCTACTTTTTCACTAGATCTAGATCAAAACATTGCAAAAGGAGCATAAATTGTAGTCTTCTTAGCAAATGCATACTTCACTTCACTTGTCTTGAAAAAAAGTTTTGATAGAAGAAACAGCAGGTTGTATCCTAGAGGCACTTGTCTAGTGGCCAAGTAGATGTATGATCTGGAGAAAAACACTCTTATTCTACATGGAATTCTGTTGCATTGCCTGTAAAATGAAGTGTCTAATGTCTTTTGGTTCTTGAGTACCCTCTAATCAGCTGATGGAAGTTCTATCCCACTTGTATGGAAAAAGCACATTGTCTGCCAATTTGGTCAACTACTTGACGCCTTCAGCTCCAGTCCCACTCAAACACCCCCAATAACATGCAGCACCCCCCCAATTAAGTTCCCTCCCATACCTAAACCATGTCTGGATCCAAGATAATCACAGCTGTGTCTTGCTTCTCTTGCTTGAATGATTGACCTCTGAGGGTCATGATTCTTGTTGTATTAGTTTATCAGCACAAAGAAGAATGAAAGATGTGATTTCACTTGACATTTTGAAATGACTGGCCTTTGAATCCAAACTGAATTCATACTGTCTTGTTAATATTTCTAGGATAAACCTGGAAATTAAGATATTTGGAAAGTGTTTAGGCAAGTCTAGATTTGCTGCAGGTAGTTTTCAAACGTCAGATTTGTTTAATGGGTTGTGGCTGGAAATGAGGTAATGCAGATATTAATGTTAGGAGTTTACCCTCCACATATTTCCTCTTTCCCAGTTCTCTTTCCTATGGCCACTCTAATAACAGTATTGAACTTCCAGTTTTCTTGTTCATAGAACAAAGCTCCTATAAGGCATTTTCACTTGTTCTTATAGTTATTTGAAGATTTTTTTTTGTAATTGACAATCATGTTGAATATTCCAAAACATTAAGAATGATATTTGCCGCTGTGATGCAGGCCTGTAATCCCATCACTGGGGAGGCTGAGGCAGGAGGATCAAGTCCAAGGCCAGCTTGGGTTACATAGTGAGTTCAAGGTTAGCCTGAACTACGTAGGATAACCATGCCTCATAAAAATGATATTTATTGATTGTTAACATACTTTTAGGACTGTTTTGGATTTGTCATAATTTATTCTCTCCTGGGAAGTCAGGGCTGGAAGAGAAACTGATTTTGTGTTACTGAAAGGATTTGCTTACCCAGGTGGAAGGCTACTTCTGTTGGCAAGGCTATCAGAAAGTTACCTGTGCCAGCTCATTGCATCCAGTACTTTCTGCTTTCATCTTTATGCCATCCTATACTTAGATAAAGTCAGTACCTCGCTTTTCCCAGGAAGGAAACTGAGGATCAGAGGCGCTCAGATGGCCAAGCTCACTTAGCTGACACCTGATAGAAGTGTGTTTGAATCCAGGTGCTTCTGAATGGAGAACGCACACTGGCTTGTATTGATCCTAGCAGGGAATCCTAGGATCCTGATGGGGAATAGCAGAGGTCTCTCTCTCTAGGAGTATAATGGAAACATTGCCATAGACTCAGAATGTGCAGTCATAGAACTGGGGTTCCTAGCACAGCCTACCTCCCACCTCACCTTCAGGTTTTCCACACTTTGTCCCCAGTTCTGCGTATACTACAGCAAATAGCTATGGCTGCCTGGCACCCCATCTTCTACCCCAAAATGGGCCCCCGCTTCTGAGGCAGACACTTCTGGACCCCTTGTTGCAGTGCTTCTTTCTGACTTATCCCCCTCCCTGACACCTTCCTTGTCTAAGACTCTGTTCTACCTCGCACCATTCTGACTTCATAAAGAAATCTCAGTATCCATTGTAGGAAGAGAGTAACAAATTAGCGACCTTTTGCTATTGTCCTGCAGGCGATGATCATTATTAATGATTATAAAAAGTGTTTAGAATTTGAAATAAGTGCTAACATTTACTGCACACCTGTGGTACGCCTAGGCGTGATGGGAAGGACCCTATGCTGATCTCATTACAGCCCATGAACATGCACAGATGGGGTCTTTATCATCATCTCCGTTTGAGAGGTGGCTGTTTGGGCTGTGGGAGAGCTTAAGAGACTTTCCCAAGATAAAAATGTCATAAGCTTTGGAAATCAAGTTATCTAACTCTCAGTGCTTACAACTGTTCATTTACTCCCCCTTCTAATTCAGGGAAGGCCATAGGAATAGTGCTGTATGCTAGGATAGGCGACACCCAACAAAGGTTCAGTGTGTTGAGGGCTTGGCCCCCAGTTCCGCATTGTGCAGAGGCCAGGCCTTCTGGAGGGGAACTGGATCTCGTGAGGACTCTAACTTCATCAGCTGATTCATCTACTGAGGGTTTCATAATTTGATGGCATTATTGGGAAGTGGTAGGAACTTTTGGAAATGGGGCATGGTTGGAGAAAATAGGCCACTGGTACATGATCCTGAAGGGTCTGTCTTGTTTTCAGTCCTTCGCCATCTCTCTTTTTCCTAACTACCTCAATAGGAGCAGTTTCACTCCCGAATGCTCTCTGTGCAAGGCCATGAGACCTTGCATCACTGCGGCCCTCTAAACAGTGAGCTGAGTACCCAAAGGCTGAAACTTCTGACACTGTGAGCCAAAACAATTTCTTCTTCCTTTATGTTGATTTATGTCAGGCATTTTTCCACAGCAATGAAAACACTAACTAGCACAAGTGCCTAGGGAATGTTAAAAATCTCATTCATTCATTCATTCATTCAAAAATAATCATAGGAAACCTTTTGCATCCTAGTATCTAAGGATGTCTCAGTGAATAAAACTGACAAAAATCTGCCCACATGGAGTTTATATTACAATTGAGGAAGATAGGGGTATGCAAAAATGTCATAGGTAGGGCATGCATGTGTTAACTGGTGATGTGTGGAATGGAGGAAGGTAAAGCCAGGATAGGTGAATGGTCCTGGTTAGGATTATTTGTTATGAGCACTCATGCTAGAGAGGATATTCGCTCTGGTTGCATCAGTGTATTGCCTGCTGATAAGCTGTACATTTGGTGCAGTGCTTTTCTCTCTACTCTAGAGTTACTTTCCACATGCCCCTTAGCCTTTGCCTTCTGGGTAATTTTTCATCATAAAATTTGAATTTGCTACCTAGAGTCCTGTGCAGCTTTTAGTGTGAGCACTGTGATTTGCTCTATTGAGCCGGGCTGCTGTGCACACTGTAGTTATTTAGATTCATGTGAAGTCAATACTCTGTGTATGTGAACAAGGGTTGGCTTACATAGGCTCCTCATTTACTTGGTGATGATTCTGTTAGTGCCACTTAATATGTGACAGTACTCAGCATAAGGAAATGCAAGGCAGATGAGGTAGAAAATAATCTTTCTCATGCTTGGCAAAGGCATTCTGTGTGCACTGGACATTCAGCGGGACTTGGCCAGAGTGGCCTAAATATCTGGCACTGAGGCCCTTCTCTCGGCGCTTAATTGCAGAAGTGAAGCATCTATCCATCACATTTAGGAACAAGGCTTAAAATGCAAACTTTACCCCCAACTCCCAGAAAATAAGGCTTCCAGACTTCTTGCCAAAAATGAAGCCAAACCATCCATGGGGTGCAAATACCCCTTTTCATTTATACTCCTTTTTTTCTCTTTGACCCTTTATAGCAAACCATCTATCATTTTGTGGTTGAGGTGCCATGTGATCCAACAGGTAAGCACTGGTAACACTCGGGGTCAAAACAGTTCCTTTGGGGTTGCCTCTGTGGCTGCTATCGATGCTGTGGCTGTAGTAATTCTGAGTCAGTCCATAGCAATTCTTAGAAAATGCCAGTGTGGCCCAAGAGAACCATATTCTTCTTCATGGAAGACAGACTACTTTTGTGGGCGCCCCTCCAATATTGTGCTTGAGGACTCCATGGTGCACCAGTGAAGTACTGCTGCTCTGGCACTGAACAGTAGTAGTACTGAGAAATCCGATGGCTTTAGACTTGTTCATATTTTTGTTGGAGGAAGGCAGTTATGCAAACTCCCCTGTATGTGAGAAATTAGTAGAACTGGAAGAAAAATGAGATCTGGTCCTTGGTTCAAATATCTTCAGCCAAAAAAATTAATTGAACATGTCTTTATATAGTATGAGAACCCATAAGAATGTTGAACAAAATCTAATATGGTTACTATAGTGAGGTTATAATCTATTGTGGTATCAATAAATTAATAAAAACTATAAAATCAAACCTCTAATGTTTGTTATAAAGAAAACATGTTTTGCTCAGAGATAGTAGATCAAAGAGAATTTCCCTAGTTGTAAAGACCATAAAGGATCTCCATTGGAACTTACAATTGAGCTGAGATATAAAGCATGGATGTATGTTAATTAAGTGAAGGCAGACATGGAGGTTTGGGGGTTGAGGAACATTAATAAAGCCCTGTGGCAGGGAGAGAGATTGGAATGGTGGGAAAACAACACTAGAGAGGACAGAAGACACAAGATGAGATTCTAAAGATAGTAAGACCAACAAAAGCTCTGGATCTTTATCCCAGGTACAGTGAGAAATGACTGAAAGGTGAGAAGCAGAGGTGATCAGATTTGTGTTTTAAGAACATCTGTATATAGCATTAGCATGGAAAACAGATTAGAGAGAACAGAAGTAGGTAAGGGAAGATGGGTTTGAAAGGAAATCAAGTATTTAATTAAAAGGAGAAGACATCAGTAATTACCACCACAGAAAGCACTGGGAAGTGCCTGCACTGAGGAATCCAGTACTGTCAGAGTAAGAGGAGAGACATGTACCTGTTTGGGCGCTTATAGGAGAGTCACTGAAGTGAGTGAGATTTCATTGACAGAGGAATTGTAGTTCAGACAGAGGTTGAGAAGAATGTTGAGAGACCAGTTAGGAAAGGGAAAAAAATGACAGTGAGAGAACTTGACAACACCAAAGAGCAAACATTAGATTAGTTTAATGAGGTCATGAGGTAGGGACCAGTGAATACTAGTTTCTTTTTTTCTAAGGAACCTCAAGGGAACAAGGCAGAAACCCAAATCCCAAAAGAGCAGGCATATAGAACTTTTTCCTGACATCTGGGTGGAGAAAAAGGACAAGGACTAAGTTACTTACGCTATGCCAAGCAGGGTGGGACCAGCCACAGGGCTGACTTGCTGTTAGGGCCTCATGCTGTGGGTTCACAGGGATTCACATGAATCGGAGAGCTGGTATCTGTTTCTGGGACAGAATAGACCCTACAGAGAGCTGCTGAGTGGCCCAGCTTTGAGGCCCAAGAGGAATGAAGAACAAGTATCTTTGGTGATTTAGGTTGGAGGCTGACTGAGAAGGGACCCCATGACCCATAAAACTTATTGATACTCAAAGTTCGCTGTTATAGGTGTCAAGGTTCCACCCTGAGCCAAGCATGACAGGAAATGAACCTGGAGATGGTGCTAGACCAAGTTTTTCAGGAATCCTGTGGTGTTTGTTTGTTGTTTTGTTTATGAAAGATACATACTCTTGGCAATGGGATTTTGACAGTTGTGGTTTGGATCTTAAATGACTCAAAGGCTCACCTGTTAAAGGCTTTGTCTTCCTCCACGATGGTAAATCTTCACTGTCAACTTGACCGTCTTGAGAGATGCCTATAGATTTGGGGTTTACTTGGGGAGGTCATGGGCGTGCCACCTTGGGAAGGCTCTCTCCCTGTCCTTTCTTCTCGGGTGGTCTTCCACTATTCTCTGCTTTCCAGGTAATGTGAGTTGAACAACTTTCCTCTGCTCCTGATCTCTCGCTCTGCTGTTTCTGCCTCAGAGTCAGACAACTAAAACTCTGAAAAGATGAGGTGAAATAATCCTCTCTATCTATAAATTACCGAGGCTGAGTATTTTGTCCAAACAGCAATATGACCAATACACCAGCTTTAGGAGCTGTCAGGAGTTGCAGGAAACTGATAAGGGGTAGAATGGTAAAAGGAAGGTTGGGATGTCCCCTGGAAGGGGATATTTGGATCCTAGCCCTGACCCACCATGGTGTTCTGTCTTACCATAGCCTCAAGTGATAGGACCAAGCAACCATGGACTAAAATCTCTGGAACTGTGAGCCAAAATAAATCTTTTCTCCCTTTAAATGGATTGTTTCAGGTGTTTTGTTACAATTGCAGAAAGCTGACTAACCATTGATTATCTTGGGTTAAGTATTCTGAGGACTCAGAAGGCCCCACTTGGACCTTATCAACCCTCTCAAATACTCCACACTATTAGTCTGAAACTTCGTGTTGTTCTCCTACATGTATGTCATAGCTGATTTAGTAATCAATGCACCTGCTTTTCCGTGCTTGGAACATCTTGGTTCAGAGTACCCATCCTACTATTATCAAGCTATTGCCTATTATAAAATGGGAATGAAACCAATACCAAGATACTGGATTTTTGCAAAAAACAGACTTTATTTCACAGCCAACTGGCAAGGAGGTCAGGAATAATAAATTCACATTTGCTTCCCCATTGGTTGGTAATGAGAGAATTTATAGAAGGTAGAAAAGAGCAGTTTCCTGTTGATTAGATGGCATGCCTCTACATATCATGTGTTTGTTTTGGGGAGGAATTATGTTCTGTACAGGGGATTTTGTGCTTGTGACATCAGGATGACCTGACTTTTGTTCATCCATTCTTGGAAAGCTGGTTCCCAACCATGAGATTATTAGCAAAAAGCCTAAAGGCATTTCTGGGAAGACAAGTTAAGTTAATGAGTTTAGGTCCAGGTGTGTCCAAGCCTTAGCTGATTGCCCTTGTTGGGCACCACCACCGTCTTGCTCCATGGCCCATAACTTGAATACCAATGGTAGGACATCTCACATGGGCAGCTTTGTAATAGTGGCTGAAGACTAGATAATGTGATGTATTCAAGGCAGAGCATGGAAGGTCTATGAAGAGCCCAAGATGAAGGCGTTGGACCCTCACAACTTAAGAGACTAAGTGGAGGAATGAAGGAGAGTGAGAAATCAACATTAGTGATGGTGCTGATTATGTTTGTTGTCATTTAATGTGTTACTAGTATATGCCAAGCCATGTGGCATCTCATGCTGTCTGCACAGTGACCTTTGAAATGAGTCATACTCATGCAATTTTACAGATGAGTTTATAGCTTGTATCAGGGTATAACTGGTTAACTGGACATGAACGTAAGTTGACCGGAGCTTGGAGCTGACTGAGGACTCTGTCTGAGGTTGTAAAACCTGCTGAAAGGAGTGGGTCTCTTCAGATTTTTCAAATGCTAATGAAAGGTTAGCCTCAGCACACTCCTTTGGTTCCATGGAGAATTTCACCACAGCATCTCTTCGAACAGAACCCTTCATACCTGACACCCTGTGTCTTTCGTGCCTAAAAACAGAGAATCCTCATTATAAGGCCTTTCTAGCAAAGAGAGTAGTGGTATCTTGTTCCCATACATGCTCACATTTTTAAGAAAAATATTCTTCATCCATCAAAGCACCTACTAGCCATAGATTTCCTATTCCTTAGGTATATTTTTTTTAATCTTATAAAACTGACTGGTTTCAAATAGGACTCAGATTGCTAAAGAGTGAAATTCATTTCATTGAACTTTGTATAAGAGGATCATTCTGAGAAAATCACTTAAATTAATATACGGCATCACAGAATTAAAGGGAAAGAAATTTCTCCCCAGTTCCCATTTTCAGAGTTTCTGAGACCTCTATTCTGGGCTCTGACCCCACGATTGTGTGTAGTTGGGCTGCTGACAAATCACGTGGATTCTGAAATCACATTGTCAGACTCTGGGGCTCTGACGACTCACATAGAAGGAAAGCTTTTTTTCCCTCCTCCCAATTGTTCAGTCAACTAGTTTATCATTAAGCCCTGTTAGATTGTAGCAAATCTATAAAGAAAATAAAAAGACGAGATTGGGAGGTGTGGGTTTTTGCATCTCAAGTGATAACTTAGCCCAAGCTGTGTTAGTAGTGCAGGACGAGACAGCTTGCATGAAAATTGAGGAGTCCTGGAGAACAACAATAACAAAAATTAACAAATGGCAGGATGAGTAGCAGAAGGGAGAATCAAGCATATGCTGCTCGTTTGAAATGTAGTTTCATTAAAAATCTTTTTCCACTGTACCCTAAATCAATCTGTCCTTGCCAGATAACACATTGGACACCAAAAGGCTGTTCTCTCCACTTGCTTTCTTAGTTCTAAGCCAATGCTTTAAAAATATGAACACAGCTGCTCATGACAAAATAAATTTGTCAGCTTGTCTTTAAAGGTAGAATAACGAGGGGGAGCCAGCGTGGCTTCCCAGCACTTATGGAGGGTGGCACTCGGCAGTGTTTGTGTGCAGTCAACGCCAATCAATAAACATCTGTGGGGGGAGCTCGGGTGCCTCTTTATGATGCTGAAGCTTCGTTAAGAACGGGTTTTGTCTTTGAGGAAAGAAAAAATCTCATGTAATTAAAGAATGATATTTGTGCTTTCATATTTTACCCTTAGAAGGCTTAAATTCTTTTAAGGCCATTGTTTACAGTACATTTATCTGTATTTAAATGCAGCTAGTCTCCCTTGAAAAGCCCATCTGTTCATAAAGACCTTTTTTTTGGTCCTATCAGAGGTAAACATGGGAATGTGTTAGGATTCTCTCAGGATATGGTTCTATTGGAAGACATCAGGCTTGCGCCAAGTTAAGGGAGGTTTGGTACCCAGCGAAATTAAATGAAAGATAGTTTTGGAGGGAGATGTGCATTTGAAATGACAGTCTTTGGAAATGGTATATCAAGGAAGGTGTAGCTGAAATTCTCGAGGTCAGTTATCTTCAACAGTCCTCTTTTTGAACTTATTACAGACAATTTCAGTGGTTTCTGCTATAGCAGGCATGTAGAACGTTTTCTTACTTTACTTTCCAGAAGTATCTTGTTTTGAGGGGCTGCTGGAAATAGCAGTGTAGATGACGAAACTGTACAAATGCGAGTCACCTTCCAGCCACTGGGAATTCCTGCCTGCAGAGGGAAATATCCTTAGTGAACTTAAGAAAACACATTTAATACACACATGTGCAAGCAAAGCGTAAAGCAGTTGGTAATGACCCCAAATTATACAAAACACAGTAACATTTCCCATGAGCTTAAAGTTTATTTAACCAAAGCTTTTGGTGAACTGAAAAGCAAACAAGCACTTCAGGGGAAGCAGAATGCTGAAGAGCTGGGGGTGAAATTCAAGCATAAGGATTAATGAAACATTAGCATTTACTTTGCCACTTAATGTAAATTAAAGGCCCCAAATATGGAGATTAAGGGGCTGTTTTGTATGGTAAAAACCTTTCTTTGGAAAATATAACATATTAAGGAATTTCACCTAAGGAGGTCATGCATACAAATGAAAGAATCTGAAGAATATTTTACAATGTGATTAATTTTTCTTTTGAATAATGGAATGAAGATTGTGACTCAGAAAATTTTATTAGACATTTTTGAGCAGTACAATAAATATGCACAGAACAGGTCAGATCTCTGCGGATTGAGAGACAGAGAACTTTGGTTGTGGTTGTTCATACAAGTGAGCAGTCATTACACAGAGCACAATACTTTGCTGCTAAAAGTTTAATGTGTGGGCATTAAACGAAGCATGAATTCCTCACCCTTTGCAACTAACCTGTTATTTGTCTACATATTTCCCAAAATGGGCTCAAAACAACTTCTCTAAGATGTTTAGCAAAGTTAGGAGATTACTCTGCCAAAGAATGTTTAGAAAATACTGCATTTGTGGGTCTTTCTTTACACTTTCACAAGGCTACACTGAAGTTAAAAGTGCTGAGAAACTAGCCGTAAATAAGCAGCTGCAGCTTGAACTCTGGCATCTCCCAAACTTATTTGATACAAACCCTTTGGTTCACGCAGCATGTTTTTGCATCTTGCAGCATAGGTGCTATGGTAGATGCTGACCTACAGTGGTGCCTTCTGGCTTGGAAGGTGTATGCCCTTAACGGGAAGTAATGGATGGAAAGTGCTGAGACACCTCTTCTGTAGATCTGTGAGGAGGTTAGAGAACTTTGATAGAAAACCACAGAGACACTACGGGATGCACAGTGAGAGCTGCTGAAATCAGTAGATGAAAGATCAGTTCTTGAAGAAATAGCCTTCTTCTTGGAGACACAGCTGTTCTTTCCTCTCTGCTCCACTTCTCGCTTCTTATATTTTTGTTACTAGTATTATTTTGGTAGCCTGCTACCTTGAGTCCAAAGTATTTTTTAAATAGGCCTGCGCTTCCCATCCTGCTTAAAGTTCACATGATTCCCTATCCTTTTTCAGGACAGGAATTCACTTTACCAAAATCTCCCAGTTCATATTGCAAAATCTAATTAGTACTGTGATTACCTACAACTGAGAGTCCCACAGATGTGACCTAGCTAGGAAAGGACACAGTTAAGGTCAGTAGTGGGTACAACTGAAAGCAAGTTTGCCTCCAAAGGCACTGATTGGAGACAAAATTTGCCTCCCTAGAAAGACAGGGTTTTTTTGTTTTGTTTTGTTTTTGCCTTACTTCAGTGTCCCTCCAAATTGGTCAAGGAGAAAAATGACCACTCACTTCTGATCCTGTGTATCACTGTTGATAAGCTGTCCATGTTGGATGAAAAAGACCTGTTTTATAAGCACACTCTAAGGTAGCCCACATCCTGCAGATACCCTGATAGCTTGCTATTCTTCTGACTTTCATTTCCTAAAGGATCTTCTTTTTTCTACTTTTCTTTCTTTCATGTTTTATTCTTAATCTTCTTCCACTCTCCTCTTTTTTCTGACTTCCCTTTTACTGATTTTTCATTTAATCTTCCATATCCCACCCTTAAAGTGAATTTCAGCTCTTCTGAGCTTCATATGTGGCACTTTCTAGACGTCCATGGATCTACCTAGATAAGCTAGGTATCCATTTGAAACCAGGTTGTTTCTTGGTGAACATCATTACCACACTCCTGCCAGTGATTTTTAAAATTTGACCTAGCCCATGTGAAGCTTGTCAGGCCATAGGCAGATACCCTCATACAGTATTTAGGAGGCACAGCTGTGGGTGAATTGTACAGGTTATATCCTGCATGCAGGCTCCCAGCCAAAGTGGCAATGGGATGATATTCAATGAAAGCTTCCATTTAAATCTGTGGGCTCACAGTCTGTAAAAAATGTGGTTGCTTTTTCCCTTGAATGCCATCTGCTATTCTATGCCTGTTATGACTTGTGTCTAGATGTACCCCCCAAAACCTCATGATGTTTTGGTGGGGCTCTTTTGGAGGTAGCTGAATCTAGAGTTTGGGATCGATTCACGATCCAGTGCCAGGATTAAGGGTGCTGATATTAAAGGTGGGTGATTGCTGGATCAGTCCACTGATTGGATTGGCACCACCCTAATCCTGGTAGACTGGATATGATATAAAGGACAGAAAGAGGCTTGTCTCTCCCTTCATTTATTTTTGCCATTTTCTGCTGCCATGAGCTGTTTCTTTTCTGTGCTGACCTTCTGCCAAGCCACACTGCTTTGGAACCAGCAGATTATTGACTGAAACCGTAAGCAAAGTAAACCTTTCCTCCCTTAACTTTGTGTGTCTGGTATTTGGTCTGAACAATAAGAAAAGTAACTAAGTGTACAAAAGCCATGCCTGTCCCAATACCTCTCACTCCCTCACTTCTCATGGTAATTCTTCACAGGCTTCAAAAAATAGAAGAGCAGTTGTATCTGCAAATTATGAAGTTATCCTACTTTGGATGTCTGTATATGGTGGTGTTGCCCCAGAGCCCTTCCAGTTGGTTCAACAGTCTTATCTGCAAGTCCATTTGCTTCACCTGGTCCTGAAAGGCCTTTAAAACTGTGCCCTGCTCCCTGGAAGTCTCATTTCGCAGCCCATCTGGGTCACTGGTTCTCTCTAAAACCAGTATGACTTGCTTTTTTTTTTTTTTTTTTTTTGCTTAATAGAGCCAAGAGGAGGAAATTGGAATCTGAGCTCAACTTCCTCTCTGCTGATCTAGTTTCATTTGTCCATAAAAGAATTTTAAATATTTATAGTTAGTGTCAAATATCAATTTTAATATAAATGGAGTTATAGTCATGGGAATTGTGTAAACTGGAAGTTAGCTGTAATTAAACCTTTTTGAAGGCTTCTATAAAGCCACTTGTAGGGGTTACCTCTGTCTGATATACCCAAACCTAGATGTTACATTTAGAAGGGGCCAATTTTGTCCCTTGCTTATTGTTAAGGATGGGAAGACACTGGTCCTTCATGGACACATTAATCCAAAATCTTTGAACATGTTTTACTCTCCAGAGACTTTACTCTCTTGCTGTAATAAAACACAATTCTACAAGAAACTAAATAATTCAAATTGAACAAATAAGAAAAATCCTGTCATTTCTTATACAATACTTTCATAAATGCATAAAGCAAACAGGAAGATAGTTATGTAGCTTTGTGAGATTTAGTATGTAATTATACATCCTCACATACACATGTGTATATATCAGGTATATCTCCTTAATAGGGTCTATAGTTCCAGTACAAATAGAGACCTGCACTCAAGTATCATGCTTTCTGCTGTGTTTTTAGTCTATGTAAAACCTTACAAATTTAGGAAATCAGGCTGGGGATTTAGCTCAGTGGCATAAGCCCCTGCTTTGGAAATTCAAGGTCATGAGTTTGATCCCCGGCACACAAAAAAAAAAATTAGGAAATCATGTTTCAATACAAATGCATGCTATGGATTTTTGTCATAGCACATGTATTGTGTTACTAACTCCATGATCTACTTGCTTTGAAATGCCCATATAACAAGATTATTCCTAAAATTTGAGATTAATATGGTAGAGAGTCACAAACTTCTTTCAATGAAATCCCTGAGAACACAATTTTTTCCTGAATAGGAGTTCTTGCCATAGTAAATTTTTATTGTGAAGTTAACTTGATTTATGAAACTAATGTTGAATTTCTGTTTTTCCAATTCATGATCCGGTAAGTACCATGTGGACTTCCAAGTACTGAACCCAATACCATGCACACTGATGGCATTGTATTGAATAGTTTGATACATAAGGTTTTTAAAATAGTAACAATAATTATATATATGATGTACTTTTTTCTGCTTATGCACTCTAAAACTAGTATTTATGCTTGGCTTCATGATATTTATTTTATCAACACCTAAATCCAAAACTCTAAACTGATGATACCTAACCAAAATTAGTGAGAGATGTTTGCCCTCCCTTGAGAGGGCCCAGATGTTGTGTGTTTGAGGGCTGCTGTTGTTTTGCTGTAATTTATTTGTAAGGCTTATGAGGCATGTTATAAATAATTTACACATAAGCATGAGAGCCTTTCATGCTAGTTGACAATCCCTTTCCCCCAACACACACATGCACAAAACATTCTAAGAAACCAGCTTTCTATCTAATGAAAGTTTTATTTTACTCTCTAGAAATGTATTAAGTATCTCATAACATGGATTAATGGAAGTGAGCATACTTTAGCAACTGGTGTGCATTTTACAAAGTTATGGATTAATAAATGATGAGTATTGGTCTATGAAACCTGCTTTTTAAAAAAAGCAGAAACATGAACCTGCCTGTCATGGCATATCTGAAATACACCAACTTCCTTACTAATTCCAAATGGTCCCTTTTAGTACCTCTGTTCAAAGGATATTTTCATGGTCTAAAAGTAATTTTAATAAAATATATTTAAGCTTTTCTCCTAGAAAACATGGGTGACAAAAAAAAATTAAAGTTGTTGAAGGCAAGAAATGATCAAATTAATATGGATCAGTTTACTGATTGGATGCTTTATTTTAAAAAGCATTCCATGCATATTCGTAACATCAAATGAATCAAAAACCCTAGCTAGTTGACCACATTTATTCCCTTTTTAACCAGCTGTGCTAATGCTGTATAAAAATATACTGGGGTTTTTGCCAACATATAGAAAACTATTATGATGAAAGATATGACATTTTAGTGACATACATCTGTTTACCAATTCACATCCAGCATTTTAAATTGTGTTCAATTAATTTGATGCCTATGTCCCCATGGAAACTTTATTCATTTATTTATTTTGCAATATATTTTAAAGATAAGCCATTTTCTCAATTTATTTTATAAATTTTTGAAAGAGGATTTATCTTAAATTCAATCAGACCTTTCTTTGAAACTTGGATTCTACTAGTCATTCACTCAACAATCTTTAGGAAGTCATTTTATTTTTCTATACTTTGAATATTATTAAGAATAAATAACACCATAAATATAAAAATTTCTGATATGACACTTGGGCACTTGAGACTTGCTATGTACTTAGAGATGTTGGTTATACTTTTTATTTCTACACCAAAATGACATTTTAACTTTCTTGTTTTGAGGCCAAGGATGGAACTTACTACTTCATAGTTAGAAGGGAGGCACTTACTCTGCTGAACTAAGCCCTGGGCAGACATTTGAAATTTCATTTGGCGATGCTTCTATGTCAGAATTTCTATCATGATGAATAACAAAAACAAGTAGGGAATTTAAAGATTTATACCAGTTTTTACCTCACAGAATTAAAACCAGGAATTGAAACTTTTATGTTTTATAAAGTCTTTAACACAGTGTAAAATCAGATTGCATTTCACAATAGAGAAGATTGGGCCATGTGATATTGCAATAGACAGTGAATTACTGCACTGTAGCTCACAAGTGACTGTGCAGTAAGGAGGCACAACAAGGTAAAAGAGTGGGCCACTGCCGGAAATAGTACATGCTTATGCTACCCCTACACGTACACCTAGACCTAAACCAAAACTTAATCCTAACCCTTACCCTAACCCTAACCCTAACACTAACCCTAAGGCTAACCCTACCCCAACCCCTACCCCTACTCCTATACCTAACCCTTACCCTAACCCTAATGCTAACCCTTCCCCTACCCCTACCCCTACCCCTTCCCCTAGCCCTAACCCTAACCCTTACCCTAACCCTGGTTCTGCCTCCTGGCTTCTATAAAGTGAGCAGTCTTGCTCCATACCTTCTGCTATAATGATTCTGCTCTACAGCTGACCATGGACTGAAATCTCTAAAACCATGAGCCAAAACTAAACCCACTCCTTTTTTAAATTGGAAATGCTGAGTGGTTTGTAGTAGTGACCAGTAGATAGATCCTGTTGTTCTCTTGTTTCCATTTTTTTGTAATTTATGTATTGTTATGTGTTCATGAACTGTCAACTCATATTTGAATAATTGTTTTAAATTGGGATTTTATATTTAAACAAAATTTAAAAACTCATACTGAGAAAATAGCTTTCTGTCAGTTTCCTTCCAAGTTTAAAAAAGGTGTTTGCATTTAAATACTTCTTTAATAATGGAGAACTAAAAAGATCTATAACATTACAGTCAACAAAGGGATTAAACAATATTATTTAGGAACTTTTTGGCCATCCTTTCACTTAGGGCAGTACTAATTTATCTCTCCTAATATACCCTTCAATCACACGAATGCTACATTTTTTCTCTAGGACCTTCTACTTTTTAGAATTTTTGATTGACGTATTTAGCTGACATAAATTAAGGTGATCTTGGACTGTATAAGTTTACTGCAGATATATTGTGTTTTTTTATAACTTTTACTAAATTTGAGCAAAGAAGTTATTAAGAAGAATGCATAAATGAGAAAAGGTAACATTGAGTATTTTCCAAGAGCCACAGCTCTAACTCATAGCATTTTCATTTTTAAAAAAAGAAGGCAGATTTTATTCCCTATTTTAATATTTGTTATACATTGTTTTACCACGAGTTGATTATCAGTAAGAGGATATGAAGAATAAAGTCCCTTTTGTTATAGATTTGACCAGAACTATTGAACTCAATATTTGCATTCAAAAAGTTTTGTTGATGAAATATCTTCATGCTGTGATTTTTAAAAATCAAATGAACTTACTCATTTATACAGTGATTCTACTGTAATTTTAGCACTGCTTAAGTGGCTTGGAATGATTCATTTATTATGGGCTACACACTATGCTATTAAAAAAAGAAAGAATTAAAAAAAGAAAGAATGAACTATCCCATCTCAGGAAGGCCACAATCAGACTATTACGAAAAATATGAAAGATAATTTTTAAGATAACATTCTATGAGACCAGTAAAATGAAATGATTATTTTCCCTTTGAACCCAGGTGTTTACCTCTGAGAGCTTAGTACCTAATAATTAAGTAAACCCATTCTTTGGTATACATGTCATATTTACATGTCCCCAGGAGTTTCTGCCATTGGATTTTATTTCATCTTTATATTTATATATCTACCTAGCAGTTACAACTGAAGATGAAAAAAATGGCAAATATGTCCTGACATCTTCAGATCCTCCAATTAAGTGTGGTGAATTTACCCTAAAAATGAATAATAGAGGACTGTTTAGACCTCAAAATTTGAATTTAACCTTTGCTCCTCACCATCACCCCTGTCAAACACTTCAGCTATCATGAAATAAATGCATCAAGGATCACCTTGGCGTCTCAAAGGCAATTCTTTTGAACGAATTATCAGTGAGTGAATTTAATCTATTGCTTGCTGTGTTAGCTGTCAGGACAATTTGACTATTTAGAATCTCATCTGGTTCTTCTGAAAGCTGGTGAATGAACCTTTTTTTTTTTATGCCTCTTAGTACACAAAAGCTGAAGTGGCTATAGAGATATATAGCATAAAATAGATAAGCAAAATAATTTTAAAAGCAAGGACCAAGGAAACTAAATGAAAATGGAGAATTCCGTTATAAGGGGAGAAAAAGATGCAAGTTATCGTGACAAAAGAAAGAGATGAGCTGGAATAATATAGTGACCATTAGCATGTTCTGCCCAGCTTTCCTTTAACATTGTTTCCTATGGTACCCTTCTTTAGCTGTTCCCCCCAATTCAGCAGCCATTTCTGTTGGCACAGTTGACTCTCAGGTTAATATATCCATCCCAGAGCTCTTGCTCTTGATAGCTTATAACCTATCTGCCTTTTAGGCCACTCCTTTTGGATACCCAGAAGAGATTTCTGTGTCGAACAGGACACCTTCTGGAGTTTTCTATCGGTATTCAGTATGGTGTAATGAGTCAAGACAGAAATTCAGTGATGTCCTTGGCTCTTCCAGCTTCCCCCATCTTCACACAAGCATTTCATCAGTAAGTGTTTTTGTTTTTGTTTTAGATTTTACCCCATATATTTTTTAGATCCATCTGATTTTCTTCTTCACTAACTGATACCACCTAATCAAAACTATAAAATTCTCTTTAAATTCTAAGTGGCCTTTTTTGTGTATTGTTTGCTGTGTTTCCATTCAGTCCTACCACATTCCTTATTCTGTTTGCACCCCCTGAAGTCTGATTCCTTGTGGAAAACGCATAACTGTCCTCTCTTCTCCATTTTCTATCTCTCTTTATCAAACCTTTCAATGCCTTCCCACTGCTGCCACATCCACCTTGACAGGGTCTGCCTCTTACCTGTCTCTCCAGACTTCCTCATGCTATCCACTCATAGACTTGATCCAGGTACACTGGCCTCCAGCCCATTAAAAACTTCATCACCCCCACCCCCACAGAACATAGCCTAGCATCCTCATATGTCCTAATCTTACATACTGCAGTCTACATGCCCTAATCTCTCCTTAGCAGTACTCGGTTCCCTTACCCCACCTGCCTTCCACCTACTTAATGTTGACTTGCTCTTCAGCTCTGACCTCATGCTCTGTTTCTTCTGATTCCCCAGCCTAAATAAACCAGAATCTTTTGTCATAAGCCCCCACTGAAATGTATTTCTGTCCTTCAGAGCATTATTTCAGTTTGGATTACAGTCGCATCTCCCCTTCCATCACACTGAACTCTGTGAGGTCAGCAACCTGGTCTGTTTTGCTCAGCAATTGAGTCCCAGCACCAACTTCATAGTGAAGAAATATTGAAGCAAAGAGTGAATGAACAGATGGACTGATACATACATGAATAAATAGTTGGATAAATGAATGAATAACCCAAATCACTTCCTGTTAGATCTTTTACCTCTTTCAGTACTTCCAAACTGTTCATGCGCTGGTGTCCCAAATGAAGAAGAGCATGGTTTTTAGTCAGAACACTCCTGTAGTAATTGTCTACCTGTAAGTCACTTAACTCCTCTCAATGTCATTTGCCTATCAAGTAGAGAGAATACCTTATAGATAAAGCCTATGAAGGGATTAAATGAGTATTCTCTGCTAACTAGTTTTGATACCTTAGTGAAAAGTATTTAAATGGTAGCAAATACAGTTATTAAAAAGGGTCAAAGAACTAGAGAGGGAGTTTGATAGCATTGCTAATGTGACACTTGTCACTGTGTTTGTACACAAAGGGGAGCATAAGCTCCTTGTTTATTGTTCTCTGGCTGTTATACATATTAATATGCAGTGTACTTGCATATTATACATGCAAGTGCACTGCACTGCTGGAGCCTCATCCATCTACTTCCTGCCAGAAGAGAAGACCCTGGGGTCATTTATAAATCCAGTCTCCAGAAGTAACCACATCTTGTCTGTTATTGTTTGGTCTAATTACTTGAGTGACAGTCACCATCTTAGTGCTTATTTTCAGTGCATTTACCTAAGCCACACAATCAAAATCACTAGATGGAAAGAAGAGTTGCTGTTTTGAGGTCTGATGCAAAAGCTGAGTCCTACCACTAGTTTTAGGGATTAGTCAGCTTTCTATCACTGTGACCAAATACCTGAGGTACTCGATTTAAGAAGAGCAACAGTTTATTTTGGCTCATAGTTTTAGATATTTCAGTTCATGGTTGCTTGGTTCCATTGCTTTTGGGCCTGTAGTGAGGCAGTACATCCTGCTAGGAGCACATGGCAAGAGCAGATTCTTACTTCATGATGCCTGAGAGGCAAAGAAGAAAAGAGAAAGTGACCAAAATCTCCTTCAAGGGCACACCCTCAATAACCTCGATTCTTTCTACTATTCCCCACCTCCTTAAGGTTCCATCTCTTCCCCATAGCACCATGAACTAGAAACTTTAACACATGGGTTTTTAGGGGATATTTCATATCCAAATTGCATCACTTTTATTTACTCTAGATCCATAAGTTGAGTTTTTCAGGAGATTCTAACTTGTCTGTCCCTATTACCAGAGTAAGAGTAAGGAAACAAGGTAAATGAGGGGAACACCATAGAAGATTAGAAGCAGAGGGGCCTTTAAAGGCATCACAGTAGGAAATATATAGCCAGAACTTTATACTGCATATTTTGCATCAATGGCAAATAGAATTTTCCCACCAAAGCTTTTTTTTTTTTTAATTTCATGAGACTTCTTGGTGTAGCTCTCTATGTAACAGCAGCTACTGGAATGGAACTGACATTCAGTAAAAAATCTATTTCCTAGTCCTGATTTTGTTACCCTGTTTTACATGTATTGTATCATCAAAAAATACAGTTAATGTTTAACTTCTTTAAAATTTATTATAGTAAAAGACACATTGTCTTTAATCCCCTCAAAATCTCCATTTCACTTTTGACCCACTGATCTCAAGATTCTTGCCACTTTCTGATGCAGTTTTGTAAGTCCTCTTTTGTGAACGGTTGTTTGCACTCTTGTGGCTGCCTTAATGTCCTGAACTGATTCAAAACATTTGCCTTTCATGGTCACTTTGACTTCAGAGAAGAGCCAGAAGTCTTACAGTGTCAGATCCAGTGAATTATGGGGATAAGGATACCTGCTAATATTTTTCATGACTGTCTTCCTGCCTGATGACACTGAGCAGAAACATTTGTGGTATTTTTGCTTACACTTCATAAAGACACACAAGAAAGAGCACTTCAAGAACTGCTTCAGAAAGAGATGTGTTTGAAGCAAGATATTTTAGAAGGATTAATGAAATGTGTTTTTCTGATGTAATGAATTTTTTAAAAATTTAAACACTAAACTCATATTTTGACCACACCTCATAAGAACACTAAATTATCTTACTATATTTTCCTTTTTCAGTCAAAAATTGTTCTGAAAGATAATTTGTTTGAAAAGAAAATTACTCTTTTGCCATATGCCGTCCATCTCAATGAAATCTTCTAGAATGATCTGTTCTATACACTTGGTGATTCTTTATAGTCAATTTAGAGGAATCATTAGTATTTATTCCAAGGTCTGCTAAAATACCCAGCATACTTGTTGCTCCATATTAAAAACCAATAATTTTCTGAATTAGGTGCATTCAGATGAAGCTGAGTTAATAGAGACTGTTACAAAATGATGACGCTAGATACATATCAACATAAATGTTAATTGTGTCATGATTTTAGACACTACTTACTTTCTAGTGTCAGGTACATATTTCTTATAGAGAAGAGCTCTATTTTGAAAATAGTTTGGTAGATATGGATTATTATTACCTATGCTAAATGCCTCATGTGTAATGTAATGTATGGGAGGGTTAGATCCAAAAATACATACACATTTCAGGAAAAGAAAAATTTATATCAACATGTTAATACTAACTGTATTGAAACATCATACAATTAATTAATTAAATTGGCCTCTGCTATTACAAGAGGTGCTCAAAGTGGTGCTCATTTTCTTCCAGACATTTATTATTTTTCTTTTCCTGAAAAGCATTTACATTTTTTGGAGAACTCTGTATGCATGTTTTGGAGAACTCATGTACATATACATATGGTATATGTGTACATGTGCATATTTGTGTATTTACATATACATATGATATATATATACATATGATATATATGTACATGTGCATTTTTGTGTATTTACATATACATATGATGTATATATACATATGATATATATGTATATGTACATGTGCATATTTGTGTATTTGTATGTATACACATTTCACATCCTCAGTATGAAATATGTTCACAAACATGTTTATAAATACAATGGACCCATACTTTGGAGATCTAGTATTCTACTCACTATGTCTAGTTGCACTCTCATATCTGAGAAATATTTCCCCACTAAGTATAAAATGCCTAGTGTTACATTTTACATATCCAAGGAAATCATGAAAATAGTTAAGCTCAAAATACACACACTAGTAAGCAGAGAGAATTCTTAAGGGTACTATGTGGTGGTGTCTAAGGGAAGGTTTGGGATCTTCCTGACTGATGTCATGTATTCGCCTACAGCGTCCAGTGGGGAAGCACTCTAAGTGCCACTCAGCCAACATTTCCTCTGTCATGCAGATGGTGTCAGATAGATTTGCTGCTAACACCTGACTCCCTTCCTCATCACTGTGTCAAGAACAGGAGTCAATCTCTGTGGCCCATGGGCTGGGCACTGTGCTAACACGTTTACCTCTTCCTCTATCAGTCTCTGTGGACTGTATTAGTTTCCATGCACACATAGTAAAATAGCACAGGTTAGGTGACAATAAGACTTTATTTTCACTAGTTCTTGATGCTGGAAGCCCAAGATCAAGGTGTCAGCAAGTTAGGTTTCTCCTGAGGACCCTGTCCTTGGCTGGCACAGGACCAACCTCTGTGTCGTCACAGGGCCTTTCCCCCGTGCACAAGCAGCCCTAGTGTCTTTCTGTGTGTTCAGATTCCCTCATTTTTTAAGGACATTAGCTACACTGAGTTAGGGCTTGTTCCACTAATCTTATTTAATTTATTTTTTTAAAGGCCCTATCTGCAAATTAAATCAGATGTGGAGATACTAAGAGTTAGAGCTTCAATATGGGATGAAAAAGTCAGGACCACAGTTTAGCCTATAAAACAGAATGGTTTCCTTGTCCTATCAATTCCCAGGCTAGGTTTCCAGGAGAGAAAGAAGCATGAACAAGCTTCTTGTTCTAAATAAACATGGACAGTAAACCTCCAGATCAATTGGTAATTGAGATTACTTCTATGAAATAGAATGAATTTAACCTGAGAGTATAGCTAAGTGCATATTAAGAAGAAATACTTAAAATGAGAACTAAAGCATGATAATGGCTTTTTAAGACAATAAAAATTTATTAAGCACCTCCTATATATTAGCCGTGAAGTCCATACACATTTTATTTCATCTAGTATTCACCAACATGTAAAGTGAGCACTTGTTTTTCTCACTTTACAAATGATGAAAGGAAGGCATAGTTTGACTAGGATTTCTGTCCTTAATCACACAACCAGTTTGTTTCCAGAGCTGGGTCTCTTAACCACCAGGTGAAGGAAGAGGAGCTCACTGAAAAGGAATGAACATATGTGAGGACCTTGACTCAAGAGAGAGTGTGATTTGTTCCTGGAATGGACGACAAGCAAGTAGGTGTGTATGGGAGAACGAGGCTGGAGGAATTTCATGAGAAAATACTGGAGAATGTTGGAGGCATATCTCAGGTTTTGTCCTTTATTCTAAAAGCAACAAGAGGCTGAATGATGAAATACAAGAGAGTTCTATGTTCTGGGTTCCATGTACTCACTCAGGCCAGTTGGTTTATGGAGAATTTACTGTGGAGGTACAAGAGTGAAGTCAGGGCCAGTAAAGAGGCAACTGCAGTTGGCAAGATGAGAGATGATGGTAGTGATGGAAATGAAGATGAACAGGGCTGAAAAATATTTCTTAATGAAAGCTTAGGACTTAGTGACAGATGGGGAGGGAACGGAGGCATCATGAATGACTGAGGTTTCTACTTCAGCAAGAGATAGGTAGAAACACCATTTATCAAGATGGTGACAAATTACAATTGGGGATTGGAAAATGCAACTTTTAACAGGTTGAGCTAAGACTCTTTCTTGCTAGCCACATGGAGATAAATCAAATACTTCGAAGTTTTATTGTGATGATCAGGGAGAAGAATGGGCTAACAACAGAAAAGTATATGTCGTCAATGTTTATGTGGTATATAAGGTCACGGGGCTGAGCAGAGTCAACTAGAAAAGTGTGTCGCTAGAAAAGCTAAGAGAATAGAGGCCCAAATACCAAGGTTTGCCAGCATTTAGAATTGGGTAGGAGACATGCTGGGAAGGGAAACTAAGCAGCATCCAGAGGCAGAAATAGTAGCAGGAAACAAGTCCATCCTAGAAGTAGTGCAGGGCTTGGAAGTATTTCTGAACAGGGAGCTCAGTTCTGTTAAATGCTGCTGTCCAGGGCATTAGTGAAATGGAGAAAAAGTGTCCAATGACTTGGGCAACATGGAGGTAACAGATGGACTTGGTACTGACCATATCGGTACACAATCTTACTGAATCTATTATTACTTCTGTACCACAGATGTGAGGACCAAGTCTCAATAATCAGGACTCAGTCATGGTCACACAGGTTTCATAACTAAAGCTGGTTACTTTAGGGTGTAATGTTTTACTATTTTGCTTTTTTCATAATATTGATATGGAAAATCAGCCAATAGCATTGAGGAATTTTGTTCTAGCTTTTCACATGCAGGTTAAAATAGTAGCCAGTTAAATTTGAAGTGATTATCTTAGGGAACATTCCTGAGTTCTCACCTCACTTCTGGTCCTAGTATGCAACCTTGGGGCTTTAGCTTCTTTGCTTATAAAAGGAAGAAAGGGGTTGGAATAAACCATTTCTGAGGTCCCTCCAGGCATTCTGCACCCACACCATAAGAAAGTTTCGACAGAAAACCTTGACACACTTTCATTTCTCAGTGCCACTCTGACCTCGAGTTTCTTCCATGTTCAATGTACATAAATTAAGCACAACTTTTCTTGGCATTTCCCTGGCCATGGTGACTCTCCCTAGGCATTTGCTCAGTTGCTCTCTAGCTGGAGCTATCTTTAAAGTCTCATATGCTAGATTTTCCCAAGAGAAAACTTTCCCTCCTCCTCCTTGAACACTTATCACTGTCCTCCTCAGATAAAGCCTGATGTGTATGTATGGGCATCATCTAAATTAGTTGTCCTCAAAGGGCAAGGATTGTGGATTCTCCATCACTGTTTTACAAGAAGCTCTAGTGCACTGATTTTCTCAAATGATGTTTGCTGAATTAAATTACTTACAAGTAATGAAACCTTGAGTTCTGAAAGCCCTGACCCTCTGGACTTGGAACAAATCTAGTCGGTATTTTAAAAGAGAAATACAAACACACAACCAAACCAAACCTGTGAAAATGCTAGGTTCCCTAGCAAAATTACTGAGGCTGTAATGGATTTTGCAAGGACCCTTGAAGGCTGTGGCCTTTGGATTTTTTTCTACTGTTGGTTTTCTGTTTGTTGTTTCTTGGCTTCTCAAATGAAAGCGCCTTTTCCTGCCTCAAGGCATTCCTAACTCCAGTGCTAAAGACTGCATGCAACAATTTCACAAATACTCCCACTTGGGCACAAAAGAAGGCTAAAGCACTTGGCATAAGTAGTTTGTTCTTGGAAGCCAAAGCTAAACTTTAGCACACACAGCTTAGCTCACTCCAAGTGTGCCAGGGCCTGTCATCGTGAAGGGCATATCAGTGGACACCAGGAAAATGTCCTATTGGCAGGACCCTGGATGCTAGAGCCTTTGTGAAAGAGAACACATGTCCTCGACCCAGAAGATGCAAAGGCTTTGGTTTGCAGACAGTGACCAAGGAGGAACAGAAGCTGCAAGGTTTGGTATGCTTGGCATTAGCAGTGATTTTCAAATTCCGTGTGGCCCCTATAGAGTGCTGAGAGGGAGGCTGAACATGACTGTGTCCTCCAACCTCACTTTACCCACTACAGTTCTACCATACTTCCTCTTAAATAATGGACAGTCATTCAGCATCAGTTTTCACTGGGGCGAATAAGGGTAGTTTGCTAAAATTATGTCTATACATGCCTGGGCCAGGGTATGTAGTTAGGGTGGCAGTGCAGAAAGGGTGGCCTGGTGGTCTTGAAAAAGACAGGTTGTGCAGGATCACGCAAGCCATGCTACATAATTAGATCCAGCTTTACAGGCTGCTAAGGCCATGGCCGTGTGTGAAGGGAGAGGCCTTGCTGTGGCATTGACTCCTGTGCAGGTAATGTAACTGAACTCAATAAACTCAGAGCATTTGTCAGAAACTTATATCCCAAGAAAAGTGTGCACATGGAGGCAGTTGTAAAGATAGAGAGGTATGAAGAGAGAGACTTACACAGAGAGACATCAAGACAGAGAGAGAAAAACAGAGGGACAGACACAGAGACATATCTTCAAGGAGACGGGGATAGAAACAAATACGAGATAGCAAAAGACTTATATGCGGACACACACAGACACATAATGGCACAAAGAGAGCTATACAGAGGTGCTTACATAGAGACAGACATGTCATACAACTGGAAGGGCCACAGGACAGGCAGGAAAAGACCGGGATATAGACACAAACCCAGACACCCACTTGGTGGTGGTGAAGAGAGACAGACATGGACAGAGACAGTATGGAGAGAGGAAGAAGATCCTTGGATAAGTTGCTACAACACCTTCTACTCAAGGAACATGAGCTTCAGAGTGGCCGCTGTGCCTCTGTCAAGTGCCACACACTTCTCATGGGTGTGCATCTGCTTGCGGTGAGTGTGATCCCGGCAGTTAAGGATTTTTTTCCCTACCTCTTGCTCCTTAAACCCAAATCAGGATGCCAACTGGTACTTAATTGCAAAATCAGTGCTTGATTCCAATAAAGGAAAATGGGACTTTTCAGTCTTTTAGAGGGGTAGTCTCTTAGTGAAGTTCAGAGTTGGTTTAAGGAATCTTTTCAGAGCAATTCACTTATGTGGTGGTGTTTTTAAAGCTTTATTTTTATTAGTATTCATTTGCAGCATGTAATAATTACATTCATCAGAGAGAGTTGTTACATGAACTTGACACATCTTAATTAATTTTACATTCCCTCTCTTTCCTCCTTCCGAAGAGTAAGAACTCTTTTTCTCATCTGTGAAACATCTATCTCCCTGTTTCTTATCATCTATCTTTTTTTCACCGTAACTTGTCTAATTCCCAACAAAGAAAAGTAGCACACAATGATCACGTCTAGATGTTGACCAGGAATGTGGCCTTTGTGACTCCAGGCAATGCGATCAGAAGCAGAGACCACTGAAATGCTATATCGCTATATTTTTTGAGGGGAGGTGAGCACGTGGCTGTGGTCTGTCACACTGGGTGTGACTGAGGAATGATCCCAAGATTGTGTAGAGCCTGCTGGTTGACTGGCATGGGGGAGAAGTCAACCTGGCCTTAGGATCTCTAGATTTCTGTATTTGAATGCTGGCTTTTGCTGTAAGAGTAAAACATATTTATACCTGGTGAATTTAATGTACAGCCTAGATTTTCTTATAGAGACCCAGCAGTTTCAGAAAAAGGCATTTTACAGTCATAGCTATGGAAAGTAGAATAATTTGAATGGTGGAAAGACTCCAAAGCGTTCCTGTTAGAGTTAATAGCTAAAGCAGAGAGAGAAATTTCTAGGTGTAGAAAGAATCAAAAAGCTGCCAGGCAGACTGTAGGGTGGGTCATTCTCAGTACCCCTATGGATGCCAGACTAAGACCAAGACTGTGAGAATGACCCCTGGACAACTTGAGGCCCCAGCTGTATATACACAAGACTGGCAAGAAGTGGAATGGCTCAATACAATAAGGTAGGAAATGTTTGTTGAGTGAAAGTTGTCGCAAATGTTCTTAGGAATGCGGGGTCAGTGAAAATCAGTTCTGTTTCATATCTTTGAGCTGAAAAGGTTGTGGATGGGGAAAGACGATCTAGAGATACACTGGGCCAGGAAGAGAGCTGTATCCATGGAGAGCTGGAGGAAGGGCTTTCCCTGGGCGTACTGGTCATGGATCCCAGGAGCAAGGAGCTCTTACGTTACATGGAGGATTTGATGGAAATCAGAAGCTGTGAAGTGCTAGTGGAAAATGAGGTATGAAGTTAGACAGGAAGAGTCACCCCCCAAAGTTAGGAACCCACAAAACATGATGGCTTTTCACTAGGACTGTAGGTGTACAGGTGGCTGAAGAAACAGGTGGCTGGGGGTTTCTGGTTGATACTAAAGTTCCTTGTTTGGACAAAAGAGAGTCATTAAAAATGCTAAAGTATATTTTGATACCACATTTTGTAACCAATTTATTTTTCTCTTGGGAGTAGTGGTTGTGCTCATGAAACTTGCCAATTCAAATAACACTAGGAGTCAGGGTACTTTGCAAGTCACCACTCAGAAACAATGGCCCCAGAGTCCTGGAGGTGGCAAAGTAGAGAAGAGAAACCTCACTTCTCTGTTTTATTTCTGTGCCATGTACCCAGAGGAACCCACTGTGGTCCCAGGACACAGAACACATTCTCCACCTTTCAGAATCACACAGGTTTGAGTTTGCTACCTGAGGCCACCACTGTTTGGGCAAATTCCTTAACCTCTTAGGTCTCGGTATTACTATTGTAACACCTGGGTAATATAATACACAGGTTACAGGATGTTCTCATTTGTAACACCTAGATAATTATGATACTCAGGTGATAGAATTATGGTGGGGAGTAAACAAGTTAATATCTAGAAAACTCTCCATACAAAATCTGGCCCATAGCAATGGCTCATACTGATGTTCCTATTTTGACCCTTGTGGAAGTGGTTAGGTTTGAGACAGTGAATTTCACAGATTTTATATGGCCTATTCTTTTACTGTGATTACTGCTATTTAATGAGTTGTCTTAGTTTTCTTATTTATGGACTGTAGAATCCTAAGGCCTCTTGAGAACTTAGCATATGGATAGTGACTGTTGTTAGAATAAAAAATGTTTCCTGGGTTACACAGACTGAAAGAAAGATTTTGTCTGTCCCAGAAAGTAAATTGTACATTCCTCTCCAGGGGACCATAATGAAATCACCTGAGTTTTTAGCATAGAAAGAAGTCTGAATAACCGTGTTTGTTATTTTTCCTTTTGGTGGATGATTATAGGAGGAGAGAAAGAAAGCAAAGAAATAAGGAAACACTACACTGTAAGATATGAGAATTACTGTAAGTAAAGGGGGAGGGTTTATAGTTTCAACAGTAGAGTTGAGTTAGAGGAGGGTGCCACCATGGAGAGGACATTTGCTAGGGTGGATTCCGCAGTCTGAGATGCACCTGGTATTCTGGGAAAGGTGACTGTCAAGGTGGTTGACACAGAAACAAGAACAGGAGATGAGGTCTAACTAGGGAATGGCCATTGTTTTCTCCTCTTGTGCAGGTCCAAAATAATGCCATCCTACCAACTACCCCCAGTGATAACTCTTGTATTTTATATTGTCACATTACTCTTCCAAATAAATTTGTCTCCACTGTTGCACATGATCTTTAGACATCAATGGCTAAGGGAAGGAGAGATGGAGGAGGCAGGTCTTCACTTTCCAGGGAGGATATGGAGATTCAGAGATCCTGGGAGGTGGGGCTGGAATTCGTCCCCCGTTTCCCCACTCACACCTCTACCACAAGTCTCCCTGTGACCTGGTCGTCTTTGGATCACTAATTCCCTTGCAAGAAAGACTCCATGAAGCTGAGGTATCTTGCTATTTAATTAGGCATTGTTGTTGTGATTTATTAGGAAGGTAGCTCTTTGTTTAATTCAGAGTCATACCCTACATTCCGCTTCAGCAGCTCCCACTAATTAAATATAAGGCTCAAAATAGGTTAGAGGTGCTAAAAAAAAAAAAGCCTGTGTATTGCATATGATGTTCATATGTAAACACAGCCCACAGATCACAGGCTCTGAAGTGGATTGTGCATAATTAGCCAAATATGAGCCACAGGTTGACATAAATAGATATTCCTCAATAAACAGTAGTGTGTCACAGCGTTAGCTAGAAGTGTCGTAGCTGAGAAGAAATTAATCACTAACATATCTGAAATAGTGTATTCCTACTTACAATTAGTAATCCTGTTAAATGGCTTACTTCTATTTACTTTTATTCCAAATCTGTGTATCCATGGTAACCATGTTTTTGCTTTCATCAAAATTTTATAGTAACTGAAAGAAAATCCAGATGTTGTTGATTCAGTTACTTGATGGATATCAGTAGGATGTCAGACAGGTGCTCAAATCTTTCCGGACTTGAGAAGCAACTGTCAAATCACACATAGATTCTGCTCATAGATTGTAAGGTGCTAGGCAGTGCCACCTGTGGAAATCCAAAGTTGAGAGGAGCAGAGGTCCCAACTAAAAGCTCTATAAAGAAATTAGGGGAAGAAGAAATCAGCTGTAGCTGAAAGGGCCACAGAGAAATTACTGAAACTTAAAAAGTTATTGATATAAGATTTGTACAGTATATAATATATTCTCAAACATATAATAGAAAAGAAATGAATAATTCAGTAACAAAAGACAGAAGAAGATAGTCTGTTGAAGAGGATAAAATGATATATACAAGCACATGAAAAAGTGTTCAACAGGAGTAGCCTTTAGAGAAATGCAAATTAAGACCCCAATGAGTTAATTCTATGCGTATTAGAACAGATAGAAAATGACATCACTTTGGCAATAAGAGGTGAATCTTTCTGGGTAAATATGAATTACAAGAGCCATTCTGAAAATTGTTTGACAAGAAGAAGAAAGAAAAAACCCAAATTCATGCAATAAGGACTGAAAATGGGGAAATTACTATAGATCCCATGGAAATTCAAAAGATTATGAATACCTACTTTGAAAATCTCTACTGACATAGGGTGGAAAACACAGAGGAAATGGACAGATTTCTAGAAACATATGAACTACCAAAGCTCAACCAAGAAGATAAAGCAATTTTGAATAACCCAATATCAGCTATTGAAATTGAAAACCTAATTAAAAACTTACCAACAAAGAAAAGCCCAGGTCCAGATGAATTCACAGCTGAATTCTACAAGAAATTTAGAGAAGATTTGATGCCAATACTCCTTAAACTCTTCAACGAAATTGAAAAGGAAGCAATCCTCCCTAAATCATTACTGGAGGCAATATTATTCTCATACCAAAACCAGAGAAGGACCCAATAAAAAAGGAGAACTATAGGCCAAGCTCACTAATGAACATTGATGCAAAGATTCTAATAAAATACTGGCAAATAGAATGCAGCAAATCATCAAGAAGATTACACATAATAACCAAATGGGATTCATTCCAGGAATTCAGGGATGGTTTAACATACACAAATCAATAAATGTAAAACACCACATCAACAGAGCCGAAAACTTTAAAACCACATGATCATCTCAATGGATGCAGAAAAAGCTTTCGATAAAGTCCATCACATGTTCATGATAAAAACCCTTCAGAAACTCGGAATACACGGCATCTACCTCAACCTTATAAAGGCCATCTATGACAAACCAATAGCCAACATTATACTAAATGGCCAAAAACTGAAAGCTTTCACTTTAAAATCAGGAACAAGACAAGAATGTCCATTATCACCACTCCTATTCAATATAGTTCTGGAAACACTAACCAAAGCAATCAGACAAGAGAGAGAAATAAAAGGAATAAAGATAGGAGACGAAGAATTTAAATTATCACTATTTGAGGATGACATGATCCTCTATACAGAAGACCAAAAAAAAAAAAAACTCCACTGAAGACTACCAGAAGTGATAAACAAATGCAGCAGTGTAGCTGGATACAAAGTCAATGCTCAACAATCAATAGCATTCCTGTACACAAACAAAAAATTCACTGAGGGAGAAATTATGGAAATATCACCCTTCACAATAGTATCTAAAAAAAATGAAATACTTAGGAATCAATCTAACTAAGAATGTAAAAGACTTATATGCTGAAAATTATACTACTCTAAAAAAAGGAGATTGAAGAGGATCCATTCCCAATCAAAATACCATTAACATATGTCACAGATCTAGAGAAAACACCCCTAAAATTCATCTAGAAACAGAAGAAACCTAGAATAGCAAAGGAAATTCTGGGCAACAAAGGCTAGGCAGGAGGCATCTCATTTCCTGACTTGAAACTATACTACAAAGCCACAGTGATAAAATCAGCATGGTACTGGAAAAGAAATAGACCTAAGGATCAATGGAACAGATTAGAAGATGCAAGCACAACTACAAAGGCATTCAGCTACCTGATATTTGACAAAGGGGCTAAACATGTTCACTGGAAGAAGGATAACCTTTTTAATAAATGGTACTGGAAAAATTGGCTCTCCAAATGCTGAAGACTGAAACTAGATCCATGCCTATCACCATGCACAAAACTAAACTCTAAATGGATCAAAGACCTAAATATTAAAACAGAAACACTAAATCTCCTGGAAGACAAGGTAGGCATAAATCTTGGGGACATAGGGGTAGGCAGAGAATTCATGAACAAAACAAACTGCACAAGAAACACATCAAAGAATCAACAACTGGGACTTCATATTATTGAAAAATTTCTGCACTTCAAAGGAAATCACCAACAGAGTTAAAAGAAAACCCACAGAATGGGAAAGAATTTTAGCCAACAACCCCTCAGACAAAGGACTTATATCCAGAACATATAAAGAATTGAAAAACATCAAGTCCCCCAAATTCAAACACCCTGTTCAAAAATGGGCATCTGAGATGAACACACAGTTCTCAGATGAAGATATACAAATGGCAAATAAATACATGAGGAAATGTTCACCATCATAGGTCATTCGAGAAATGCAAATTAAAACAGCATTGAGATTTCATCTCACTCTGGAAAGAAGAGCTGCCATCAAGAAATAACTAATAACAAATGTTGGTGAGGCTACAGTGAAAAAAGAACACTGCTTCACTGTTGGTGGGAGTGTAGACTGGTACAACCACTATGGAAATCAGTATGGAGAATTTTCAGAAGACTAGGATTGGAAGTTCCATTCAACCCAGCTATTCCCCATCTGGGTATTTTCCCAGAAAAACTGAAAAGGTCATATCACAGTGATATATGTGCACCCATTTTCATAGCAGCACAATTTGTAATAGCTAAATCTTGGAAACAACCAAGATGCCCATCAACCACAGAGTGGATGAAAAAGATGTGGTATTTTTATACAATGGAATATTACTCAGCTATAAAAAGGATGATCTTGAGGCCTTCTTAGGCAAATGGAGACAACTTGAGGCTATCCTCATTAGTGAAATAAATAAGAATCATACTTATAAATATCACATAGTGTCTCTAGTATAAAAAGTAATGAGAAATGTAGGAGTAATAAAACCCCAAATGTGTAATTGCTATTGTAAAAAAGAGAGGAAAAGAAAGTGCTCTAAAGAATATAACTGCATGTACGTTTAAGTGTGTAGGATTGATAACCATATTACTAAATTTTTGTTGAATCATTTAACAGACCTGTTTGCAGTCTCGCTGTTTGAATGTCCACTTTGTATGCTTTACATTTGTAACTTGAACAACTACTTCTAGGAGGACAATATGTAATTATCAACTAGTGATTTCTTACTGTTTATTTTTTCAAAATTATGTATTATTTCTACTCTTTTTCTGTTTTTTCTTTTCTTTAAATAAAATTTTAAAAACAGGCATACATTTATTATAGGGTCCAGAAATTACATTCCTAGACATTTATCCCTAGAAAATGAAAAGTTTTGTGGACACAAAAATCTGTACATGAATGAATGTTCACCATTTTTAGGACACACAGAAGTCTTTCAAAAACTGAATGGTTAAATGAATTGTGGTTTATCTATAATGTGGAATATTACTCAGCAATAAAAGGAGCAAACTATGCATACAACAGCAGGAGTGGATAGTGGATGTCAACAGCATTAATGTTGAATGACAAAGTTCTACTTCAAAAATCAAATAAAGAATAATTTCATTATATATCTTTCTTTATATAGCAAAATTACAGTGCTGAAGAACAGATAGGTGATTTCAGAATTTTGAGGGATGAAGAAGGAATGGTATGAGTGAGCTTATGAAAGGACAGAAAGGGTGAATTTTACACTAAGGAGTCCATCTTACATGTGGGTGCAGTGCTGGTTTTAGTAATCTTTACATATGATAAAATGCCTAGGGCTAACCATACACACACATGCTCCTAGGTCAATGCCCTGGCTTTGACACTGTGCCCAAAGTTGTTAAAACATAGTATGACACATACTATTCCATGTAGCAGGGGGAACCTAGATGAAAGGTATACTGAGATTGCTCAGTACTGTTTTCATAACTTTCTATGAATATACAATTATCTCAAAATAGGAAACATTTAAAAATTACTAGTAAAATTATTCCTTATTCTCAGATGAGAAAATACAATGAGATATATAAAGTGTTATGTCCGTGTTACAGCTGAGATCCTGAGGCCTTGAGAAGTCAGGTATTAGCTGCAGGTAACACAGAGAGTAAGTGTGGGATGTGGATTCCATCACAGATCGTCTAGCTCTAGAGCTGCATTGTTCACTGTTACCTTCTTCCTAAAGCTTCCTACATTTTTAAGGGATGTATAAGTTCCTTTGAGCCAGGACAAATATATGACTAAGGAATTAAATTGAAGAATATGAGGGATTTTTCAAAAATATTATGTGTTTTTAAATTTTTAGAATTATTACAATAGAAGACACACTGACATTAAGACCTCTCAAAACATTCCTCCTTGTGTTGAACACACTTATCCCACTATTCTTGCCACTTTCTGAATGAGTTCTGTAAGCCTTGTTTTGTGTCTTGTGCTGTCGTGGCTGCCTCGATGTTCCGAACGATTTCCTCACATTTGCCTTTTGTGGTCGTTTCTTCTTTGAGGAAGAACCCAAACTGGCAGATCCAGTGAGTGGATGAGGAAGGAGTGTAATGTTTTCATGAGCCTACATTTCCATCAGATGATCCTTGGAAGCAGCAGTCACTGTATTTTTTGTCATACCTTATAAATCTGTGACAGTAGCCTTCCAGAACTTCTCAGAAACAATGAGAGCAATGGGATAAGTATGTTCAAAGTGAGGGGGGATGTCTTGATGGGTATCAATGACAATGTATATTTTACAGTCAGACATTTTTAAAATTTAAACATTCTTCATGGTTTTTGTTTTTCCCTTATAGAAACATTTCCATGACAGCTCCAGATGTGTTCATTTTTGCACTTCTCATCTGGTACTTGTGAGAGAGTCACACAGTGCTTACACCCCACTGCCTTCATCCAGGCTCCCATGAAATGACCTCTGTAATTAGCCAAGGAGAGTTGCATTATTCTTAGTTCCATTCACAGCCAACAGTTAATTGAAGTGAAATTTCCCAGTGGCCCTTCTTCTCATAAGACTTGTGGAGAAAGGCTGGGACAAGGGAGGCATTTCAAATAAAGCTGCTATTCTTTCTGTTCTCTCTCTGCAGTATAATCCTCCTCCAATTTCCATGCTAGCTTATTTGAAGTTGAAGATATTTCTTTGTCTGCTTCCCATTCAACTGCCTCTTTTCTCTTTGATCCTAGGCTTAAAAATATATTTGACTTCTGTCAATCTGAAAATGCTTGATACTCATTGGCCTTCATCTTTAGGTTCCAAACCCAAGTCTCCCTCTGATTTCCATTTTCTGCTTCCTCTCTGCCTCACTCAAGAGCTTCCACAGCAACCAAACAATCAGCAAAACTGTGTGTTCTCAAGGGCACACTGAGATTCATTTAATGCCTTGTTTTTCTTGCCTGACATATTGGCAAGCACTTGTTGAAGGAATATCCAACCTGGAAGAAGGGGACTGCTGTTTTTGTTCAAAGAGAATCTTTTCTTCTGTTTTGTAAATATGATTTCTTTTGATCCCCTCACCCCAATTCTTGGTTGAATATTTGGCTAGCAGTGCCACAATTCTTATCCCAAACCATGTTATGAGGGTCAGAATGAGACTTGGGCTCAAGCTGAGTTTGGGCATAAAATTTGGGCATAGGACTGATTTATGAGAAAATGAGGAGATAGGGATTCCAACTTGCTTGGGTAAGAGTGATTCAAAGAGAACCTAAGAACCAAAGAGGCAGACAATTTAAAGGCCCACATATCAAGGGCCAGGCTGAGGCCAGGGGCTGAAATTAAGAGCAGAAGATGAAGGGGGGCTTCAGAGAGGCTTGGGAGACAGAACGTGGAGATGTCCTTGCCACAGGGTGGTTGGAGGCCTTTTGTTAGCAACCTACAGTTTCCCTGATGGTGGAAACATGAATAGTTAGCAAGAGCCCCCTGAGTTACCAGAATACTTGGGTCAGAAGACAGAGATCATGGGCAGAACCCAGATCTCAGGGTGTTAGGGACTTTTATTGGCTGTATTATAGGGCCAGGCAGTTGTGCGGAGAGCCTAATTCATTGGTAAAATAAGAGTTCATCAAAGGAGATATAACGTTACCACATATTAACATCCTTCCAGCTCCCTGTCCCTTCCAGTTCCCGACCAACGTTGTCCTGCACCCTTACCAACTACCAAATGCCCTACCTCATGTACTTGGTTGGGACTGTGATCAGGAGAGAGAAGTGCATATTTTCCCTCAGACTAGTGCACAGCAATCTGTGCTTCTCTCCTGTCCCTTGTGGCTCTTGCAGAGCCTCCCCCTCCCTTGGCCCACATGACATGCTAGGGCCTCTCTGAGTCTGTAGCATCTTATAGCTGCTCAAGGTAGACATAAATGCAGCTAAAAGTCCCAACTCTTCATTGTGTAGGTACAAAAGAATGCTATGAAATAGGACAAAAGAAAATACACAGTATCCCTAGGAGGCCCTTTGCATGGAAACAAAGAATTGGGGGAGGTAGAGAGTTTGATCATAATGTAAAGTGATTTTCTGAATATAAAATGGTGGTAGGCAGGTGAGGGTATTAGCATCCATACTGTATCCTTCTGGTTGGATTTATACTGTGGCTCTCATCAAATCTGTTTGAGCCACACTCCCTCTTTTATGTCTCTAAAATAGAGTCCTGTTAAGGATAGTTGGCAGTTTAGGAATAATTGCCATACACTATTACACACACACACACACACACATGCAAATACATACTGTTGAGTTTGTTTCTCTATTACTTTGAAGAGTTGACCTCCTAGCCTTAAGTCCAGCAGGTTTTGTGCAGTCTCTTGAACACTGAATAGCAATGCTTCCTCCCTCTTTCCATACCTTCTGACCTCTCCTAATCCATTCATCTAAATGTGTCTATTGGATGCGCATTGTGTGTTAGTCATGCTCCCTGGTGCTGAGATCACAGTTACATATGTGCCCAAAAAAGTAAAAAAGTAAATGAATAAAGATTACATTTTTAGGTAGAGACGGGATGAAAGTTTCTTAGCCTCACTAAGGAAGAACATATAAACAAAGACCTGGGTAAAAGTAACTAACAGAGCAGTTCTTATTTATTGTGAAATTTGTGATGATGCCAGGAACTCTGTTATTTCCATGTATCTAATCTTCTCCGAAGCCCTTTTTGAAGGAGGCACTTTATTATGTGCTTGTTATAAACGTGATACCCAAGCCTTTGAGGTCTTGAATTGCTTTCTCAGAGTCACATAGAACATGAGTATTGGAATGAGGGATTCATCCAAATGCTCCTAGTGAGACTGTGACACTCTTAACCTCCAGGCCCCCTCTGCCTAAAGATTGTTTCCCCAGCGGAGAAAGTTTTCTGCTTCGAGCTTCCCTCCTCAATGGGTCAAAAACAAAAGGTTTCAAGCGGTATTCCGCAGACACTACAGAACTGTTCTGAACCAGGATGTGTGTATGGAATCTTGCATCGGTTTCTAGGAGAATGATTCTACTTCTGTCACTTTTATAAATTAGGCTCCAGTGAATCATTTCTCTTTTAGAATTATGAATTTCTTACAGGAAAGGTAAAAGTGTTGTGGTTTGTGAAGTTTTATGGAATTCTTTAGAAAAGTCTTCGGAGAGTTTTTGGTGTGGTCACCTAGCAGTGTTAACAGTCATGGCAGGAAAGGAGGAGCAGCACCCGTGGCCTTAGTGGCAGAGCAGTGGTAGCGGTGGGCTCACCAGTGCACACCAGTTCCGGGCCATGGTCCAAGCACTGTGCAACACCGGCCCATTAGTCCTCGCCATGACCCTCTGAGGCTGATCCATTCCACCCAAGGGATCTCTGTCTCTGGGATGTTGAGTGATGAGGCCAGCTTCTAAGAGGCAAGACAGGGAACTTGGCCCAGCCTGCAGAGCTACAGAATCTGTATGTTGTCATTTCGCATCCGAGGTTAGAGACCCGAGGCTTCCATGTCACTCGGCTTAAAGCAAAAGCTACGCTTGCTGTTACGTCTCACCCTAGCAACTGCATGCCTACAGGGAATGCAATATTCTTGTGCCACCTCTAAGACCTCCAATCTCTGTGACACTCCCTGACTAGACTTATGCATTTCTCAGGAGCAAAGCATGGTTTACAAATTTCACATCCACGGGCCTGCCTATGGCCTGTTTTATGTTTAGAAGCTTTTAAAAATTGATTGTTGGTTTAAGCCGCCATCAGCGATAGCCAGGGCTCAGCAGTGTCCTATAAGACACAATTATTGTGTCACATGTGAAATATATGGCCAGCCTTTAAGTGGTCTTCTTGGCCAAATGTTAATTCTGCAGGTTAAAGGACTTTGAAAGATCATTACAATCTCTTTGCCACATCGCAGCTCCTGCACGGAACATTCTGACCCACACCTGGTGGACACATTCATACTAAATGTTCCTAAAAGGTCTCTATCTTCATAAATTCCATCATCATAATATTCCAGTGTATGGTTAGATCCTTGGCAAACTGGGGTTATCTTTAAGACTCTATTGCAGGTCCCTCCATGCAAGGTAAGTTCCAGCTGGTGACATAATGCTGTGTGTCTTTCCTTACCGGGTGGTCTCTGAACCACAGAGACTGAAGGTAGCTAGAGTTCCATTCTGTGTTAAACAAGTTTACTTGACATAAATCTCAGCAATCTTTGAAAATCACCCACAGAAAGAAACATTATCAATCCCTCATGCCATCTGCTTTCTGAGACCTGCCTGTGGAATCACTCTGACTCACTGGACAACCAAATATGTTATGAGAAAAATTAACTTTGGTTCCCAGGCTTTCTCTGCTGCCTGTTTTCCTTTTTATTATTATTGCTTTAGCAGTATTCATCATTTACACCTCAAAGATACAGGACAGGATCCCACAAATCTCCCTGCACCTTGTGTGGGGGCCAGGGTGAGATGCTGTGCAGTCCCCTGGATTCTCCCATCATCATCACTGCAAACCAAATCCAAGTGTGGTTTAGGAGGATTCTATAAAACTGAGGCTTGGTGGCCCAAGCAGAGTTATTTGTTCTGTTTCAGGCTATCGGATCAGTACTTGTATGTTGTGGGAATGGGTTGGAAGTGGATTTTCTTATATATTAAACAATGGCTATTTTGAAAAGTTTCTCACTCACGAAGGTGATATGTGTTATGTTTTTAAGAAAACGTAATTGTATAAAGCAAGTGTTCAGCATTACATGTATACATATAGTAGCTCTCTAAACTTGACCATCTTACCCCCTTGCTATTTTGTGTCCTCTGATATACATCTCTCCATTTCTACCCTGATTTAGTGATCATTGTTTTATCCTATATATGTATACTTTGACTTTTATATTCCATATATAAGTAAAATAATGTAATATATTCTTCCTGTACCTGGCTTATTCCACTTAGTTCATGTTCCCTGCCAGTTTCATCTTTATTACAGCAAATAGCAGATGGTCTCCTTTTCATGAATATATACCACAGATTTTTATAATTTCATTCATCTACTGACAGACACTTAGATTGTTTCCATTTCGTGGATGTTGTGATGCATATTGAAGTGGACATAGTGTGGGGATATCTTTACAAGTTCATGATTTCAAAAATGATATGGCTGGGCTTCCTGGTAAGTGCAAGTTTGCGAGTTCGATCCCTGATACTACAAAAAAAAGATGATAGTCTTGTAGCACATTAGTTAGAACCCACAAGAAGTAGAAGCTCTGTAGGTTGAGATTTATTCCCTTTCAAAAGATGTTATTTTTAGATATTTGACTTTGAAATGAATGCCTACTTGAGTTGCAAGAAAAATGTAACCTAAAAAATGACTATGCCTAATTCTTTCTCATTCAGAATGATAAAAAATAAAGCTGATGTACCAAGAGAAAAGAGAGATAAGAAAAAAGTTCCAGTGGAGAAATATGATGAAATTTAGATCACACTGGAAATGTTTTAGTTTCATTGAAGTCATATGTGAAAAAGCCATGTTGAAATGGTATACACACTATTCAACTTGTGCTAAAAAATATATGCATTTGAAAGAGTTTACAAAAACAGTACAGTCATGGAAACAAATAAATTGATGGGAGAAGAGCTTCACTTTAGAACTTTTATTTGCATGCTCCATTTCCTACTTAAGTAACAGCACAGGCTTAAAATGTAGCATATAAGCCTGGAGATCTTTATTCATACTAAAAAAAAATGACTTTTATGCAAAATGAATACTTCCTGACAAAGTTTAAGCAAATTGTGCCAACCTACCAATAAAGCCACATGTCATGAAATGACAGCCATCACTTCAACACATGTCATCACTGCTCTGCAAAAACTAAGTATCTGGATTTGATGTACTATGAAGAATTTTTGTTTCTGATTTCTCCCAGCATCTTTTTTCTCTCTAGTTAAACAGTGCAATCATTGCTTTTGGGCAAAGAAAAAACTTCATCATTATGCTTTAGTTATTCTTAAAAGCATCTTCATTTTATAACACAATTTGCAAGAATTATTTGAAATAGATTAACCTTTCAAAATGATAATGACATCAAGTCCTATTAAGTGATTTTCCTAAAAACTGACTCACATTGAAAATAATGTGTACATCAGCCGTGGAAAGCTCAGTTTAGGATTCTGTCTGAATTCAGTTGTCTCAGAGTGTCTGTTTAATACTCAACAAATTGTTTCCTCATCCACAAGAGTCCATTTTGCTATATCCCAGCCTCCTATGAATTTATAGGTCTGTTTCCTGGTCTTTTTTTTTTTTTCTATTACTTAAATGAAATGATCACAGCTTGACCTCCTGGCTGACCTTTCTGGGTTTCTCAACACTTTTGTGTAAGCCAGGTCTTACAGACACAATCCATAGCAGTGTTGCATCCAGCTAAAGAGATAATTAGGAAGTGCCATCACCATAATTACTGTGTTTTGGTCTCTGGAGAGACATGAGAGCTTGTCCTGTCCCTTTATCAGGACAAGTTGCTAAGCCCCTTCATATTTTTTTCCCTTTGGGCCAATAATATTTCACAAATTTTTTCTTTGTAAAATATTCCTAAAGGGAGGCTTAAGCCATAATGCACAGATTATGAAAATGATGCTCATTAAGTAGTGGGTAAGATTTCTGGAAAGCCACAGAGTTGCTTCATAACATGTAGCCCCCATTACAGGCTTGATTTGAATGTTTATTCATAGAGCAGTAAATGTTTGTTATTATACATTTTATTGAAACATAAATTAAAGAACTATAATTATGTGTATGGCAAGTCATAAAGCAACATGCATTTGTCACAAAATGAGTAAAACAAGGAAAAATGCCATCACTATTTCATTTCCATCCAGATCTTTTATTGTATACCCAAAAGGAAGACGCCCAGAGGAAATAACTCAGTGGGTGAATATTCTGATATGATGTATAAAAACTACATATTCTCAGTATTGTCTAGTAAAGAGAACATTCTGGAATTAATTTGTGAAGGTTGGGAGCTGTGTAAATAAAAGGTGGGTTTCTTCTCTCTAGAGAGAATCTCACAGTGGTAGTTATTAAAGTTAGCACTAATCAATGAATGCATCCCCCTGGCAGTCCCTGCAATGCTGATTGTTTTACTATAAGCTATTCCTTCCGGAACTTGAATATGTTTGGAGAGTTTTAGAAAAGCAATTATGTGAGACTGAAAGACAAAACTTTCAAGTTTGCAGTTTGGTAAAAAAAAGTTTTTAGTAGGGAGAAATAATATGTGCCATGTGATCATGATGAGTTTTGAAGGCCATATCCTGTGTGCACAGGAACTTTCAAGCAGAAGCAAAACACAAGAATAAACAAAATAATCAGAATATGATGGAAAAAAATCTAAGAAAACAAGAACACTGTAGTCCACCAATGAGCTATTTTCCCATCCTTCCTCCCTTTTATCTTTTCATCCATGTATATCCCCATCCTTCTGTTTACTTTTCCACACATCTATTTATTAATATATCCATTTGTTTATCCATGTAGCCATCCATCCATCCATCCATCCACCTATGCATGTATCCTTCCTTCCATCTGTCTGTACAGAAAACATTTAATCAATGTATTCTCTAACCCAGGAGCATGTTATATGTGTAAGGGAGCAAAGTAATCAGGAGAAAAATCTAGTCGTAAATATCTCAGACTTCCAACTTAATAGAATTTGTAACTATTTATATTTTATGGTAAAAAGCTGTCACCAAGATACATAGGAAGAATCAGAGGAGCCTGAAGGCTGTAAGTGGAAGATAGCATTTGCAAAAAATTTGTGAAAGCAGGAAGAGAGAATGAGACAAGGAAAGGGAAAGGAATTCCATTGGAAAGAAGACTTTTTAATCTTTTGTACAAAGAAAAACAGTATAAACTCAGTGACTACAATAATAGCTAATAAAATGAAGTTGTAGCAAATCCTGGAGCATTTTCTCTATCTCTTGAAAGTCATTTTATGGGAGGCATCACTAAGACAACCCCTGCCCAGCAATGGACAAAACAAATTTCACAAAGAACCTCTGAACTTTTGCACACCTGCATGAATAGAAGACGGTTTATCCTGGAATGGTCTATCTAGGGTTCCATCTGTCGTGTCACAAAAGCATGACTAATGCAATAGGGATAATACCATCCGAGGTCCTTGTGTATTAGGTCATCTTGCTTGTGAAGCGTTCATTTGTCAGCTTCTTTAAGGGCATTGATTATAATTCCCCTGTGTTCTTTCTGAACAGTTTTAAGGATGCAAAGCTCTTGTGTCAGTGAAAGCCAATCACAAACCCAGTGTTAATAGAATCTATCTGTGCAGGACTGATCTTGAATGTGTTAGAAATCCATTCTCTCTTATGGGCTTCTCTTGCAGAAGAGTTCATTACTCTATGGTTAAACAGTATGGGGGGAAATGGGCTTTGAACTTGTGCTGTGCTGGGATTAGCTATCCTGCAATGCTGACAGTGGCATGGTTGGGCTTGAAATTGAGCATTCTCCTTCTCTAGACCTCTGTTACTTTATAATGACAAGGATAGTTCTCCTAGAATTTCATGTTAAATGATTGAGATGATGTGGATAAATTACTTATCTCAGTTCCTGGTGTGTGGTGCCTGATGCATAGTAAGAGCTTAATAAATAGCAACAGCTATTATTTTTGTACCTTTTAAAGATAATAAATCAAAGAGTATTCAATGTAAGACATTTCTAGTGTGCTTGAGAGTTTTTCTTCAGAGCATAAGGAGCACTGTTTAGTTGGAAGTATTTCTTTTCCTTCCCAGAGTGATGCTCTGAACACTCTGGAGGTTTAATCAAGTTTATTGACAGTATTAAATTAATAGTCTACTCTTTGAGAACTTCATAAGGGGCCTCCCTTCCTCCTTTTCTCTTCATTTTTCCCCTCTGTTAGAGGCCAATGATAATACTTAGAATCAGCAATAATATGACTTTCCACAGTGTAGTATGCTACTAGGTAAGGAGACCATATAATTTATCAACCAAATAGAGCTTTGGAAAGTAAAAGGAGATACTGTCTGCAATAATACCAGCCTATTTATGACCATAGGCCTAAAAATGAAGTGTTTTAAAGACATGAGGGTTTATTATTTGGGAAGGAGTTGTTTATTTAATTGGGAAGGAGTACAGCATAACAAAGGCATTTAGCACTTTAGCAACCTTATTTAGAATCCTACTTTTACCTGTTTACTCCATCTCAGTGAGTCTCAGTTTTCATTTTCAAAAATAATAAAGAAAATAGCATTTATTTCTTACTATTTTGGTAAAATACATACATATATATTTGCTAAGCACACTTCCTACCATATAGTGCTCTCACATAAGTGGCAGGCAGTTTATACCTGTTAAGAACTTTAAAATGGAAGATGGACAGATGGCATAATAATATTATCAGTGTGTAAGCAAAGCTTTCTTTAAAACCTTTTTTTGATGAAATAAATCATTAAATGATACACTTATGTTCTCCTTATAGAGAAGAGGAGGACTGTATTTGGGAAATTTATTTAACAGCCCATGAAATGTCGTCCATCTCTGCAGAGGCAAAGCCTGGCTCATTCACATCATTCAGCAGCCTCCAAGTGGCAGATGAGGCGCTGGTGTCCCTTATGCTACTCAACTTACTATTACAGGAGAGAAGGAGCCGAATCTTTTTTTATTTTTTTTATTTTTTGAGATAGTAAATTGTTATATTTGGTGGGAAAAGATATATTTCCCTGCGGAAGTGGGAAGCAAGGTAGATGACAAAAATCTGTGGTAATTTGAGAGACTCTAGTGGAAAAGCCAAAGGAGTGAAAGAGTAGGAGCAAGATAATGAGAAAGGAGGCTCTGATAATTCTTCATGCCCACGTTTCTCCTACGTCGCAGTGACTCTGCTGTCATTCTTTCTCTTAATTCATTTAGTAAGCAAAATGGAACAAGCCACTTGAAATATAATTCTCTCACGATTCCTGTTTTGCTCTATTACATGAACAGTAAGTATTTTTGTCATTCTGTTTACTGCAGTGGGAATTTTAAAAAAAAGAAGAAAAAAATCCTCCCAGCATCTGCTTTCTTGCTTTGCCCCCAAATGTGAATGAGTTTTAAAAAAAATAGGTAGTTCTCCTAAGCCATATTATCATCTTATAAACACATCATTAGAATAGGAAAGGTGACAGAACTATGACAATAGGTCCTGCTTCCTCTCCTGGCGGAGAAGCTCATATACCATTCACCTTTCATTTTTGTTCTATTTTCAATCAGGGATTCCTTACACTTTACAAAGACAAATCATAGCAAAAGCTTGCTTTCTTCCTGTATAATCTGTTTTGAGTTGGAGAGAAATGGGTTAGGTAGTGATTGGACTTTTTAGCTGTTGTTTTCATTCTATATTTCGGTGGAGGAGCTTATGAACACAAAGAAAACAAAAATGCCCACTCCTAGGTTTATCCATTACCTATCCTGGCATTGCATACAGGCTAATATTTGGAGACAAGGATGAGCTACTTGTGCCTGCAGTGGGGACGATGGGAGGAATTGATTGGCAAAGAGACGCATTGACACTCGCTGGAGTTTGTTCACTTGCCTGAGCTTCAGTTCTCTTGGAAGAGGAGCTGAAAAGGATCCTACCAATTCTTTCCACCTTACGAGCTTACAGCCAAAAGGAAAAGACCCATTGCCGGGCTCTTAGTGTTCAGCAGCTCTTTACACAGCATCAGATTCCATCATCTTGCTTTTATTTGGTTTGAAAAGACCTTAATTTTTAGAAAATTTGAAATTTAAACCTGTCTGGTTGCTAAAAGCTCCTTTAAATTCTCATTGTGGTCGAGAGCAATACATCATCAAAGCCATGGTACTTAGATGATGTATGGCTCCCATACATCACGAGAGCACCGTCCCTCTTGTGATATATTATTATAACTTGCCATTGGAGCACCGTCAGTGATGTATGACTTCAAAATACAATTGTTAAGCCACAAAGCTTAGAGGGTCTCTACAAATTCTGGGTGATTTATTTATTTATTCATTTAGGTTCCTGTAAGTTCCTTAGCTGAGACATTTTAGACTCATAGAAATCACTGTTTCCTGTCAAGGAAAGACATTCCAGCCACCTGAGAATTGCTGATATTCTCAACGCAGCAAGTCACTGACAGTGGGGTCACAAGCCATCACTTGTGCCCTTGGCTTTTGACAGCCCACTTTTATTCCTTAGTTGCCATCCAGAGCTGTCTTCAAAACCTTGCGAGCAGCATTGTCTCTTGTGACATTTAGGTCGCCGCCAACTGACAGTGATTTCACGCTGACCCTAAACTTAGTAGAAGAAGACTCAACCTGATGTAGTTGAGAGAGGCAGAATCCAGCCACACTGAAGGATGAACTTGGGGGCAGGGATGTTCCAGAGAGGACCACATTCAGCTGGGCTCGTTGCAGATCTGTGCCTTCTGGTGTAGCACACAAGCAGGTTACATGACATGTCTCCAGGATAGCTGCCATGTAATGCAGTTGTTAGAATGTGCTGGATGACGGGATGTGCCAAAGTTGACTGACACACTTTATCTACATATCATATTATCTGCACAGGAATCTTAAGTATTAGGGTGCTAGTTTTAGAGGTTTTGGGAGATGAGACAAATTAAGAAACTCCCTCAGGCAGAGGCAGAGGCAGAGCTGAGACAGAGGCAGGCTTTGAAGCTTGGCTCTCAGGCTCAAGTCTTTGCACACCAAGCTTTTTCTCTATGGGCTTCTACCTTTCTGAGCTCTGTGACAGGTAAGATAGATAAGATGTACCAAGAAGTCCTTGCCTGATCTTTGGCTTGGCTATTGGTCTTGAGAAGGTCACTTTCCTCTTTCCTACAAATGGTAAATGCCCCCCCAACATCTTCCAATTCTAATCCCAAGTCGTTTTTCATGACTTTTTAATGTTTTTGTATATTTTAAAGTGATAGATCCATTTTGCAGATGAAATTGTGCGTGGGATGCCAACATAGAAAGAGGTCACCCTGGGGCCACACTGGTTGAATGAGTGGTGGGGAACTGCAGCATTCTCTCCTGTCTCGTGCACCATTCTTGTTTGCATTGTGCCCACCCCCTTCAGGTGGCCCTGGAAACCCTAGAGCCTTGTGATTTGCATTTTGAAAACCATCGACTACATATGCCTCTGTTATCTGATTGATGAAAAGCAAACTTTCAACTCAGTAAGAGGTGGATTGTGAGATTTCTGTGCTCCATCCTATCTGTCCCTTTGCCCCCAAAGTCTCAAGACTATTATGTAGCCTAACTGATTTGATTACCACCTCACAACAGAAACCCCTTCTTTTCCCTCACAGAATGGGGGTATTGAAAGCGGTAGGGTATAAATACCTCTCTAGGATCAGTTCTTATCCAATGAGGACAAGGAGGGGACTTGAATACCCCAATTCCTCATCTTTTGGTGACACCGCACTATCTCTCAGAGTTCTGGGGTAGGACAAAGCTCTAGTTACTTGCATTAACAGCTTGCATGGTGACATGTCATTTGTTGGCTGCTTTTCCTCTCCTGTTTCTTTGCCAGACATTCCCTTACTGACATGCTCAGGGTCACTTCCAAAATATACTAGCTGTACTTGTACCCTTATTCAGTGTATGCTTCTGAGACAGTTAAGACTAAGGGAAGTATTTATGTTTGCATTCTTCTGCAGTAAGAAATGGAATTATTATTGCTTGATAGTGAGATTAACAGAGGTTCTAAATTTTCTCCTGTGTGTTTTTCTGTCTCTTCCAAATTTTCTGTCTGTGCATATTTTACTTTGATGATCAGCAAATGAAAACAATCTTATTGTGTAAATACATTTGTCTATTTTAAGTTTAGAGCTTTTGGTAATTATCTAAGCTTTCATGGAAGGAGTACTAGACATAAAGACTTAGCTGAGTTTTACCATGGAAAATTACTTAAAAATTAATTCTATTGGTATGTTTTTGATATATGGAAAGATCACATTCATCATAGGGAATTAGTACCTGTACATATATTGATTCTTTTCCCCTGTTCCCTTCCCTCCTTTCCCTTTAACCCTCCTTCCCCTTTTTCTTTACAGAAGCTTTGTTTGCATTTTTTTCTGCTATTCTCTGTTTTTTTTCCCCTTCGCTCTAACCCTTCCCCCCTATTCATCTTCTCGTTTGAACATTTTCTTCCGGTTTCCCAGTATCTATCATTCTTTTTGGTCCTTATTTATGCTTTCAGTTTCTCACGCAGATAAAATAATTCAGTATTAAAATGTGTGTATGATTTATTTCCCTTAAAATTATGATCTCTTGGTGTATCCATTTACCTAAGAATGTTTTAAGTTTATCCTTATTTATGTCAGAGTAATATTCCATTGTATATAAAAATCACATTTTCTTTATTCATTCATCCAATGATGGGCATGTAGGCTATTTCCAAGATTTGGCTATTAAAAATTGTGCTGCTATGAACATGCATGTACATATATTGCTGTGGTATAATGCCTCTAACTCTTTAGGGAAGATACCAAGAAAGGAAATATCTGGATCAAATGGCACCTCTAGGTTCAGTTTTCTAAGCCATCTCCATGCTGACCTCCACAGTCATTGTGCCATTTTACATTCCACCAGCAGTGGAGAAGGTTCCTTTCTCCCCATAGCCTCATCAGCATCTGTTATTGGTTGATTTCTTAATGATAGCTATTTTTTCTGATGTGAGATAGAACCTCAGTGTTATATCAATTGTATTTCTCTAATGGCCAGAGATGTTCAACAGTTTTTCATATATTTATTTGCTGTTTTTTTCTTCATCTGAAATGTGTCTATTCATTTTCAATGTTCATTTTTGGATTGGACCTTTAACTTTTGGGGATATGATTTTTTTGAGTTCTATATATATTCTATGTCCTTTCTCTGCAGACTACCTGCTAAAACTCTTTTCCCATTCTGTGGGTTGCTTTTCACTCTTTTGGTAATTTCTTTGCTATGTAAAAGCTTTTTTATTGATTTTTTATTTTTTTATTTTAAAGAGAATAAAATTAACAAATTAAAACAGAGTAAAACTAATTGAAACAAAACAGCAAAAGTGGTACAGAATTTCAAAAGAGGATAATAGAAAATCAACAATGGTTACCATAATATATCTTGTTATCTTCAAAATAGTTGTTCGTACCATCAGCTTAGTAAAATTAAATAAAACAAAACAGAATAAAACCAACCAAAACAGAATATTAAATAAAGCAAAACAACAAATTGGAAAAAAACTAAACAGTGAAAACAATATTGGATTTCAAAAGCAAGACAGAAGAAAATCCCCCATATTTGCTGTATCGCATACTGTTATCCTTCTAATAGATGCTCAGACTATTGACCTTAGGTTTTCAAAGTCAATTAAGCAATGCAAGCATTTAGTTGTTTCTGTACCTCAGTTGCTATCAACTCAGCCTGTCCTCTGAATCAGCTGGTTGCTTATGGGTGAGAGGGAGGGTGTTTTTGAGTCTTAACCTGCATGCCGGTTGGCTCATGGAAGGGTAAATTGGCTTGTCTGTCTTTCTGGGCCCTGCGTAGATTTTTCAGCTCACAGGAAGGGCAAATTGTTGTACTCCTCTAAGACCCAGCATGGCTTCTGCCAACTCATGGGAAGGGTGAACTGGCTTGTCTCTCTTCCTGGGTCCTGCATGGTTTTGCACAGCTCACAGGAAGGGTGATTGGCTTCTTGTTAGACCAACATGGCTTCTACTGACTCATGGGAAGAGCAAGCGAAAAGCTTTTTTAATATGATGAGATCTGCTTTGGGAGAAATTTGTCTTATTTTCCTTACCTGCAAATTGGTAGTACAATATTAACTTTGTAGAGGTGTTAGGAAGTATGTAACCTCTACAATAAAAATATTAGAAGTCATTTGCATTTGCTTTTTATTTGCTATTATAATAAGTTGTTTTAATTTGGCTCATGGTGCAAGTGGCAGCTCTGAGATTAACCTTTTGAAGAAATGCTAGGTTGTTTTCCAAAGTAGTTGTACCTTTTAAACTCCCATCAACTTGTACAAGAATCCCAATTTCTTCATTTCCTTGTTAATCTTTGTCATTATCTTTCTTATTATTGTTACCCTGATAAATGTGAAATGATATTTCATAATGTGGTTTTGAACTAAAGACACTGAGCATCTTTTCATGCACTATTGTTCATGTATGGGTCTTTTGGAGAAATGTATATTCATATTCTATGCCCACTTTAGTTGTATTTTCTTTTTATTCTTGAGTTGTAATAGTTCTTTATGTATTCTGAATATGGGTCCTTTACCAGGTATATGATTTGCAAGAATTTCCTCCCAGGTTGTGGCTTGGCTTTTCATATTCTTTCTTATGTCTTTAACTACAATGTTTAAAATTTTGATGATATTCAACCTTTTCCACTTTTAGGAACACCTGTCATGATGTTTGGACATGTGACCTAACATAGTCACAGGTCAAAAATGAGGATGTACACATCTTTGAGAGGGACCCTTATTTTGTGTCTCTCAAAATACTGCCCTTTGAGAGACAGAATTTCCTTCTGCATTTAGAGAGAGGTTCATACAGGGGCACCTGATTGAGGGCATATGTCACCAGCTATGGAGTAGCCCTGCAGGTTCCCCTGCTCTTTCTGTGACCTAACTTCATGCCTTATCATTGAATTACAGCTTATCAGGACATATATAAAATATATCAATATTTGACCAGATTATAAAGACCAACCTCTGGTAAGCATGGGAGTAATAGACCTGTTCAAGAGTGTGGAAGGAGAAGCAGAAGCAGCATGAAAGAGACAGGACCCAGAACAGTGGTGTGTGTGTTCATGCTCTTTTTTTACTTCTCATTCACTGCACTTTATTTTTCTTTTTTTAGTGGTCACTTTCTTAATGTATAATTCATGTATCCTAAAAGTAACCATATTAAAGAGTACAATTTGCTGTTTTTAGTGCATTCACAAACTTTAGCAACCATTGATACTAAATAATTCTAGAAGACATTCATCATCCCTAAAAGAAACTCTGTCCATTAGCAGTCACTCTTCTTCCTGCTCTGGGAAGCACCGATCTTCCTTTCTCTGTAAATCTGCCTAGTTGAGAGACTGGAAAACTGTCTTCCAAAGCAGCTGCAACATTTTTCTTTCCCACCAGTAGTGACTGAAGGTTCAGTTTTCTACATTCTCACCAACACTTGTTAATATGCATCTTTTGGATTACAGACATCCCAGTTTATAGGGAGGAGAATCTCAAAGTAGTTTTGATTTGCATTTCACTACTGACTAATAATGTTGAGTAATTTTTCATGTACCTTGCAGTTTTGTCCTCTTGCTACAGAATACTGGGGATGATTCCTCCCTGTTTGAAATTCTTTATTTTCTAGGTGGTTGGAACTTAGATTTCCAACTTTGGTTGAAAAGCTACAAATCAGCATTGGTTAGTTTTGCCTCCTTCCTCTTAGGACTCTTAGCTGAGTCCTACTGCTTACCTTGAGCTTCAAAAAGTGTCCCAACACCTGCTCTGCCATGCTGTATTTTCATTCATGACTACTTGTTAATGTACTTATTTAATATTTTTCATTTCTCTTTGTAATGTGTGCTCTATGGGCTCAGGAGCTTTATCTTGTATTGTCACAGTATCTTTGGTTGTTAGAATAGCACTTAGCAATAAATGTTTTTTTAATTAGTGAATACATGTATTAGAAAAATATACATAAGTGGTACCTTAATAAAAATCTGGGTGCTCCATAACCACATACATTTCTGGAATATTGTATTATGCAAACTTAACATTGTATTATGCAAACATTTTGGTATAGAATGTGTCATAATACTTTTAATATATTCTTACAACTCAAACTGCTCAACTATAGCCCTTAGCAATATTGTAAGGTGCTTTAGTAAGTGGACATTTTGTTAACTTTTTGAAAAGTTAAATTGTGATCATCACTGCTTAATATGAGCAGGTTATGTTAAATTGTCCCATCTCTGCCAAAGTGTTTTACTTTTAAACTCCCTTCTGTTGGAAGGGAACTGTGATGTTATTTCTTCACAGCAGTGAGGCTTTGAGCTGACTTTGTCATGATCTCCCTGTTCTGAGAAGCTGAGTATGTCATCAGGATCATGGGATCAGCCTGTCGCTTAAGAGTTTATGTCAAAATATCAAGCTGAGTACAGATTCATGCCCTTGGGGAGAATCACCTCTACAGTGAGCTGTTTACTATGTGGTGTCATGATGAGTTTCAAGTGGTTACCGGTGATCAGGAGTGGCATTTCCAGGATGGGCAGTAATGGAGCTTACAGAGATAGCTCTGAACACTGGATTTAGATAAGCAATGTAAAGGAAAGGCGCCAGAGGACACATACACCCAGAAGGTTCTCCTCCTGCAAGTTCACAGCCAGCTGTATGTCCATAGGCTGGTCAACCTAGCAGGATGGTTAGAGTTTGGGAAGACCAAGAAACACTTCCAAGTGAGTCTACACATAATGCAGCAAGACAGGCAAAACCAGGGTGACCTTGGTGCCCACATTAGTACACTTGGCAAGAGCGCAGTTAGGAAACAGGTGCAGGCTTAGCCAGTGGTTCTGAAGTTTGGGCCTTAGCCAGCAGTATCATCATCAGGAAAAGTTGTTAGAAACACAGATTTGGGGGACCTGGAAATCTAATATTTTAAGAAGTTCAACTTTGAAAACTACTAGTCAAAACCAGAGGAACAAGTTTTTTTAAAAGAGATCTTTAACAGTTCCACATTCAAAGATGTTCTGTATTAAATTCAAGTTTTTTAAGTAGAATAATTCTATTGCAGCTGTACATATTGAGTCGTGTGTGTTAAGTACTATGCTAAGCACATTCTTAGAAGATTTGATCCTCTTAACCCCTTTATGAGGTTAAAAAAAAAAAACAACAACAACAACATTGCAATCACCATCATAGACAAAAATGCTGACTAATAGGCCTGCTAAGAGGAGTTCACCCAGCTGGTTACATGATAGGTCCAACTGCACTGTGATACTGTACTTTCTGAGAAATGGTCCATGCGTTGCCACTGCCTTACCAGCAGAACACTGGTATGAAAGATACGAGTGCTAGAAAATGTAAGGGAAGTAATAAGGTTTAGATGGATAAATGGATAAATGGATCAGGGGGAGGAAAAAAGAAAAAAAAGGAATACATGGAGGAAGGAAAGAGGAAAGGAGGAAGAAGAGAATAGCAGCAGGTTTGAGAAGTAAAGATTGAGAGAAGGCTGCTTCTAACGGTGGGTTATGTTCTTGTCCTTGGGCACTTTCCTAACGAGGACCCAGCCAAGAGCCCTGATGGTCTGTGTTAAAGGTACAGCAAGGGGATAAAATAAGAAACAGGGACAAATTTAGTAGTACATGATGAGTGAGTGGGAAGTTGATGTCTCCAGATGGACCAAGAGAGTGACACTCCCAAGACAGCCACTATTTTAGGGGTGCGTAGATGATATGGGCAGCTAGGGAAACATTCAAAATTCTTAGAAGACTTAGAGGCCTGTGACTCAGCAAGCAAGTAGAATCTTGGGATGACTCAAGAGGATGGAGATGATTTTATGCTAAACAGGACCTTGTCTTGGAGGGTTTTTTAGATTTACTGGTGTTAGTTTTAACTTCAGAGGGTGAAAGATGACTCATCCCTAAAGAGTTAGTGGGAAATCTCAAATGGATGGCACCAGTAATGCCAAACCTCCATTTTACCCTTTGGGAAGTATGCAGAATTAGCTATTAGGAATTCACGGTCCCAAACACTTTCCTTTTGTTTGCTGATGTTGCTTTTAAGTCATCCAGTCCATGGGCTTTAATCAGTTTTAGCCTAGCCCCACACCACCTGGCTTTTTCCTAAGAATTTGCTTCCTGAGTAGTTCCTGGTTTATTTGCTCTTCTTTGGCTGATTTTCCTCCCTCTCTGTGGGCACATAGTCTTTGTCCCTTGCGTACATACACGCTCCAGTTGCTGAGTGATCTGTGACCAGCTTCACCATTGACTGGAGAAGATTCTGGTGAAAATGCATCACTCTTTGGGGACAGTGTGCTCAGGGGCTAATGCAAAACTTTTCTCTGCTTTATTCACCTTGGACTGCCTTGCTCCCTGCCTCTGCTGTAATAGCATGTCATTTTCCTCTCCTTGTGTACAAAGCCACAGGGACAGTTAACCTTGCATTCTCTGGAAGTCCTTTGGAGTTTTGCAACTGAATCACAGTAATCAAGAAGGGGTAGTTACGATCAAGGACAAGGTTTGATTCTTTGCCTGCCTCTCCACACTTAGGCCTTTCATTTTCATATTCTTTGCTGTGGTTTGTAATAAACACAGGAACATGGTTCAAGAGCAGGAATAGGTTAAACTTCAGCCAAGGTACAATAGGCTCTATTGAGAAAGTAAAACTTTCAAATGGCAGTTCAGCCTTGAGTAATATATTGAATTAGATATGCGGTGAGCCTTGATTCATGATCTCTGTATAATAGCATTGCTATGCATATTACCTGAGTGTGTTAGTAGACTGGAGAAATGGACCATTTAAAAGATTGTGCTCACACAATTGGTGCCCATGCTGTGGAATAAAAAGGAGGTAAAAGTCAGATGACCTAACTCTATGTACTGACTCTACCATGACCTCTCTGAACATTGGTTTTTATGTATGAAAAATAGAGATTGTGTTAGCATAGGATTTTTAGAAGTGTTGCATGAGATAATACCAAACACAAATACATAGTTTATCACAGAAAATAAAAGCTTAATAAATGGGAAATGTTTGCATTACTATTATGCAATTATTATTTAAAGCCCCCGTTCTGTAATTTGACCCAAACTATTTCCTGTTTTCTTCCATTCAACCTTTATTTATGTAGTGCTCTGCTAGCCAATTCTTATATCCTGTCAGTTTCAGAGTCACAGTGGTCATCTCTTAAGACACATTGTCATTTTAAAGCACTGGCTAAATACAACCTAGACTGACAACTATGAATAATACTACAAGGCCTTTAAAAGACTGGCATTTCACTCAAACTCACATGTGCTGCCAAGTTGTTGCCTCTTGTTTTGTGCCCCTCTTCTCAGCAGATTTCATGTATAATTACTGAAAGTGAACATCATCTTCCTCTGAAAAATAATCCGGCAGTAACCAATGCTGAGTAATTGGGCTTCATGAGAATGTCACTGTCAAATCTAAAAATATGTGGAAAGATAATCATATTTTATTTTTTCCTGTCTTACCATTTTCAGCACGTTCATGTCCACGTTCTTCCCCGAAAGGCTGGAGACTTTCATAGAAATGACAGCATCTACGATGAGGTGAGTCCGCCTGCTGCACTCTTGTTGTTTGATCACAGGGGCTGTCAGTGTGGTGAAATCAACCAAGGGAACCAGCTGTCACACTAGATCTTCAATGGGATTTACCCAGTATAACCCAGAAAGTGGCATTAGAGGCCAAGTGGCCATCATGGGAATCTGAGACAAATAAATTCTAATAATTTATTTTTCAAATGAAAATCAGCAGCATGCAGAGTCCTTGTAATTTCTGCCTTGTCATTTGCCACTAAATATGTGTGTGGAGATACTGGCCTAGAATCTCCAGAGAAGAAACTGTAATGCCACCAATGGAAATCAAGCAGATTCATATAGGATCCTGTTAAGCAAATAATAAATTTAGTTTTTAGCACATTTTGAAACTTAACTTGTCTTTCCAAGTAGCATTTATTCAAAATGGAAATTTAATCATAATGGGTAGAAACTAGCTGGTTTGAATGATGTGAATGTAACCTGTGTATGGTAAAGTTTTTAGCTGTTAACTGATTCATGGATCTTCCCACCCAAGTCATAAATATGAAATTAGTACACACATGAATTAGCAAGAGTCACCTTATCTACTCTTCAGCTCGTGTCTCCATGACCACCTGTAGATATTCATTTGCCTTGTGTGGAACACAGCCTCTGAGGAATTAGACTGGCTTAAAAGATAAAGTTATTTTAGATAGCCTGCTCGTTCTAGTCAAATAAGGAAAAGCATGTTTCCCACATCTTATTGCTGATCAAATGGTACAAACCCCTAGAGTGATTGGTTAAAAAGGGCTTTGAGGGTGTTTCTGGATATAAAGAAAGATGCCCTATTGATTAGCAATTTCTACCATGGATGTCAAATGGGAAAGAAGTGCCATAGTGGTCATATACTCCTTTTTCAAGTGTTTTTTTTTTTTTAATTTCAGTTGTTTATCTATGACTTTGCTAGGTAAATCCGTAAGATTCTTTTCAGCTGCTTTCAGGGAGGCATATAGAGTCTGCAATTTTTTTGTGTGTTTATGAGGTTTTCTTGCAATAACTGGGCAGTAAATTGGCTGTGCAGACCATGAAAATAGATATCAACATTTAAAAGTATGATTACTTTTCTGGGACTCACTGAATTGTTGAAGATATGGGGTTATCACTTGGGGTAGAATGCCTTCAGGATATGTCTTATTGTCTCTTTCTTCCTGTGTTTTCCAAAAGCCTAGCAGACCTGTGTCAGATGAAAATCGTCTCATCACTAGTACATACATGCTGTTTAGTGACAATCTCAGTTCCTAGGAGGATGCATCCCTAGGGATTTTGTTCTAGGTGACTTTGAAGGCAATGGGTGCACCAGTTATTGTGTAAGAAAATCCCCAGCAGGTCTTGGTGTATGACTGTGCATAGGAATAGGCTCTCTGCCAAACCTGGGCTTTCCAAAGCCATTCTACAGTGTTATACTTTGATCCTATTTTCACTGCCTGTGGAATGCAGTTTGGGGGTTGGTAAGGGCTTAGTCCATGTTACAGGAAAGTCAGCATTATGGAGTAATTATAGAGAGATACATTAAAAAGGAAGTAGAGATCCTATTAACATAAACTAAGTTTAACAAAACATTTCCATGAATATTTTAATGAATAAATTAGCACATGATTTATATATAAGTGAAGACTTCTAAAGTGGTATTAGAGTACTTAAAAACACTGTTCCCTTAGGCTGAGCATTCACCTTGAAATCCTGTTTGTGTTGCAAATATGCTAGTGACAGAAGCAACACAGACACATTTCAGCCTAGTTCAAGACATGGTGTCCAGTGTAGTGGTCAGTGTGTGGCCTTTCTTTCTCATCTTCTTGCCCTTGCGCATGTGCACTGATGCCATCTCCAGCCCCTCAGATGAGAATGACCCATGTTCTAATGTTGCAACTCTTTGGAGGAGTGTCGCAGGAGAAGTAATTAGCATGAGAGATGTTTGTTTCACAATCAATGAGTAGGTCATATGCACTACAGAGAGTATCTACTAAGGGAAATTGTGGTGTAAAACTATAAAGATACTAAACACTGGAAATGAGCAGAATCTGATCCAAATCCCAATGCTGCCTACTAATATGACGTTGGGAAAAATCACTTAACATTTGCGTTTTAGTTTTAAAATGGAAATAAGAGTTTTACTATTCTAAGAAGTCATTATATGTATTTCATGACATATTTGACCAGTAGTATTATTTTAAGGTTTGACACATACTAAACATCTTTTAAGAGCTAGTTAGTTCACTTATTGTTATTAATTTTGCTTTTACAATTGTAACAATGGGGGTAAGTGGATTACCCGAATTAAGGCTAGGTCATTGGATACTACCATCCAAGACTCTTCCTAAGGGCCATATTTCCAGTTTTCTTTTTGCCTTTAACAACTACTTCTTAGTTTCATCTTCCTCCTTGTATAAAACTCCTTCTCCAGTTTGAGCACATAATGAGGTTATACCTAGAAACAAGCATGGGAAGCACGAGGCATTGCGTCAGCTTTCTTGGTATGAGATATAATGTGCATTAGACTGAGTGATCAATCAGAAATGGTGGAGTGATGAGGAATGGCAGTCTTTTCACTGAAGAAATCACTCCCTGGGGACTCTGTTTCTCTTCAGGACATACGGCAAACAGACTGCCTTGGCGGATGAAGGGTGGGAAACTGAGGTGGTGGGAGACTGAGTTCAATCAATGCAATGGTATTCCTACCTGGGAGAGGTGGTGGAAGGGGCCCTAGGTTATGTCTAATAGAAATGTTGCATTTTCTCTGGGCACCATTTTATGAAGCGTAGTGATAAACTGGAGAAAATTCACAGAAGAGTTCTAGAATCAAAGATTAGGAAACGGCTGGTATTTAAACTGGAGAAGGGATGGCTTGTAGAGGAATGATAGCAGCAGAGTGACCGTTTCTAAATATCTGCAGGGATGGCAGTAGAAAAGCTTTATGTGTGTTCTGTGGAGCCCCAGAGAGCCCGTCTGGCATTATCAGTCTATAAAGAGGCAAATATCATCTCCAGTAACAGCAGGTCAAATTGAGAAAAATCTGGAGAGTGAGAGTGGCTTTGAGAGAGTGAGTGTCCCATTCTCAAATCCATTCAGACACCATGTGTGTGGTCACAATTCTTGAGGAAGGTGTGTGCATTTGGTCACTGCCTGAATTTCATGGCTCTGTAGTTCTTGTCTTTCTACATCTGGCCCATTTGATCTTTCCCTCCATTTTTAGGCTGTGCAAATTTTTTTATTTTTAATCTTTTTGAGACAGGGTTTCACTATGCAGTTCACAGTGGCCTCGAACTCACAGCCAAGCCTCCTGCCTCAGGCTCCCAAGTACTGGGATTACAGGTGTGCACCTGCAGACTCGGCTGGCTGTGCAAGTTCTGTAGCAAATACTGCCTTTTTGCTATTGACATTATAACATTAGGGTTATTGCCTAGTGAAGCACATTCCCTTTGTAGTTGTTGTTTAGATCCTGGAATACAAGGTATCACCCTTTTTTGCTTTTTATGAGACCCCATTCTGTTGACTTTTATCTTTGCCAGCCTAGTGCCTGCTTTTCCTCTAGCTCAGATTGGAGTACTGATGGCCCGGGGCTTCCCTTGCCTCCTCATACGTATATGATTATATCTGATTATTGTCCAAAATGCATTTTTAATGGTGTGCTTTATTTTGTCTGCAATGTTTTTTAATGAGCACGATGCTATCAGGCATGTCACTCATGCTATAGGTCACTGTAGTTCTCACGAATCTGTCTCTTACCTAGGCTTCACTCACTTGCAATACTACTAGCCTGGCTCCTGTGGGTATCTGAGTTTGAGATCTCTTGCCTCTTGTGTGGATAGCCTTCTCCTCTCTACCATTATCAGTAACACCTGTTTCACCTTCCCGCTTACTTATGTGCAGTGCTGAAGCCCTGGGTGAATTCTTCAACTTCAACCTCAGGTTCTGCCTACTCACCTCCCTGACTCCTATTCATCTCTCTCTTACTGCTTGCTGTTGTCAAATATTGTATTCTTTTTTCAAACTCAGAGACTTTGCTGTCATGTTTGCCTCTAACTCCTATCTTTTCCTCCTACTTCCTAACTGCATCTGTACTTCAGATCAAAGTCACCTCCTTAAGAGTCCTTTTACTCATCTTCTGTTCTCACTAAAATTGCTAATCCTCTACCCCAGACAGAGACTCTATTGGATTACCACATCTGTTTACTCAGTAACACAACACTTTAAATTATGTATTGATGTACACACAGTGCCTGAATTCCCCAGTGTCATTGTAAAGCCTTGAGAGCAGGGCCCTGATCTGGCTAAGAGCTAGTTGGCAGTGGTTACTTGGTAAAGAGATAAGCACATAGAAGAACTAAAGGAGTTATAAGAACTTGGAATTTCCTCCTGGTTCTGATATAATTTAAAAGAATAGGACATCTTGCTTTCAGAAGGTTGATTCATTGATGCATAGCTTCACTGGTGAGACTCTGACATGGTGCTATCAGAAATCTGAAGTTAATTTAATGGGGCAGTGATAGAACAGAATCCTTTGGTCAGGAATCGGTGTGCAGAAGGCTGAAAATTGTAGCAAAACAGAAAGACCTGAACAAGCAATTACAGAGCTTGTCTGATCACGAGGCTAATCTAGTAGACACATGCCAGAGATCATAAATAAGTTGCCTCCTAAAATCCTAAACCTTGGGTTGTCTGCCCATAACAAACACAGATGTGGGCTCTGTTGAATGCAGGCTTGAGAGCTACATTTTCTCTCATTCTAACTTTGTGTTCTCTGAGTTTGTCTTCACCTGCTTTTCCTCCAGCTTTCTGACTTGGACTTGTCCTTATGCATTGTGTTCACTATTTTATGTATCCTATTTCAGAGGAGCAGCCTTCTTCCTTTCTATAACCTGAGTTCAAGCTCCATCCTCTCTAAAGCAGAATTTCTTACAAAGCCCTTTCTTTATGGTTCTCCAGGCAGATTGTATCTATCTGCAGCTCCTCAATTCTTCCTGCATTTATTTTCTTTAAGTTTCCATGAATTATATGAGACCTTCTCTTATCTTGACAAGTTGATGAAGATTATGATAATGACACAAATGGGTCCTTGGATAAAAGAGTATATAGTTCTAATGTGGAGGAGGGAAATACTCTGTGCCTAATGTCATGGTGCACCATCTCATTAACTCAGAAAGACTTACTCTAACTGCGTTTCAAATAAGCAACTCTCATAACTGTACTGGACAATTCATCAAATGTTTATGGGTGACATTGAATGGTTGTGATTGTGCACGGAGTATAAAACCCATTACTGATGAAGGAAGTGACTATTATTAAACCAAATGGGAACAGCAATCAGCTATTGGACAAATTCAACCATGACTTTCAAAGATGGAGAAACTGGGTTCAAGCATGTCATGGGAAACAATTGGTTGGCTTAACACAATGCATAAAAAAAAGAAAATCAATTTGCTAAAATGCAGGTCATTTGGCCCGGAAGGCTGGAGCGAGCCATTATATTGCTGACGATATTTATTGTTGAACTTGGATCTCTTTCACACACCATTTGACAATGGACTTTAAGGCCATGGGTCCCTAGTTGACTCTCCAACAAAGAAGGAGGGTTTCAGTGAGACAGTTAATTAGTTTTTTCCCCTCAGGGTTCATGATGTCCTCCTACTGAGTGGTAATTTTCTAACTATTTGAGAATTTTAGAATGAAAATATGGATATCTCTTGTTCAGAACAAAAGGACAACTTCATAAATTTTTCTAAATTCATGACAACTTTTAATTCAAAGAATCTGCATGTGATATCATCAACAAATAAACATATAGTAGTGATAAGTTAATGATGTGACCCTCAGATACTCCTTTTCCATCCTCCAAATGCTCTTAGGCTACCTATTTTAATGAGAGAGTGAGGTATACATCCAACATTCACAGTTAAATTGCTGCAGAAAAAGAACATAAAATCAGTAGAAAAGTGTTTATCTAGTTAAAAATTGTTTCCATTCATTTTCTACACAAAAATCAGTGTCCATGGAAAAGATAGTTTAGGTTTGTGAGGCAAGGTCTGCTGAGAATGGAATGCAGAGAAGCCCAGAGGGTTACCATGGTGGTAGAGGTGAATTGGGAACCTTCACTATGACTTCTCTGGACACTAATGAGAAAAAGTGATAAGATAAGGCAAACAATGACTGATAAATGCAGAGGCATCTGTAGGATGAGCCAACACAAAGGATTCCACCTCTAGAATTCTAGAATTTTTCCTGGAGTTCTCTTTGAGTGCTGTCATTCTAGGTCAGTTTCCCCAAAATTGCTCTCCTATGCTATTTTAATGTGCCCAGTTGCATGTTAAGTGAGACTTAATCAAGAAAAAAATTAATCACTTGTCACTCAATGGATAGTATCACAGGAAAACCACTTCATCAAATCACTTTATGTCACTTGGAAACTATTATTCACTAAAGAAAACTCTCAGAGAATCTTGCCAAATCTACACCATTTAGAGGACTGAGAATGTAGGAATTAGAGATGGGAAAAATGATTGGGGTAATAAGTAGTGAATAGGAATGGGTAAATAAACCAAAGACAAAAGGAATATGAATTTAGCATTGACACAGTTTCATCAATATAAATTGCAATGACCTCAGAGAGAAATCTCAGAGAGTTGTCTTTGCCTCTCTTTTCAAAAGGGAGATCAAAATGAACCATAATTGGGGGAAAAGGGAGACAAAAATTAGTGCAATTTTAGAGAATGAGAGCATTTGTCTCTTTGCTTTCCTAATATTGTTTGTCATTCTTTAGGCAAAAGAATGATACATTTAGCTCAAATAACTTCTATAAATAAATCACATGACAGGTAATAGCAGGACTAATCTTTGAAACTCAGACACCACAAACCAGCAGAGAGGAACCGAATGGCTTTGAAATTGCCTTCTTCAGGGCAGGCATTGAGTGACAGAGCCCAGAGACTGGAGGCTGATGTTTGGAAGTCCGTCACAGGTGCTCCAACGCAGTTTGCACTTTGGTCACCATCAGATGATGTCCACCACTGAGGTCTCCGGTGTCTTCTTTCTACCCGGTGTTACAGAACTGCACATCCTGTATTTATCTTAACCTAGTTACCTATTTTATAAAAATTCTCAGTAGCCACACGCATTAAACAAGTATAAGTAAACAAATTAAACTTAGTGATAGAATTTTTAACCCAGCATAAGCAAAATATTATCATTTAAACATGTAACTAATATAAAACATTCTTGATGTGATATTTACATTCTTTTTTGGTATATCTTTGAAATCCAGTGTTCACTTTACATTTCTAACATAGTTTAACTAAAACTGGCCACCTGTGGCTGGTGGCTACTAGACTATAGTACAGTTCTAGCTTTCATTAGTTGGAGAGCTTCATTTGTTTTTGAGAAGTGTAATATAATGCAAAAACTTTGCCTTATTTTCACCCTGTCTGCCAGAATCCAGAAAACATTACTTTTTCTGAGACTCAAAAGTATAAAATAAGGGCCTGCAGTTTAGCTTGGCAACATAAGTGCCTGCCTGGCAAGTGCAAGGTCATGAGCTTGATCCCCAGTACCAAAAAAAACGAAACAAAAAAAAGTATAAAATAAGCTAGTCATGGTAGCACACACTTTGTAATCCCAGGACACTAGGAAGCTGAGGCAGGATGATCAGAAGTTTGAGCCCAGCCTGGGCAAGTTAGAAAGACCCTATCACAAATTAAAAAATAAAAAGGGCTGGAAATATAGGTCAATGCAAAGGTCCTGGGTTTAATGCACAGTACCACAAAAAAGTAAATAAAATAAAAATAAAACAAATCAGGAAATAGGTCATCAGACAATTGACTTTTTTAAAGTTCCATCATCTCTCATCAAGGGTTTTGATGAAATTTTAAAGATGGAATCATCTAAGAGTTGAGCAGAAAAATCTTCATGCACAGAGGTTACAATTATTTTCTTTTTCCTGCTGATTTCACCAGGAATGCTCAGGCACTAATCTATAAATTTGGGAGGACAGAGGAGCCACTGTTCTGGTCATCTTTTCTGTGGATGATGGTCTATCTATGGGTGGCCCAATCAAATGTCACCCTGCCTACCCCTATTAGAGGAGCCTACTAAGAGTTCCAGATTTCATTTTGAAATGAGAAAATTAAAAAAGACAGATGTACACATAGCTCTAAACTCTACAAGTTGGATTTTACCATTGCTTTTTCAAATTCTTTTATATTGACTTAATATTTAAATGTATCTGTTAGGTTTATCACATATGAAATCATGAAGGAAAACTTCAGTATTGTTGGCTTCTGAGTTCAGTTTACTAGTCATAAAATAACTCTAATTCCCAGTCTTTGTTCCTAGGGAGAACTGCTGAAAAACAATAATATAATGCAATTATTACTATCATTTAAAGGAAATCCATAATGGGCTAGAAGCTAAGCTAGGTGTTATTCATACATTACTTTAATCTTTATAAACCCAGCAGGGCAGGTTTAATTGAATCTAAGCCTCACACATGGTAAAGTGTCTGTCTTATGACCTTAATGGCAAATCTTGTTCCTAACAAGCCTGTTTGCCCATAAATCCTCTGTGTCCATCATTCTTTGCTTTGACTGAGAAAAATATTTTCCTTCATTTTTGTGAAAAACAAAGAAAGTAAGATAAACATTTTTCTTGGAGATGATGACTGCCCTAAATCTCAGTTTTCAAATATATTTTCAGACTTAAAGACATGTACACATGCATATATGACCCAATCTTAGATCTACACTAAATTGTATCTTAGATCTACACTAAACTCTATGGGTCCTGGGCACCCTGCTACCAATAAATCCATTCAGACATACTATAAAACAAAGTGGATTTTTTCCAAGGTTAAGTTTTTTCCAAACTTTTAAGATATCACAGCTAAGAATTATTAACTGCTATATTTAAATACACAGAAGCCATCAACACACTCAAGCTTGGCTTCTATAATTCCCAAGGTCATTCTTTCTGAGCTGATTTTGCTCACTGAACCTCTTAAATACTTTGCCTGCCTTCTAGTGTATTCATGTCATGATAACATACTAAAATATTTAGAAGAAAATTGCTGCCTTATTTTTCTCAAGAAGGAGCATTCCTTGCTTACAACTCTCAATGGATCATAAGTATCTTCTGGGCCATCTTCACTAGTACCTGTTGAAAATCCTTCTTACATTCATAGTAACTCAGAATCTCATAGAGTATTTTCTCTGCACAGAACTGCAGTCCTTGCTCTAGCACATTTTTGTTTCTTTAAAAGAATTTTATCTCTTAGAAAACTCTTCCAAGTTATTGAAAGAACATCGCACAGTTGGGTCAGATTATGTATTAATTTTGAGTTGGCTTTTCTGGTAAGCCTGGCTATGTCAACTGATGTGAAGATTGAAGCTGAGTTTATTTTTACCACCTTAAGTAAGAAATTCAAGCAGTTTCCTTAAATTATCTCTCTCCCACAAAATTTGCGTACCATTTATCTTCCCTCCCTAGGGCCATAGAATATTTTCTTCATTTAAAGTTCTATCTCAACATCCAGAGTGTCAAGGTCTTGAGGGATGTCATCTATTGGTGATCTAGAATAAGGCTGAAGTAGGTTTCTTGAGAGATATTATGGGAAAGATTTTCATCAGCCAATGAGACCCTCAAATGGCAAAGACATGGTATGATTAAGATATTAGCATACTGATAAGTTTGTACATCAAAGAAGTACAAAATAGGATTATGTTATGTTTATTTCCATCAGGTGCAGAAACTGAAGCACATGAGGCCCCATACACTTTCTTAGGGTGGAAAATAAGAAATAGACCTGGGTTTCATCCTCAGGCTGTCTGGCTCTCACAGTCTGGGTTTTGTTTTGCTCCACTGCCTCTATGAACTCCCAGAAGTGTTTTATTCACCATTTTCCTTTCTACCTCCTTTTAGAAAATCCCACAATCTCATCAAGTAGGTTCTCCAGAAATGATTGTTGAGCTGAATATATTACTTCCCCAATCTTCTGAATTCTATGCTGTCTTCACCTATTCCTCAGTTCTATGACTTTCATTTTAGATATAAGTGGTCCGTTATTTTTGGTCCCTACTTCCCTTCCTGTCAAATCTTCCTCTCCAGAAATAACTTACTCCATAATTCCAACAATCTAACAAAGCCTGCTAGCAAAGAATGAGATTTTATTAAGGGACTATCCAGACTTGGACTAGAGGTACTCTAGAACCTTGCTTTTAACTCCATTATCAAATCACCAAGGCTATCTCTGTACCTGAATTCATTTATGCTGTCCACCTGCAAATTAATTTGGTAACTGCTATTCCTCAAGAGTCTCACCAACACTCTCTAAGGTAGACCACTCTGCCTGGGCCTGTGTGTTTGGAATTGTGTCAGTACCCTGCCAAGAGAATAATAGATATATTTGTGTTATCTCCCTCTAGTCTGAAAAATTCTCTTATGTGTATCATAGTTTCCAAATTACCACAGAGAGCATAAACATGTATGTTTGTTATAGTTGTATAAGTGACTTGATTATTTAGAAAAACTGCAACATAGCAAATATTTAAATACCACATAATGCATGAATATTTTAATGATATATACATATATGTAGTCATTAAGTGAATTCTTAAAATATTGATATATAAATTTTGATATAAAAAGGAGCATACAAGAATGTATCTACTTTGTAGCTGAAAATGAAATATGTGATCATTCATGTTTTTTTTCTCTTTGCATAGTTTGCTGTTTCCCAAACTTTATATAATGAATGTGTGATAATTCTGTAATTAATAAAAACTATTATAGGTCATTTTATTAATTTCCTTCCTTCTGCCCTTCCTTCCTTTTGTCCTTCCTTCCTTCTTTCCATCTCTCTTTTCTCCTCTCTTCTCTTCACTCTCTTTCATGAGGTGGAGTCTCATTTTATTATCCAAACCATCCTCAAACTCTTTTCCTGCCTCAGCCTTTGCTGAGATAATAGACCCCTGCCACTGTGCCTGGCTAGGGATCACCTTATAAAGCAGATACCTAAGTTCTTCTTTACTCATTGGCAGAGACCAATGCTTATTCTGAGTTGTTTCATGGTTATAGTGAAATAAATTGAGTTAGTCTTGATAAAGACCTCATGGGAAATACTTGTGTGTGACCTGAAATAGTAGGACAAATGACCTTTTTGGTATTTCTACTCCCTGGTTTGTTAAAAAGTATTACTGTACACAGCCAAATTTTTCCTGAGTTCCTGCTTTGAGAAGCAAAGGGAAAGACCTACAGAAATAGGCATTCATGCTGAGGTGATACCCTGCAGCATCCTGTTCCGATTTGCCTTAGTTATTTTCTCTTTTCTGAGACAAAAAAAAAAAAAAAAAACCTAACACACACAAGTTAAAAGAAGACAAGTTACCCGGGAATGTAGCACCTTCCTGGCAAGTACAAAGCCCTGGATTTGATTCCTGGTTTAAAAAAAAAAAAAAAATGAGGTTTATTTTGGCTTAAACTTTTTATAGAAGCTTCAGTCTACAGTCAGTTGATATCAAAGCAGAGCAGCATGGCAGAGAAGTATCTCATGGTACAGCAGGCAGGAAACAGAGAGAGAGATCAAGGGAGTAGGAAGGATTTATCCTTCCAGGCCACACCCATGTGACCCGCCTCTCCCCACCATGCTTCAGCTGCAATCATCCATACCCAGCTGCAGACACATCAGTGGGCTAATCCAGTGTCACACACCTGTGATCCATCACCTCCAGAGAGCCCCACTCATCAGTGCATGAGGCTGTAGGGTACAGCAAGATAGAAGCCTTAACTCTATTTTTTTTAATCTTGCCTCAAATTTCTCCTCAGTCACCCAGTCATCTCTTACTATGTTCACAGTCATCAACTCTCCTGCACAAATATGAAATGTTTGTTATTTCTAAACTGTAGTTTAGTCTGGCTGTGATAGTGAACCATTCCTTTGTCTCAGGGCCAGGTTTTTCTCAGCAAATTCAGTACTGTTTCCTCCACGTCAGGGCTACAGTTCGGTCTCAGACCTGTCAATGTATCACCCTGCATGAGCAGCATGTCATGGAGGGTGGACAGGGATGATGTGGTCCTTGGTTGTTCTTTCTGGCATCTAATCCAACTTGCCTAATCCTTGCCCACACTGATAGCATAACAAAGGCCATCACTCTTTGGGAGATGATGGTATTTCCCTTCCTACATCTTTAGAGGTGTCCATGGTCCTGACATGGCATCTGGTGACAAGCCTACAAAGGGCACTTTGAGGTCGTTTGCAGCTTGTAAGATAGACACAGAAAAGTCTGTATCTTCTTCTACATTTTCCAGGGCCAAGGACCACACAAGATTTAGTCTCTCCCCAACCCCAGCCCATGCTCATACAGCTAATATAGTCTTTCTTCACTCTCTTTGCAAAGCTGTATACTGTCAGAATTTTAGATGGCATTATGAATGGGAAAAAAGAGAATTCAAATTCATTCTACTCCTAGATTCTCAATTTGAAAGAGCAATTTATAGCACATTACATGCAGAAGACTGAATTATGGATTCCCAAAGGTGGCCAGGTACTAAAAAATCTTCAGGGCCGGTGAATAGGTTACATGACATGAAAGAGTTAAGGTAACAATACAGTTAAAGGTGCTAATCAGATGACGTTAAAATATAGCAAGGGTGTGCTGGTCATTCAGGTGGTGACATAATCACAGAAATTTTTTAAGTTGGAGAGGGAAGTAAAACATTAGAATCGGTGCTGCTATGTGAGAGGCTCTCAGTGGGTCACTGCTGCCCCTAAAGGTGGAAGTAGTTCACAAGCCAAGGAAAGCTGGAAGCTTTCAAAAGCTAGAAAATAAACACAAAGCAAAAACAAAAGATAAAACGCAAGCAGAGTTTCCTTTAGATCCTCTAAAACCCAATGGACACATTGGTTTTAAATTCTTTTAGATACCATTTTGGACTTCTGACCTCCAGAGCTGTAAGGTAATAAATTTGTGTGGTTTAAAGACATGGAAATTTGTTGCTTGTGCCAGCAAATAAAAAACTAACCACCAGATATTAGGATTCAGATATTGGGGAGTAGCAGGATGGATCATATTCCTTCAGTAACCTACTTCTTTCTCTCTTTTTCTATTTTTTCTCTTTTTTGTCTTTGTCTTTCTCCTTATCTCTGTCTGTCTGTCTCTTGCTCACTCACTCTCTCTGTTTTGCCCCTTTTCCAGCTCAAAACTCTTTTTCCAAGTCTGGAGTGGTCAGGTTGAACTGTTCTTTTTCCTTATCTGTCATGAATCACTTATTTCTCACACTGGGATTTTGCACTTAAAAGTCAAAGTGAGTGCTGAAGACTGCTGCTAGGCAGTAGATACACTTCCCTTTAGCCCAGAGTACATGAGATGGTCCACCAGTGATTACTGTGATATATTAGCCTTCTGCAAAAGGATAGGAAATGAGTGGTCATAACCATGCTAGAAAGAAGAAACTATTATGAATGTAGGGTAGTATGCTCTCACAAAGGGCTGTGGAGGCAAGCAAGTGACAGTGAGACCATCAGGAAAGCTTCCCATGGGGGCCGAAGTCCTAGCTAGGTGGCTAATGAGGCTGTGGCCATTCTTTTTGTCTGGGTCTTTGTTTCTCTATTCCCCAGCTGAGAGGTATTCATCTTGGTCACCTCTAAACTGCTTTCAGCTAAGATTCTTTGTGAGCCCAGGACACTAAATAGTTCAACTGAGAAAGAGCCACTTGGCCTAGGGACTCCTTCCCTTTGATTTCCACAGGGAGGCCACATCCACATTGCAGAAGGGATATTGACACTGCAGTTGACTTTTAAAATTCACTGAGAATGGAAGATAAAATGGAAACACACCAGATGGAGTGTGAGCTCTTTACTATTTCAAAACTTAGGCATTTCCACTAAATGTTAGCACAAACTTAAATGCTATTTACAGTTTTCAAACTGACAATAGTAGTAGAATGTTTCTAAATGAAAAGAGATTGTGCTAACAGTGATTATGATATTTTTGAGTTTTGTAGATGGAAATATTAAAAAAAAATTAGTTGGATGTACAAATAATAGGCCAGAGAAATCATGCAGGCAATTAATACCCAACTTCACCACAGTGAATTTTGAGGACTCCCAGGCAGTACTGTGAACTTAGCTCATCTTACAGAGATTCACTAAATGGACATTAATGTTTTTAATTTTTTAGGAGCCCAATCTGCTGTAGTTTTAGTTCATATGGGTTCCAGACACCTTTGTGACCCTAGCAAATGCTGCTAACTCCCTATTGTTAAAAAAGATTTTAAATATATACATAGAATCCTTAGAAATTTACATTTGATTTCAAGATTTTTTAATCTCTAAGCTCAGAAGCCCCTTCATGGTAGAGAGGAGAATGCTTAAAGAAAATTGCTAAGACTGGCTTTAAACAAAAAGTAGTATACACATACTCCACATTTAATCATGGAATTATCTCCTTGTCCTGGGGAGTCACTGGATTTTTATGCAAGCTCTTTGTACTCAAGAACTGCACTGTTCAGTTATTCTCCTAGAGCAAATGTCAAAGACCCAAAATATCAGCATCCTCAAGCAGGTGGGTGGGGTCTCTTGAAGAAGAAATTTCTACTGGACTTGGACAGTAGGTTTCACTAGAGGCCAATAGTCAAACACACCAGACACATGAGTCTCTCAGTTTTATTTATTTAAAGAAAAAAAAAAAACAGAAAGAGGGTAGAAATAATACATAATTTAAAAAAAAGTAAGAAATCACTAGTTGACAATTACATATTTTCCTCTTAGAAGTAGTTGTTCAAACTACATAAGTAAAGCATACAAAGTGGACATTTAAACAGTAAGACTGCAACCAGTTCTGTTCACCTATCCAACAGAAACTCAGCATTCTGGTCATCAATCCTACAAACTTAAATATACATGTAGTTATATCTTTTAGAATACTTTCTTTTCTTCTCTTTTTTTTTTTACCATAACTATAATCAGTTCTCATAAACTGTTTAGAAGTTCTATGCATGCATGAATCTCTACATGTATACCTATCATTTCTGTATTAGAGGCAAGAACAAATCAAACAAGACAACAAAGCAAATTCCTAGAAAAACATGAAACAAAAAAGTCATATAGAACCATAATACTAGGTGACCTACAGTAGTTATTATGATATCTCTTGTTATTTTCAATAGAATTGTCTATATCATCAGGCATAGTATAATTGGACATAGCAGTACATTGCACTATTAATAAAAACAAAACATTGGACACATTATATGACTTCAAAAGCAGTTAATAATCCAACCAGAATGGGTATCTTATTGAATCTTGTTGTCTTTGGAATAGTTGCCTCTACTCTCAGACTTGATGCTATCAAGCATACCAGATTCGAATAAAATCAGTCAAGACAAAACAGCAATCTAACAAACCAGATTCAAATAAGACCAGTCATAGTAAGATAGTGTAATTAATACTGGGCTTCAGTTTAACTTAATAGGGAATTAAGGATATTTACTGTAGTATATCCTGCTATTTTGGGGGTAGTTGTCTTTGCTTTCAAATCTAGTATGAGTAGACAGACTGGAACAGAATAAAATAAAACTATAGCCAATCTTCTCTGCCTCATCCTGGCTATGCTATTTTTTGGTCATGTTGTTTACTTTTCTCCTTCATTCCACTGTCTACCCTGTTCGTTGAGGCCTTTCTGCCATTGTTCCTGGAATCCTGGTGATTTTCTTCTCTCTCTCTAGAATGCCCTTCAGTATTTTTTGTAGGGTTGGATTGGTGGTCATGAACTCCCCCAGTTCCTCTTTGTCATGGAAACATCTTGTGTCTCCATTGATTTTGAGTGATAGTTTTGCAGGGTACATCAATCTGGGTTGGAGGTTATTTTCTTTCAGGGCTTAGAACACTTCACTCCAAGCTCTTTTTGATTTGATAGTTTGTGTCAAGAAGTCTGTTGTGATTTTGATGGGTTTTACTTTATAGATGATCTGTTTCTTTGCTCTGACCACTTTTAATATTCTGTTCTTGTGATGAATTTCTGGGATCTTGATTATTATATGTCTGGGTGTAGACCTGTTTTGGTTGTAGCTGGCTGGAGTTCTATATGCCTCATATATCTGGATATCATTTCCTTTTCCTGTGCTTGGGAAGTTTTCCTTAATTATTTCTGTGAATACCCTTTTAATTTCATTTGTATTTGCCCCTGCTTCTTCACTCACGTTTATTATTCTTAAGTTATAGATCCTCTTGTCGTCTTCCAGCCTTTGTATTGTTACTTCCTGGTTCCTTGTTATTTTTAAGAGATCCTTCCTTTTGCAATCATTCATTGCAAATCTAGCTTCAAGTTTTGAAAGTCTGTTTTTAGTTTCTGTCAAGAAATTTTGCCAGCTTTCAATGGAGTTTTAATTTCCTGGTATTCTCTTTGGATCTGTTTCATGTATTCTAGATTTTGTTTGTATTCTTCATTAAAGGTTTCTCTCCTTTTTCTGGTTTCCTTTGTTCTTCCATCTGTGTCTTCTTAAGAAGTGCTTAGCATTTCTTTTATTAATCTTCTTATATCTTGCTTCACTTGAGTTAGATTTTCAGATTTGAATTTGTCAATAGGTCATGGAAGTATATCTTTATTTCCGTTGAGGCCATGTCTGATATTGCATGTTTGCTGCCCTTGATCTCTTCTGTATTTACCTGTTCTGGACTTATTTTCCCTGGGTCAGTGGCTGGAGGCTTTTTCTTGTTTCTTTCTCTTGTCATGTTTCTGGTTTCTTTCAGACAGGTGTATGGTGGCAGTCTCAGGTCCTTTCCGTATTGCTTACAGTTTTTCTGAAGCATATTGGCTAGGGGATTTCTGCCCTCTTCAGCTTGCTGTTGATCTGTGAGGTACATGCAGGGGTGATGTGGGCTGGCCCCTCTCCTCTGAGTCAGTCAACCAGTGGGTGCCTTCAGCATGTTAGTCTGTGCCCCCTGGATGTCACATGTTCAGGACAGTTTCCTCCCTGGCTATTGGATCCCGACCAGGGGCATGACCCAGCCCAAGCAGATCTTGGCAGTCCACTTCAGGCCAGGAGCAGCCAACTGATGCCACCTTGGTTGCCTGTCCTGCCCAACTCCAATATGTCACCAATCTGGTCACCTCTATCTGCAGGACCCAGTTCCCAGCACTCACCCATGGGTCAGTGCAGCTTGCCTCACCGGTTCCGCTCCCTGCTGCAGTGCCTCTTCTTGCCAAGAGTCTCTGGCTCACCAACCCCTGATCTTGGCAGGACCACAATCTCAGCTTGATCATGAGTTGCCCAACTCCAAGACTTGCCCAGCATAGTGCGCGTCCAGCTCCAGCTCTCTGCCCAGCACAGCACAGGACCAGCTCCAGCCCTCCATCCACTTTCTTTCTTTCTTTCTTTCTTTCTTTCTTTCTTTCTTTCTTTCTTACTTACTTTCTTTCTTCTTTCTCTCTCTCTTTCTCTTTCTTTTTCTTTTTCCTCAGTTTCTTCCTTGGTCATGAGAATCCCTCTCCTATCATCTGGTCTTCTCCATGGTGTTAGAGTCTAGCATCTGAGTTGTTTTCCTCAGAGAGGTTCCACCATGCTACCTATCTATCCACCATCTTTTTCCCCCTAGTCTCTCACTTTTTAATTAAAAGTCTAGTTGCAGAATTTCTCAGTAGCTTCCAGATAACCAACTGTTTTTAGAAATTGTTGTTTGTACTTCTAAGTCTGTGATTTTCACTGTTTGATGACTATGTAACATCACTGAAGCCCAGAAAATGATTATCATAAATCTTTTTGAGTTGTATAAGAGACTCTAAATTGTTGAGAACTAACCTCCTTTTATCAACAGAGGTTACATAGTTTGGTTTTTCATTCTTAAACATTCTTTTCATGATTACTTTTTAACTGCAAGATGACTCAGACTGTGACTTTATATCTAGAGACCATTTTAAATTAGAAATTTGATCCAAGGATATAGCTCAGTGGCATAGTGCCTACCTGGCAAGTGCAAGGTTGCAAGTTTGATTCTCAGTACCAAAAATAAGTTAAAAATAAGTAAATAAGAAATTTCTGAAGATTCATGGAACCTTTAACAATCTGAATGGTGTTGATATTTAAATAAAATTTCACATCTCATCATCCTGGAACCATTATATTAGGTGAATGCAGACATTCAAGTTGAGACCAGTTGCTCAAACTTTATGCTCTGATAGTAGAACACATATCCCTTTTCTCCCATAAATTGTCTCCTGCTTTCCATCCTAGTCCTTACTGAGGCTCCCCTAACCTGAACAGTCCAAGATTAACAAACTCAGATCAGCTCTGGCTGGAATCCTGTCCATGTACTATGGTGCTATAGTGTTGTTACCAGTTCCTATCAGCTCTGCTTACCAAACACCTGTTCTTGGCTAGGAAGAAGGCCTGGTTTTCTCTTTCCAAGAATTTTCTGGGCTTTACCAAAGCATCCAAATAATCTTCAGTCTACTTTTGTCTTTATTGTGGGAGAAACCCATAGTTTTGTCAATTTGTGTCCTTCCCCCAATTTTCTGAATGTTGGGCTGGGAGATTTTGATGCAACTCCAGACTACACTAAAATTGTCTGTTGCTAACCCTTCCTTTTCTTTCCATTCTTTTCATTTCTTTTTCTTACTTGTTGCTTCTTTTGAATTTTAAGGCCTGAGTTCATACTAGTAAAAGCATAGCAATAATTTCTCTTGGCTTTTAACTTTATTGTCTTCTTGTTATTTTGAGTTTTGCTACATATGTAGATTGGAGAGAGAAAGATTATCCCTTGTTCCATCTGTGACCTTCATGATAATGAATCAGTCTCCATTACTTTTCTATTCTCATTATCACCTGTCTTCAGGCCCTCACTGACTCATTCCTATCAGATTCTACTTCTAGTCCCCTCCATTTATGCAAATTATTATCCCATTCCAAAATTGGACAGATCCAGAGGTCTTGGCCTTTGCTTCTAAGACACTTGAAAATCTGACTGTACTTTCTCTTTGTACTTAATTTAACTCCCTTCTTCATAGGTCCATTAGGAAACCAAATCTTTGCCCTATTTTGTGTTTTCTGATTGCTGTCCATGATGATTCTGAAAGCCTATCCCTCTGCTCACCCTTGTCCGACCCAGATTTGTTAAGGGTTTTCCTGATTCTCCCAGAGTGCAGTAACCTTCTTCTAGACCTCACCACGTGTTTGAGTATGTCAGTTCCTGGGTCAATAAAATAAAAAGGATCCAGGATAACTTTCTGTTTTTTAAAAATTAAAATAAGGTCTGATGTTTGCATAGATTAATAATAAAACTAGTCATTATTCCCTACTTGGTATAAGGCACTAGGATGGGAACTTTTTATATTTGTTAATAACAACTTTATTAAAATTCAACTAAAATAGCAAACAGTTCACCTAGTTAAAATGTACTATTAGTGGTTTCAAATGTATTTGCAAAATGTGTAACAATTGACACTAATTCCAGAACATTTTTATCACCTGAAAAAAAGAAATTCTTTGCCCAGGAGCAGCTATTTCTTGTACCCTTCTTCCCCAATGCCTTGGCAACCACTGATCTTTCTGTCTCTAGACATTTGTCAGGTTGGACATTTCCTATGAAAGACATTGTACATTACATGGTCCTTTTAGACTATCTTTCTTTACTTGTCATAGAACTTTCAAAGTTTTCATAAATGACCACACCATAGTATGTATCAGTACTTCATTCGTTTTGGGTTTTTTATTGAGAAATGACTGCAAAACTGTATATAAAGATGTCCACAGTGATTATTTGATCTATGTTGTGTACGTTATGAAGTGATTACCACAGTCAAGCTCATTAATATCACGTACTTACTTCCTTTTTGTGATAAGGACACTTAAGGTCTACTCTCTTAGAAAATTTCAGGTACACAATAAATTATTAATTCTAGTCAGCATCCTGTACTTTGATCCTCAGAACTTATTTGTCTTACAACTTAAAAATTTTTACCCATTGTTTAATAATCCTTCGTTTTTCCCTACTCTAGTAACCACTGTCCTGCTCTCTGTTCCCGTGATTTCCATACTTTTAGCTTCTGGGTGTAGGTGAGATTGTACAGTAAGTGTTTTTACATGTCTGGCTTATTTTACTTTACACAACAATGACCTGCAGGTTGACCTGTGCTGTTACAAATGACAGAGTGTGCTTCTTTTAAGGCTGAATAATGTTCTGTGTATACACACATCACATTTTCATCCATCACTCGATATGTTATAACCTTATCTTGGCTATTGTGAATAATTTGGGAATGAGCATGGTAGTGCAGGTATCTCGTAGAGATAGTCATATTATTTTCCTAGGAAACATACCCAAAGGTCAGATCAGTGGATCATATGGTCGTTCCTTTTTTAAATTTTTGAGGAACCTTCACTTTGCTATTATTTGGTAGCTGCACTGATTTACATTCCTGTCAGCAACATTGTGTCTGCATCAACATTTATCTTTTGCCTTTCTGGCACTGGCCATCCTAAAAAGCGTGAGGTGACACTTCCTGGTTCTGATTTGCATTCCTCTGATGATTAGTGATAGTGAGCACTTTATCACAAGTATGTTAACTGTGTGTATTTTTTCTTCAAAATATGTCTTTTACAGTCTTTTGTACAATTAAAAATGTAGGATATTATCATTTTGAAATTTACTTGTATGAACTGATCTATTTTGGATATTAACTCCTTATTTGATATGTTGTGTGTATTTTCTTTATATAGGTTGCCTTTTCATTTATAATAATTTCCTTTGCTATACAGAAACATTTCTTTTTATTACTAGGTAACATTCCATTGTATGACTAGCATATTTAGTTTATCTGTTCATTATTTAGAATTGGGTTGTTCCACATTTTACCTCTCAGAGGCAATTCTGTAATGAATGACACTGTTCATTTGTGAGTATCTATGTGACATATGATTTCATTTCTATTGGATGTATATTGAGGCGTATAATTTCTGGGTCACATGGTAACTTCATGTTTCATTTTCTTACGGCACCAACAAACTATTCTCCAAAGCAGCTATACCATGTTACATTTCCAGCAGCAAAATATGAAGGTTTCAATTTCTCCACATCCTCATTAACAATATTTTCTAACTGCTTGATGATCGTCCCTCTATTGGATTTACAGGCCATTTCACTGTCCCTTTGTTTGAGTTAGCCACCTTGATGGTTGATGATGTTTGGCATCTTTTCACATGATTTTTGCTGTTTGTACAACTTCTTTGGGGAGATAGCTATTCCATCCTGGGTTTGTTCTTCGATTTGAGTTATTTGTATTTTTATGATTGAATTAGAAGAGGAATTTTTCATATTTACCTCCTCTTCATCCTTGCAGTAGTACCACTCTGTGGTGTCCACCCCTGCCCTTATTTTGCAGGTAAGGCCAGTCAGGCTCAAAGGCAGTCACTGTTTTGCTCTAGCTCCCACAGAGAGGAAGAGCCACAGAAGGTTCTGACCTTGGCTTTCAGACCTGCAGGCTGAGATCGCTCCAAACACTGTGCCTGTTCCTGTTCCACATCATTTCACTCAGAAAGCAAAACAGTGAAGAGTGGAGATGACAGTACCTCGGGTAGTATATTAAAGTTCAAATAGTAATTTAGAAATGAGCAGACTTAGTGCTTTGAAGGAAAGCAGTGCTAAATAAGATGAGAACCCAAAGCACACAGACGGTGAGAAGTTATATTAATAGACCAAACTGTGCATACATGCTGGCTTCTTTGCATCATGTTGGTCACACACTTGAAAGCCAGCTGCTGTTGAGAATGTTCCATCCAGAAAGGACCTGCATAATCCAAGCCAGACAGCCCAAGCCTGAAGCCACTGCAGCCTGGGTCCAGAGTAAAGGGACAACTCCATGTCCTGTGCTCTCAGGGTCAGTGGGGGGTCAAAGAAAGCTCATGGGGAGCAGAGCCATGTGTTTTTGTCTAAAAGTGTAAGTCTAAGTATCCTTGTCCGCTTCCTGGATAATGCTGGCCTGTCATCTGTTCCTGTGATTTACTCAGAAGAGCTAATGCCTCCTGCGATTAAGGCCTTGTCCCTCCCTCATCCACTTCACTGACCAGCAGCTGCTTGGCTTCTGGGAAGAACCATCCACTGGACAAAGGCAAGGGCTCACTGGCCTGGTGCCCTGTGGGATTAGCTTGGGCAGGAGCCATCAGATGAGCTATTGCTTAACAGCCTTGAGGTCCAGACTCTCCCTGGAGGGTTTGAGCTATCTGAGAAAATAATCCAGTGGGCAGCACCTCGTCTGGTCCTTGCAATGATGCCACATGACTCTGAACAGAAAGTGTGGTGGCTCCAACTGAGCTTCCACTCTGTCTACTTAGTGGCCAGCAAGAGGGTTTGCAAGTTATGTGTGTGACCAAGCTTGGTTCTGTAAATAAAGTATTATTGGAGCACAGTCATGCTCATTTGTGTGTGTGTGTGTGTGTGTGTGTGTGTGTGTGTAGTGAGTACTATTTTCAAGGTCAATAGAAGATTCCATATGGCAGAATATACTAACTGCCTCATCGACTGCTTGCCTCATTTGGATAGATAGATAGATATATCTTTTATAGCTTAAAAACTTTACTAACTTGACTTTTATAGAAAGTCTTCTCCAAATGCTGGCCTGGCAGAGAAGTAGGTCTGTGGCAGCTAATTTTAAACCTTCTAGTGTCCTGCACTTTTTGATGTCATCTAGCTGGCACTAAGTGATGAGCAGCCTTTGAGGAGCTGTATTTTTACTGGTTACACTGAGACACTTGGTTTCTACAGGAGGGAAGAAACCATAGTTTCCTGTTTTCTTTAAATGGTTAAACTTTTCCCCTCCTCCCACTCTAAATGTGCTGTCCTCCCCTGGACATCTTCTGCCTACTCAGTGAACTCGTTAGCCATTTGTGAAAATCTCTGGGAGAAACATCAGGGCTTTACCAACATCATCTCCTGTGTTCTTGGAGATAATCCCAGCTCTCATTTCTGCAGTTAGGAAAGGAGCAAAAGGCAAAAAGCCATGCCACTCTCTCTGGATCCCCCAGTGAGTCCTGCTTGGGGTCAAACCCAGGCTGAGAGGAGCAGGAAAGGTGAAGAGGGATACGGCTTTGCAAAGGAGAGATGGCAGGCAGCCCTCGGGGCAGAACTCTGCTGATTCTCAGCTTTCCATCTAGTGGTCACGGGGCTCTGACTGGTCAAATGAGATGAGTCCTATTTTCAAGGTCATAGAAGATTCTATGTGGCAGAATGTACTGACTGCCTAGTGGACCGCTGCCCGCTCAATGGACACACTGTTATGTTAGGTTAGCAGCATTGTTCTTGTAGCTATTGTTCTTAGCATTGCCACTTTAAATGAGAGATCAGTGTCTGAACTTGAACTTCCTGGCTCTTCATTCAGTGTCTCAGGTTGTAAGATCAGGTGGGTTCAAAAGACAGGAGAAGACCACGAATAATAAAAGTAAGCCAAGAGGAAGACAGAAAAGTTTACAGGGTGTATTTATTAACTAAAAGATGTGACTGCATATTCTATTCTTGTTCATTGTTCCCAGATCTGAGTGTGGATCTAAAACTGCCAGATCTAATAATGTTTCTGGAGATGCAGGAAATCTATTTTAAATACTGGGAAACCGTTTCCACGAAAAGAATGTATGTGTAAAATGCTTCCAACCTGAAGGTCTATATCTAGTTTTCACTTTCTTGTCTACAGGTACTAAAACCTTCCCCAGGGAAGGGCTTTCCTGAGAAGCCAACTTATATTTGTTCACAACTAAAGATGGTTTCACTATTTCATTTGAGCATCTTGCAAATATTTGTCAAGCTATTCTCATGTTCCAAGCTCTGGACTAACAGTTTAGACATGAGCCAGACAGAGTCCTCACCTGTGAGATATTCTAAGAAGAAGGACAAGCATGTCATGAAATAATTATAATGGAGTATGATAAGGGAATGTGATCAATGTGCATGAACAGGCTATTAAAAAAACACGAAAAGAAAGGGGATTCTGAAGGATGGAGCATTTGAGCTGGGCTCTGAAGTATGAACAGGAGTTTCCTAGATGAATAAAAGATGCTGTGCTGTGCCTCATGGTAGTCAGTTGCCATAACTGGAAATTTGGATCAATCGAAATAAAATAAAATAATGCATTCAGTTCTTTTAATTAGATAGTACAGAATTCAGTTACTTCCATCATCGCAGAAAGTTCTGTTGGACTGTGTGCATCCCTGGCATAAATAAAATCACAAATATTCCAAGAATGTAAAGTTCAGAGCACAGGTGTTGGGATATCGCTGCAGTGAAAATTCAGAGCTGAAGTATAGGCTGGCAGACTAGGAATTGTGTGTGGTGACCCAGTACTGGTTTCCCCAGCTTCTGACTCTGCTGGGCTCTGTATACTCAGGCAACTGCCATTCTAGAAGTGGCTGATGTCATTTGGCTCATTTCACTCATGATTGACGTGTTTGGAGGTATCATGTGGTCTTGTAAAAGCAGTAATACCCTTTGTATTCCACATTTCTGAAATGAATGACACACTCATTGCTTGAGATAGTGCCTGTGAATATTAAATATTTTAATATTTTTTCATAGTAACAAAATTATAAAAGGAAAATAAGATTGAAATTCATTTTCCTTCCATATTGGTCCACACTGTTGAGCCATATTGGGGAAATTGTGAGATCATTTCTATAGTTACTCATTGAGATATTGAGGATTATTAAAAGTGCTTTATTATGTTTTCATTATTGTAAGTGACTTAAGAATATAGGTTGAAATTTAAATTGGTGCTGATGAAAAGAATAAGAGATTTATACTAAGGAAATTTTACTAAGATTTATACTAAGGAAATTTTATTTTAATTTTAGTTATTTTGGTGGTTGATGAACATTAACCACTTCTGTATTATCCTGATGATTAGTCCTGGGTTGGATTAATCTCAGTTACACAAAGGATGCAATTTAGAGTTTGATTTGGAAATTCTTGGACACTCTTTAGCAAGTGACAGTTTACACCTGTTTTCTGTAGATGGTGCTTTTTTACTGTAGTTCATTTGCATATCTATCCATTCTTCTGTCCATTCAGAAGCTACACGGATGCATCTTCCCTTTCCATTGTGCCAGGCCTTCTGCTTGGGCTACAGCAGAGAACCAGACAGTTGAGACCCTGCTTTCATGGACTGATTGTAGTTGGGGGATGGGCTAATGTAGAATATCAACAAACAAATAACAAATAAGCTCTCAGGTTATGTCACACATTTCAAGGACAATGAAACAAAGTGATACTTCTTAAAAAGAGATGGAGAGGGCAGATTAGTTTGTTTGGATCTGGTTCATGGATGCTGTGAAGACCCCTGCCATGTGAGGATCTGGAGGAAGAGCATTTCAGGACAGTGCAGACCCCTGAGGGGAGAAGGAATCAGACGTGTTGGATAAAGAGAAGATGGCTACCGTGTTGAGAGAATAACATAGGCAGTGGTGGGTCTAGACATAAAGCATTTCAGCCATAGCAAGGCCAGTAGGTTTTTGGACCCAGTAGTGATGTGATCGATATTGTCACATCTTAATATTCAACTGCTTTGAAACTCATCTAATTTTATAATTGACATATTTTGATGCAAAATTTTGTTCCAGTACTTGTTTGCTTGGTAGTTGATGTACAAGCCACAACTTGTCAAGGTCAATTGTCTTGTGACTCCCTACCCTGTCCAGCTAAAATAATTTGTTGGGTACTTGTCAGGAGTCCCAAAACCAATTAGCAAAAGCTATCCAGGTCCCATCATACCTTGAAAAGGGCATCTGGTGATTGGTGTGTATGGAATGTAATTCAGAAGACAATAACCAAAACAAGAATGTGACTCATTAAGAGATGAGGATGGTGGATTGGCAGTGCTGGGGGCTTTGAGGATGGAGAAAAGTACGTGGAGTCTCCATGTATTTTTGACAGGAGAGTTGACACAGTTGGGCTCTGTCTGGGTACCAGTGACTGCTCTGGGGAAGACAGATAGATATGCAGGGGAAGGAGCAGATTGATTGAAGGTCTACTATAATTAGGTGCCAGCTACATCTCTTTTCACCTTATATATGACCTTGATAAGAAAGAGATGCTTCATCTGGGCGTGGTGGTGCTTGACTATAATCTCAGTACTTGGAAGGCAGAAGCAAGAGGGTCACTGTGAGTTCGAGTCCAGCCAGCGCTACCAAGGCCAACCTGAACTGCATAGTGAGACTTTGTCTCAAAAAACAAAACAAAACAATAAAGAGGAAATATGGCGGCCGGCAGTGGTGTCTACTGCTGTGCCATCAGACCCCAAGCATTACAGAACCACTGCAGTAGACACTGAGAACCCAGCAGTCCTTGCCTGTGTACTCAGAGCTTCTAGCTCACAAGGAAAACTCTTAGCAAATGGGACCATGCTTTTCTGTGTCCCACACTAATGCAGGGTTTACCAATCTGGCCCTATTAGCAATTTAGACCAGAAAATTCTGAGGGGTTTTTCTTTTTATGCACACACACGCCTGTGTTGGGTGCCTGTGCACAATAGGATGCTTATTGACATCTCAAGTCTTTATTCACTAGATGACAGAAACACCTCTCATCCCTCTGTAACAATAGAGTGTCCAGTGACCTTTCCAAATGTCAGCTGTGGGGCAAATTTCCCCCCAGTTGAGATTGCTGCCCTACTTCCAACCCCACATGTAATTAAAGGAGCTCCAGTGTAGAAGGTTCAGAAGTCTGTCCTCATGATGAGCCTGGCTTGAAAGCATTCCTTTGCTTGTTAGTGATAAAGCTAAACTTTGGATGCTTGAGGCCAGATGGTGACACTTGGAGTAGAACCAGCCTCCTCCTGATCCTTTATTCAGTCTCATTGAAAGTCATAGGTGTGGGGATGGATGTTATTAGCAGTCTGGGAAGTCTGCAGAAGGCCAAATGATTGTTTTAAGTCAAGCTTGTACCAATTTTGATCATTTTGCAAGGCCCTGAAAATATGAGTCACTGAAACACTTTTTGATCTTTCAAAGTCCAAAGATGTGATAATGCTGTGTTGTGGAGGTTAGTTCTACTAAATTCATAGTGTCAGTTATGTAAGAACTTTATAGATTTGACTTGTTCTACTCTACACTCCCACCTTGACTTCAGAGTGTGGTAGTTGTCAGTTATTCACTTGAAATGAGGAATGGGTTCTAAAACACAGAGAGTTTGATGGCCAAAAGACCAGCCACTATTCTATTCTGCAGTGCTAGTTAGCAACACCAACTAGCCTTGTTGGTAATGAGGCTGGTGTTAATTAAGTGAAAATTGTATGCTAGATGTTATTAATGTCATTTTATCTCTGCTATTTATTTAATGCTCATAATAACCCTAAAAGATAATTATTACTTTTATCACCTTCTATATGATTAATTGAAGTTACATAGCTTGCCTTGCTGGTAAGAATAGAGCTAGAATTCAGACATCAGTGTGTCTTCAGAATCTATGTTCTTAACTTCTCAAATAAATTGCTTCTCTGGCCTTTGTTAACTGATCATGTTAGTCTTTTCCTCTGTGCTCAGTACACTCTACTTCTAACTCACCAGTAATAATATTTAAGATGAAAACTGCTTGTCACTAATACCTAATTCCTCTTCCTCCTCAAATATTAGGCTGTGAATTCTTTTGAGGTTGAACAAGGAATGCTAGAGACACATGTGAGTTGATGTGTAGTAAACTTCTAGGGAAGGGAGGAAACTAGCTGAAATGTCTCACGAATAGCTTTTCAAACTCCTTTGAACTTAAATCAATAGAACTTGTATGGTTCTGTTCTCTCGTTTTCCTTTTGCATTTTTACCAAGGCAGATAGAGAACCTTCCTATAAGTACTGTTCATCAAATTTGTGACTTTCCATATTGCTAGCAATCCCAGTCTCTCACCCCTGGGATATTCCCTTATTTCTCCATTAGCAGGAGATGCCCTGCTGGGTCAATTGTAGGGATATTTGTTCCACATTAGAGCCACTACATCTAGTCTCTTTCCCTGTTCAAATCTATTTCATTCATACTTTTTGCTTGGCTGGAAAGAGCCCTGTCCAATCATCTGAAACTTGTAGGTGGAAGAGAGAGGCGCTTCTCTTTTATTCTTCCATTGTGCTCTTTGTTGGCTACAGGTGAACTGGGCCTGGGCTGCTTCAGTAGCTGAAACTTATGCCTGAAATTAATCCTTTGTGTTACCAGTAAACAGGCCACTGGTAGAATTTGCTGTTTTTCTCTTTGGATGGCCCACCAGCTTCAAGTAAAACAAGTGGACCAACAATAAGTTTGGGTTGGGTAAAAGGTTAAGGCAAAATATTATCACATAAAGATAATATGGTTGACTGACCGACACAACTGTGGAATTATGAATTTCATAGATACAGTTTTAAAATACAGGGTGTTATAAATGACTGTATATGTGATTTAATTTTTTACATACAGTGTTAAGGCTAGTTTAAAAGCTTCCATATCTCTTTTTATGTGGCTTTTCAGGGATCAATGTTTTAAGGCTTCTCATACAGAACCAAAACACAAGTTCTGTCTTCAGTGTGGTATTAAGCAATATTTTAGGTTGATGGATAAGTAGTCTGTCTTGAAGAGTCTTGATTTTTGTCTTGGTTTGATCTTTATGGAATTCTCACCCCTACCTAAGCTATATTGCTATGGCATAGGACATTAATTAATAGCATTTCTCCTTAAAATAGTTATTAAACTCAGCCTCTAGTATTAATACTGCCCTATTTCCATTTAGGTTCATATCAGTCTCTGGGGAAAACTGTTTTGTAATCTTGCTGTTCACATTCTGGCTTAATTTTACAGGTCTCAACTCTGACCGAGTATAATCTACACCTCCATGTTTTTAACATTAAGGCTCAGGAAAGTGATGAGTTTAAACTGACAGTTGTTAAGTAGATTGTTAATGACCAAACAAGCCTATAAATCTTGCTGGTCACAATTATATCTTAAAAAGAGTATGGTTAATTACCAAACTATTTGGTCAGTGGTTATTTTAATCACACTGACTGCCCTCCTTAGTGTGGAGAGCCATTAGGCAGTAGACACAGGAGACAAGTCACTGTGGCAAAAGCGAGGCTAATGCTTGAAATTAGACCCCAGAGGGCAATTTGTTAGTTTGCTTAGAAGGTTCAAAGCTCACTTTGTTATGCACAAACACCACTGCAGATGTGACATACTCTTCTGACAATGTAAAGTCTTTAGTTCTTTCTTTCTTATTGTTCTTCAACTTGCATATTATAACATCATTATTTAGGGCTTTGAGGGCCTGTTGGTATCTTCAGGATCCCAGAAGCCATGGTTTTTGCTTAAATCAAATTTTGGATGGGACTAACATTTCATGGCATTTTATCGTCAAGTGGCATCTGGAGTTTTAAGTTTACTTTGGTCTTTTAAGTTCAGAGACAATGGAAGTTTGTTTGTTTGTTTGTTTGTTTTTGGTACCAGGGATCGAACACACAACCCCACGCTTATCAGGCAAGATCTTGAGCCACTGAGCTAAATCCCCAGCCCCAACAATGGAATTTTGATAACTTTGCATTATAGCATTTATCTAAATTCAGCAGCCCCCTAAAAACCCCTTTACTGTACCAGTTCTTGAAATGGATCATTCCTCATGGTCCTGTAAAATGATTGTATTTACATGATAATCATGAATATCCACTTTTAGGCACTCCTTTGTTTGATAAGGCAAGAGCACAAGTTCATAATTCTCTGCTGATGCTATCAAAGAGATGTGTAACTGCTGCTGTGAGACCCAGAGAGACCCTGTAAGAGGAGCACAGAGGCCCAGACTTGCCATCTGGCAAAATGTAGAATGTGGGTGCAGTGGTTTCCAAGTCTGAAGGAATTATCTTAAAATCGGTGTGTCATGTCTTGACTTATTGCTCAATCGGTTTGTCTATAATGTTGGGGGACATAATGTAGCCATAATGCTTCTAATTTTCCCTATTCATCAGCCCTCTTTTACTCACCCATGAAAATCCTTCTCATTGGAGCCCAGCTTAATCCCCAGAGTCTGTTCCAATCTTCCTCTACCCCTAATACAAACCTCTTCCTTTTTTATAGCATATATCTATCTCATATTTGTTGGTTGTCTGTGGCTTTATCATGGTGACCTCATTGAGAGTGGGGATCATGCCTCACTCATATTTTGTCTGATTTATTCCTAACATTTCACCTGTCAGAGTTCACCTTTGACCTCTGTGGACAACTGGAAGGATGCATTCATATCCTTTAGCACACATATATGAAGTCCTCGGAGGGACTGGAAGATGTCCTCTCAATTTAGGAACCTAACCTTGAAAAGTATATCACCCTTATTTTGACTTTACACTGGATAAATGCTGAGTGTGTGTTTGTATAATTACATCAAAATTGTTGGCAAACACCTATTCAGGGAATGGGTACCAATTAACTAACCATAGTGTAGGCTTTGGGCTTTCTCGAATGGTAACAGAACAAAACAGAGGAGGGACAAGAAGAAAATCCTATGGTAAATAACACTGAAAAATGATCAAGCAAAATTAAATGAATTCATCAGTGCAGAAATTCTCAGGCCTTCACATTTTTCATAACACTCCCAGGAGAGATATAATAAACCTCATTTTCAAAAGTGCTTTGAACTATGATGTTTTTTCTAACTATGTCCTCCCTGCTTCCCTCCCTCTTTTCCTTCTCCCTTTTTTCTCCCTCTTTTCAAAACAGCTCTGTATTAATGTGTTTGAAACACTATACTCAAGAAATTCTGATTTAGACTATTAAGATGCGTACACTTGTGAGGCTGACTTCAAAGTAATAAGATAATTGAATTGGTTCTCGTTTTGTATATGAATTTTGCCTGTGAAACAAACAAATGTGCTTCAGAACTTCCTCCATAGGAAGTGAACAGAGGCAGTGTGGATGTCCAGAAGCCCTCAGGTCAGCTAAGTCCTCCCTTGGGGTAGAGTAGAGAAGGCTCACCGGCCACCTTTTTCTTTCCAGTGTTCCTGTAGACAATCTAGAAAGAGCCCCAGAGTGATATGCAGAGCTCCACTTACAGCTATTCTAACACATCCAATGTGGGAAGTAGACAAGCAGCAATGGAGGTCACTGTAAATTCCCCTCCCATTCCCCGTATGAAACCCCACAAGGAGCCCAGCTGCTGTAACCAAGTGAGTTCTCTAGGACCCTGCAGCCTTTACCATCTCAAAGGAGTTAATTTCATAGTTAGAGATAATGAAATTACTGATAGGTCGGGCCGGGATCTCTGGTATTTAATGTCATCCGTATCTCTGTGCCCTATGATAGTGCTGTCGATTAGCTATAATGTGGTATTCTGAGCACCATTTAGATATTAATTATTTTTTAATAACCTCCTCATTGAAAGCCTAAAGCTTTGCCTGGGATTCTAATGAAAGTTTTCACATGAAAGAGAGGGATAATATTAAACAGCACTAATAAATCCTCTGAGAAAATTCAATATAGTATCTTTGACAAAAGAAAGGAGACAAGAAAAAAACAACACTCATTCCCAGCCCATGTGTGTCTTCTCATTAGGATTTTACGTTCATTACTGTACAGTTGCTGAAAATTATTCTCAGTTATTTATGTGCTTATGAACCCATGAAGAATTAGTATGTTTTTAATAAGTACCACAGAATGCATGTATTAAAAATTCTTTAACCTTATGCAAAAGAAAAAGCATTTATGAGTAATTATGACTTTGGATTTGAAAGTGTTTCCTTGGAAATATGCAGAGCACACTGTAATGTCTTCTCTTATTCAAACTTTCAGGAGGAGAAGAGCAAAGGCTATGGGCTTTTTTTAATGAGGAGAATGGAAATGGGTTGTCTGGCAAGCCAGGGACCATAGCAAGGGCCTCACACTGACAGAATAATGTGAGGTTTGGGGGAAGCTTCATTCAGTCTGAGAATAGTTTTCTTAAGCCTATAAGAAGGGTGCTAGAATTGTCATGATTTGTCTGCATTTTGGCATCCAGGTGGGCAGGCAAATCCTTGGAAGTCAGTCCATGTTATCACCAGAACCTTTGAAACTGGTGGGGCTGGGTGGATGTTTAGGTAATATGCACCGGGAAAGTTGGGCAGGCTATTGGTGCCTGGTGTCCAGACCCATTCTGATTTGCCTGTGCCAAAGCATGGCTGACCATCTGTGATATCACCCAGGCAATACAGGGGGGACAAATTAAGACTAAGAGGATTCAAGGGAGTAACATGGAAAACATGAGGAAAACCTGAGTGTCTTAGTTACCTTTTTCATTGCTGAGACAAAATGCCTGACACCCAAAGTTAAAGGAGGAAAGGTTCATTTCAGCTCACAATTTACCAAGGTTTCAGTCCATAGTCACCTGGCTCTAAGGCAGGGTGGCAGGGCAAAGGGGCATCGCCAAGGAGAAACAGTCCATGGTAAAGCAGGCAGGGGACAGCAGCAGGGAGCCAGATTTTCCCCCTTATCTCAAATAGGCTGTAGAGCTGCTGGGTGGTGCTGTGCACACTCAGGGTAGGGCTACTCTTTAAGTCATTCTATTCAGCCATATCTGGAACTAAGCCAGTTCCAATCAGTGGGCTGATCTAGTACCATACACCCTTAATCCCATATCATGCCCTTTACACACATTCCCACGCCTCAGATCCAGCCAACTCTGAAAAACCCCACCTATGAGCGTAGGAGGCTTTGTAGGGACATCTAGATACAAACCAGAACACTGAGTCTTCCCAAAGGTCAGATTTTGAGAGCCAAATCATTACGTCATGGAGACTAGGATCCAGTTGTAATCCAGTGATTTCACCTAGAGCCCTGAAGGAAAGTAAATAAATATGAATGGACCACCTCTTTTCTAATGTGGAACTGATGTTTGTAAAGCAAAGGTCTTGATTTTCTCACAGATATTTCATTGTACAGCATACAGAATGTTTACCATTAGATAATGTATGACCACTGTATGATGTGGGAAAGAAAATGAATGTGATAGAGCATGGCAAAGGACCATCACTGCTTTGCCTTTACTTGGGCCCTTCAAACTGATATGTTGCTTGAACAATTAAAAGAAACTTACTCAGCTTGAGTTTTCCATATTATTAGGTATACTTTAACTTCATACTAAAAATAGTTAACTGCCTTTTAAAAGGTGGCTCTTGAGATATGCCATGTAAGGCCATTTTTAAAGTTTAGATTAATTAGTTTACCAAGAGTACAGTCAGCTGACTTAGCTGAGTATAGGAAATTTCCATGTCCAAATTGTTGGTTGTCCCTTTATCAAGAGACAGTGTTTTGAAGAAAGAGACTCTTTTCTTTCTTCTTAAAGCCTGCCCTCATGGTAATGCATTCCTTGAAATCCTTAGGGAACAAATTGGGGATAAAAGTTAGAAAGCCTACTCAGGTTATTTTCTAAGCTCGGAGCAGACCCAAGAAGAAAGACTGAATTTAATCAAAAAAGGTATTATTGATGAAGGTATCTTTCCTTCAGGCTAAACTTTGGCCCCTGCATACTAATAAAACCGTCTCATTTCTCAGAAGTAGCCCTCTGCATATAATCCTGGGAGAGATCCTGGACAGGAATACATCTTAAAGAAAAGAACATGAAGACGATCAATCAGGTGTTGGCAAGGTCTCCTGCTATCCCTAGCTGAGTTAGGAGGCCCCTGCTGTGCTCTGAACTGGTTTAGGTATAATTCCTGGGCAGTCACCTGAGTGCCTTAGGTTCCTGGGAATACATAGGCTGCTTCTGTTCCCTGCTACCTCCCCAGTTCCTGTCGGCTGAACCCTCAGTAACTGTGCCCTAGTATTTTCCTTCCACTGTCTCTGCACGCAGTGGTTTACTGCTCAGGTCTGCAGATAAGTGAACTAGAGCCTCAAGGTTTCTGTGAGTGCTCATTGATGACCTTTTTGTGCTCCTGCATCGGTGACTAGAATGGGGCGATGTAACATGCATTTCTTCTTGTGGTTTTGTCTGTGTCTTCTGCACATTCTTATTACAACAGAGTTTGAGAATATTAATAAAGAAAAGTTTAAAAGAGCAGGCTGTGGTCCAAATCTCTCCCACCCTCACCTCAGATCTGGAATTTAGCTTCTGTTCTTCTCAGGTCTGTCAAAGGATGCTTTTTGCCAAAGATGATGTTCAGATCTGGTGAACAGAGTGACTATGGAAGATGATGTCTGTTTCTGGTTTTTGAGCTTTCTCTGAGATCAGTGATGTTGGCCTATCTTCACGCCTGTGCGATCTGGTCAGCTATAAAATGAGTAAGTCACAATTCAGTTTCTAGATCTTTAGGTTATTTTCTGAGCATCTCTGAGCAATTTTTTTTCTTCCCTTCCTCTTTTCCTCCTTGTTACCTTTCCCTGTTTTGCTGCCTTTCTCCTCAGCCTTCCCCTCTGGCTAGACATGATTTGCTGATTGCCAGGCCACTGTCTTCTCTGAGCTCCTCTGAGATGTTAATTCCACAAGGTCAGGGGCCACAATGGGTCGCATTCTCTAACCACACAAATTCTGACAAATAGTGCTCAATAAATATATATTTACTTTCCTGACCTATTGATAAATGTACAAATACCACCTTCCTAGGTTATGGGGAGAATTTGTTAACACGATACTTGCAAAATGCTTTATAAATAGCTGGCCTCGGACAGTGGGAGTGTCATATAAATTGAAACGCTTAGGTGAAACATATCTTTGAGGTTTGGTGGGAATAAACGAGTGGCCACTAGGGGGACTGAGAATGAAGGTGGTTTTTTCTGTTTTCCCACATAATCACTTGTAGGAGGAAAGATTTCCAGCTTGTATAGGATAAGAATGCAGCAGTCCTTGCTTTTACTGTTGTCATTATTTGGTAAAAATATTAGGTGCAGCTACTGAGTCCCAGGAGGTCTCCACATTGCTATAGGATTTGAGGAAGAAAACTCTTCTTTGGGTCCTTCACATCGGACCTTGCCCAGTGAAACAGTTTTCCCCAAATAGTCTTTTTACCTTGATCCACTGTCTTACTATCCTCGCAAGTAAATGCCAGCCACTGGCTTCCCTTAGGGTCAGAGTTCTGAAAATAGCAAGGAAAAATAACAAATATGCTCTTGGCTGAGGCCTAACTCCCTGCTGTTTTATTGGCCCTGAGTGCATGCAAGTTTTCAGAAGTCACTACAGGAAACCATCTGGTGGTTGAAATTCCCAGTAGAAAGCTGATTTCTTTTACAAAACCAAAGCAGTGCTCCTGTCCTTCATACATGCCCTGAGGCTCCCAGACAGGGGAGTCAAAGAAAAAATTCCACCTGTTGGTGACACCCCAGGCATCTGCAGTTCAAGGACTAAAACAGAAAGGCAGCAAAGTACTAAAGCTTCCAGAGGAAGATGCATTAGGATGTGAGGCTGGGTCCTGAAAAGGGAAGGATCAAACAGACCACTGTACTCTACTAAACCAAACTCCAGTAGGCTTCAGTCCATTGTGGGAACTCAGAATAGCTGACAATAGCAAACTAGATCAGAGATATTAATAGTTTAATGAAGTATGTTTTCTAGAAGCTCTTTTGGGGGTAGTTTCTGGGATATCTTTCTTCCTGAAGTCACTACACTCTCTGGAGAGGACACGCTACTGTCCACCTCTTCCCTAGCAGAAGAGTTCGATGTTCCTTATGCAGTATTTACGGTGTTTGAAATTGAGGTTAAGCTGTGACCCCCAGTGGCTGAGCCCAATGCTCCTCCTGTTTCTTCTTCAAAACACTTTAATAAGCACACTTTGGATACATCCAAGTGAGCCTGATGGCCATTTGGTGAACTTTCTTGCAATACACAGGGTGAAAACAAAAAGAAAGATCCAAAAATTTCTTTACTAAGAAACACTTTTTAAAAGCATGAACTGATTTTAGTATCATATTTCTGTTGTATTGTATTGTTATTCTGGTGAAGAAAATTTTTAAATGTTGTCTGGAATGTAAAATCACAGAAATAATTGGCTTAAGATCTTTTTTTTCTGTCCCTGAAATTAAATGACTTTCAAGCCTAAGGTATTTGGATATAAATATTAAATAAAATCTTTTATTGGTATAGTGGCAGGCATAGTGTCATCAGAATTTAATATTAATGACTTTTCAGTTTAGTAAATTCCTCTAACCCTTATAACTATATCTCAGTAGTCTACTGGTAACTGGAAAGCAGTTGACTTCCCCCATTACACAATCTCTTGTCCCCTAGAAGTCAGTTTACCCTTGGTCTAGCAGAACTCCCTTATCTACTCTTAAAATAAGAGAAAAAGACCTCAGATCTGTCACCTTTTTGGTAATCTTAGTTCTTGGGGAAGTAGCTGGAATAGCTCAATATTATAGCCAAATACAAGTAAGTTTAGAGATGTAAAATGACTTTGATGAACTTTAACAGTGACTCCATAAACCTCCAGTCTCTAGTTCTCAATCATAATGAAGTTGTTTCTGAGGAAATTGAGTGATCATCTGTTACAGAGTAGATTTGGTGTTACATTTATATCCAGTGGTACTATTAACTGGTCCTTGTATATTTATGCATATTTAGCCACACACACACACACACGCACACATACATATAACTTTATCATAAATTTTACTAACAATTTATGCATAGCATACAATTTATGAATAATCATAAAGTATATATCAATCTTTATTGTACATTCAATATAGCTAATTATAAACTCTTCCAGAACACCTTTGTTAATGTTGAATTCCTGTATTCATAGTCCACATACAGTTGAAATTCATCCATGATTTGTGACATTCAGATGAAGATTAAATTCCAGGTTTCCATGTAATTAGACATAGTTCCTTGGGTCATTGATAAATGTGTGCATGGAACATGAATGTTGGTTGACAGTTTTGTTTGTGTTAGCAAGCAAGGCAAATTATCATGATAGAAATAAACATAACAACTGCTTTGTTTTGTGACAAGAGTAACTTTATTGCTGAATCAGATAATAATTTTGAAATAGTAAAGAATAGTTTCTCAAGTTTTGTGCTGTTAACTCTAAAACAACTACATATACAATCTGCTTTTAACTTTAACCTGCATTGCTACTTTATCCATCATTTCCTTAAACCTATAGTCAAGAAAATAATGAATGTGTCCATTTGTCAATTCTGTCACATAAATATTCTTACCATAGCTGATTGCGAGCTTTATACTTGACATTGCCACATGCAGAGTAGGACAAATGGTCAGTGGAATACTATCTTGTCATTTTTCCCTCATGCAGGTAAAATAGGCACAACAGCCTAACAGCACAGGTAACAGTAAGATATAGTGAAATAATTAAGAAGTGAGGAATTTTTGATATTTTATCATCTTTGTTTTTAATACTTATTTAAGTTATTTTCTTGGTTTTTAAACAAATAAAAATCATTATTATTTTAGTGGCTTTTAAAGAACTAGCTCACAAACTTTCTGAAAACTTTGGAAACAGCTCTTCTGAGCCAACAAACCAGCTCTGGCATATATCTGTTAATATCTTACTTACATGGATCATTGATCAGCAGGAGAACCAGAAAGTTTGGAAAGAATGAAGAAGTGTTTACCTAGTGAGGCTAATTTCAGGAAGACTCACTGATCGTTCCATCCCGCTCTTCCTCTGAATGGCATAGTCATGGCCAAAGTCAGTTTAGTTTTGCCTTTTACCAGTTTGGAAACTCTCCACCAGCCTGAGGCTCGTGCGCTCTGCACCAGGGACTATGCCATGCCTCTTCAGTGGCAGAGAAAATCGGTGCTGACACAGCAAAGCTTGGCCAGGGAACCAAGGAGTCAGATGTTGCCCGTCTCAGGGCAGCAGCACTGCTCACCAGACTTTCTGTCTTCCTCCTCATGGTGTGGTCCAGTTTTATGCATGTTTGTGCAGCAAATCCAAGGTCGTTTGAATTTCCTATCCACTCAGTTCCTCTACATACTTTCCTTACCAGTCTTCTCCACGAATACTTTGCTTTGTGGGGACGTGAAAGTTATCTCCTCCACTGGGATTATGGAATTAAAGAAAAACTAGGTTCCATTGCCAATTCTGTAGCTCTTTCCCTAGAACCACCTCAGAGATTTCTTAAAACTCAACTGTAGGTTGCTCTACTTGTTAGTGAAAACAGTATGCCATAATGATCTCCTATGTATACTCCATTTCTGCATTTAAATGTTAACATTTTATTTTTCTTTATCCACCTAATTGAAGATGTGAATGAGGACATTTCCATTGTATGATTCCTACACCTAGTAAGCCCATACATTCATAGAATTGGTCCAGTTCTGATACTTCTTTGTAGATTTTTTGTCTAGTTACTCTGTCTATTTGTGACAGTGGGGTATTGAGTTCCCCCATTACAATTGTTAGTGTTTGTTTTTAGATGTCCATTAATATTTATCTAATTGAACACACTGGTATTTGGTGCATATATATTTATGATTGTTATATCCTCTCATGAAGTTTTCCCTTAATAAGTATGTAGCAACATTCTTTGTCTTTCTTCATTAGTCTTGGCTTCAGGTTCATTTTGTCTGCAAATACAATAGCTTCCCTTGTTTTTGCCAGATTCCTGTAAAATGAAGCATTGTGTTCAAACCTTTGACTTTCAGTCTAAGAATTTCTTTTTGAGTTAAATGTGCTTCTTATATGCTGCATATTTTTGGATCTTATTTCTTGATCCATTCTGCTAACCTGTTTCTTTTGATTGATGCATTAAGGCTATTTACATTGATGGCTATTACTGGTGCATATTGGCTTATCTTTGTCATATTATTTTCCTCTTGTTGGTTCCCTATCTTTCTTTCTCCTCTGTCAAATTGCTTGACTTGCCTGGTGGATTCATTCTGATGGCATTCATGGAGTTGTAGTCTGTACTCCAATCTCTCCTTGACTTGAGGGTTTTTGTTGGGAAGTCTGCTATAATTGTGGTGGACTGTTCTTTGTAGATAAGGTTTCATTTCTCTAACAACTTTTAATATTCTTTCCTGTGGTAAATTTTTGGACTCTTGATTATTATATGCCTTGGTATAGATTTATTTTGGTCATGACTAACTGGAATTCTATATGCCTCACTTATCTGCATGTCAAGTTCTTTTTCAGTGCTTAAGATGTTTTATGCCATTACTTCTGTGAACAGGTATTTTAATATCTTTTTTATTCTCTCTTGATTTTTCATTGACTCTGATAATCTTTCAGCTGTTGGATTGATGTTTTGTGGTCTCTTGCTATTTTTAAGAAATATTTCTTTTTGTCATTACCAGCTGCAAGCAAGTTTTCTAGATCTGATATTCTATCCTTACCTTGGTTCATTTGGGTTCATATAATTTCAAAGGAATTTTTAATTTTCTGAATATCTGTTTGAATTTGTTTCATGGATTTCATTTTTTCCATATATATTGGGCATATATGGTTTCCCTCACTTTCCTAAGCCCCTCTTTTTTTATTTGTGTCTGCTCTAGATTTGGTGAGCAAGTCCTTCATTATGATCATCATCTTTTTTTTTTACCTGAAAGATTACTTCTAATCTGATATTCTCTATATCCCCGTGCATCTCTTTTTTCGCTTGTAGCATTTCAGGAAATTCAGTTAGGAGGCTTCTTATTTTCTCTATTTTGTCCTCTGAATTTGTCCTGAAAGTCTGGAGTTACATTTGGCTTCTGTTATTATGTATGGTTTTTTAAATTTTAGTTGGTTTTCTGTGTTGATGCTTCTAAATTGCCCCAGGGAGACAACTTTATCACTAGTATTGTTGTTTTACTAGGAAATGTTTATTTTTCAGAAATGTCTTCTAGATATAGCTGGATCTTTGCTTTCATGTCTATCCCAAGACCCTGCCTTACCAATTTATTAGGAATGAGAATTTATTATCTATTTGGCCCAACATCCAGTCCTTTGGTATTGGACTATGGTGATGACTATGACTTCAGATTACAGTGTTTGCATATAATGGAGAACTATGGTTTACAGCACCCTGACTAAAATAATGCAATTAGCAATATCAATAGTATCAAGTACAGCATAGAAGCTGACAAGTTGTGGTGATATTAATTTGGCATCTTTCACAAAACAACCAATATGTATAGTGTATAAGAAAATCCAACATAATATAGGAACTTGTATGCAGTGAGTTTCTCTTTATTAGAGTGATTTTTTACCCTGTGGGAAAGAATTTAATTAAGATGGATAAGGGGAACATAGATAAAAGAAGAGAAGTATAGTAGAAGCAAGGCTGAAGAACAAAGGATGATCACCAAACTTTGAGGAGCCAGAGAAGAAGAGAGAGAGAAAGAATGAAAGAGAAAAGAAAAGAATATCAAAATTAATCAGAAAGATTAGAGGGAATGTTCACTCATATGAACTATCAAAAATCAAGAAAGACATTTGAGGAAAAAAGATGAACAAAAGAAAACAAAACAATAAAAGCAAAAACCTGAGCAATGTGTCTTGGTTACTTTTCTCTTATTGCTAAGACGAAATACTTGACATTCAAAATGAAGGAATGAAACGTTTATTTGGCTTACAGTTTGTGGAGGTTTCAGTCCACACTCAGCTGGCTCCAAAGCAGAGTGGAATGGCAGAGGGACAACAGTTCATGGAGGAAGCAGATACCAAAAGCATCAAGAGGAAAAAAGGAGAAGCATGGAAGAAGTCTCTCTGTGTCCCTATTATTGTATGTAGGCCACACTCATTTGAGTATAGCACTCACACCCATAATCCCAGCATTGGACCATGAGTCATTCACAAACTCCAGAAGCCCACCTCCATGTCTATATGAGATTTTAGGGTGGCATGCAGATTTAAACCATAACATTCAACCCTTGGACCCTCAAAGATTCATGCACACACTTTATGCAAGAAATATTGAGTCCATTTCTAAAAGTTGCCAAAGTCCTAACAGTTTCAGCATTGCTGAAAGATCCAAGTACAAAGTTTCTTTGGAGATTTAAGGCCAACTCTTAGCTGTGAGCCCCTGTACACATGAAAAGATCATTAAACATTTACAACATTCAATGGCACAAGATGAACAGTTCCATTCCAAAAGATACAAACAGGAGAATACAAAGGATTGGGAATCCATCAGGGCAAACATTAAATCCTATAGTTCCACATGGAACATCCAAAGCAATCTGTGGCAAATTGTGAGCTCCAAAAGTCTTGTGTAGCGCTACCCCTACAGTACTTCTGGTGTTGTAACTCCCATGGCTTCTATCTTGGGCTGGCTTTGCTCTCTCCTTGCAGGTTTCCTTAGACAATTCACACTCCTGGCTTTTCCCAACTTCTGAGTTTTCCACTCACCTTTGGCTTCACATTCATAGCTTCACACATTGCCCTCTCAGAGGCATACTGCCTGGCCTCCCAGGCCTTCTGAAATCAGGGTGGAAGCCTTTTTAACCTCAGAACTCATGCATTCTGCATGCTCCTAAAACCAGCACCACATGGATACTGCCAAGGGTCTGTTGCCAGGCTTTTCTCTCTGTCAGCTGTAGGGGCTGAGTGCCTGGATTGCTGGACACTCTGAATCTTATTGTGAGGAACAAGTTCTCTCTGCCACTGCCATTCTGGAACTGGTGTGGCCACTGATATTTTGGAACTTTGTGTGGTCTCCACTGCCATTCTGGAGTGTGGCACTCTGCAACTTTGTTTTCTAGTAAAGTTTTTCATTTCTGAGCTTTTGAGGCTGCAAAGAATGTAGAAATACTGCTTCCTATGATGTCCTGAGGCTATCTTTTCTATTCTGTTCTTTCTCAGCAATCAAGATCTTCTCAGCTTTCTTTGTAGTCCATGCTTTTACTGAAGCTTTCTTTCTGGCCAAACTCACATTTTAAATCATCCTGCTGGGCTCTTTGCTCTTGATTTGCAACATAAATGTAGCTAAACGCCCCCAATAATAGCCATGCCACTACCTCAACTTTAGACTTCCTTGAAATTTCTTCTACCAGATTAGTCAGTCTACTACCCTTAATCTCAGTGTCAGACAAAAGCTATTGGACATGAGCAAAATGCAGATAAACTTTCTGCCAAGCCATAACACTCATTATGTGGACTTCAACAGCCAATGCAGTCCTTTTTTCCTGGATAAACCACCCAAGCCTGGTCTCTGCTGGCAGGATTTGTGTCAGCCTTCTGGTCTTCTGAGCTCTGACTAGAATCTCCAATACAGAACAGCCTAAGGCTTTCCAGCTCTACTTATTTAGGTGATATTTCTGAAACTTTCCAAATACTTCCCAAAAGCCATTTCCAAAGGCTTTTGAACTGCATGGTCAGCAATGAGCCCACTCTGTGGTACCAAATTCTGTCTTGGTTACTTTTCTCGCATTGCCGAGACAAAATACTTGATGCCCAAAGTGAAGGGAAGAAAGATTTATTAACCTCACAGTGTATGGAGGTTTCAGTCCATAGTCAGCTGGCTCCAAAGCAGATTGTTGTGTATGAGGGACAACAGTTCATGGCAGCAGATACCAAAAGCAACGAGAGCAAAACAGAAGGAAGGTGGAGATAAAACTCTTTCTGTCCTTCATATTGTATGTTTGCTACACTCACTTGGGTGTAGCACTTACACCCATAAACCCAGTATTGAACACTGAGTCATTTACAAACTCTAGAATCCCACCTCCATGGCTACATGAGGCTTTGGGGGGCCATCCAGACTCAAACCATAACAAATAAAAAGAAAAAAAGATAAAGGAAAACAAAACAAACAACAACCAAAAAAAAAAATTCCTCTGATGTCCACAGTTCTGTGGTAGTATCAGTCAGAGCCCAAGTCTGTGCTGTGTAGCCCCAGCACATCTACAATAGGATTAGTGTGAAGCTGATCTTGGGAGCTAGGGCCATGGTCTTCAACCAGCATCTCTCTGGATGTCCTTTGGTGGCCTGCCTATATCTCCTTACCCTATTTGCCTCTGTGTCACTTTCCCAGGTGCTGGGCACCCACAGACAGAGACAACTTGAAGCCGCTCACATTCCCAGTTACAGTTGGACCCACCAGGCTCCTACACAGCCTCCTCTATTCCACTCTGTGGAACATGTCTCTATCTCCCACTGCTGGGAGGAGAGTGGAGAGAGTGCTTTTGGCTTACTCAATGCCCTGGCTGCTGCTGCTGCTGTGTTTTTAGTTGATTTTCTGTGAGCAGCTCCAATGTGGCTCCTTTATTCATCCATGTCCTGCTTTGTCTTTCTTACCTAAACATTTTTACAGAGTTCGTTTCATCATTTTATGTTCCCACCATCAATGTTTTTTATACTGAGTGCAGGCCTTTTAAAAGGCTGATATTTTGAGCATGTCTGCACCTCAGAATAAACACAGTTTAATTTGAACAATAGGAAAAATAAACACTTCACAGTTGAAAGTGATAGAAAATGAGAAAAAGTACCATTTAATGAAAAAGAAACTAGGAAATATACAGAAATTCTCAAAGATCCTGATAATAAATTTTTTCTTCTCTCCTGTGTCATTGTTATTAGTGACAGAAAACTTGCCTCATCTTTTTTGGGAGTGGGGTGGAAAATGGCACATTATTATCTATTTAAAAATTAAACAGGGACAGTTTTGTCCTGTATTTCAATTTACATTTAATTAATAAAAATTACACTATATGTTTATCAAATATCCTTTAGACTATAATCAATCAAAGGTCTTTCAAACTTGTATTCAACTACAATTTTTTAGTTCTTTTTTTTAAGTTTATTTAATTTTACTTATTTTTGTTTGTCTAAAGAAGAAATGGTATAATACAAAGGGAGGTATGGTGATTTGAAGCTTCCGAAGAGCCAGTTTTTTAAAATTCTGAAATGTATTGGTCGTAGACTGGCTTGAATGGGTCTTTAACCTCTTGAAGTTATATGCAAACACATTTCAGTATATTCCCTCAGAGATCAATAATTTTCATCAAGGGGCCCGTGATGCTCCAAAGCTTAAGAACTACTTGTCTGATAGGGACATTGGGAGCCACTTTGTATAAATTTACTTCTTTCATGGTGCCAGGCATAGAACTCAGGGCCTTGTGCATGTCAGAAAAGCTCTTTATGACTGAGACATACCCTCAGCTTGCTTTGTTCTATTCTTATACACCCTGAAATGATTTTTCCATTAATGAACTACTAAACACATGGCATTCCTTTATAATTTCTAAGGCACTTTGTTGCTTCCAAGTTCTAATAAGTGGAAGAGTAAATAACCAATTTGTGAAAATAAAATGGATTTTAAAAAATTGATCAGTGTAGTAGAAACCACATGTATGGTCAACTGCTCATGATGGATTGGGACCTGTCCTCTAGAAGCAGGTTTCCTACCATGTGACCTTTCTGTCATTCTATCTCCACACCATGGCCAATTGGAAGCACTTAATTAGATTACAGGATGGATAAAGAACTAAATTTTGACAAAACCTAGCATCACTTGTCATGGCAAATGTTTTTTAATGAAATATGTTTGTTGTTTGTAGTTAAGAGATTCATGGAACCAATTTTTCTCCTTTCATGTCTAAGTGCTCCTGAGATGCCTGAACCAACAATACTATTGGGATTTCCAGTTGTCTCAAATTGGAAGTGGTTGTATTTATTGATACTTCTTAAAATGATCTGCTGTCCAATACCCACTTCTTCCATTTAGTCTGAGAATGTGCAACTGGGAGGAACTCAGTGTTGTTTTTGCTAATGGCAAAACAAAGGCCAAGAATAAGGAAGATGACCGATTGATCTAATACCTATATATGATGAATTAATTCATGTAAACAATCACTTAAACAGAATTAGCTTTGTTCTCAGTATAAAAGCAACAGCTAATGAGTTTCGATGGCTTCATATGTGTGTGATACCAGCTGAAGCTCTTTACTTGGATGAATTTATTTAATCTTCACAGTCCAGTCATTCCCAGGCGTCGCTGTCCTCATTCTGCAGATGAGTGACCTGAGGCCCATAGATACAGAGTACATGCATAGAGTTGCATGTCTAACTTCTGGAAATGAGATTAAAACCAAGCAGTACAGTATCCCAGAACCTAGTATCTAAACTGCTTTTAACTGCTACCCTGTGACTGAGAGTGTGCAGAAACATCTGGAAGCAGGAATGGCCCAGATGGCCATGGCTCTTCATGCCATGGGAGCAGAAGCAGTGTTGGGTGCTGAGTAAAGTAAAGGGGCTGAGAGTAGTGGTTGCTTGAAATAAATAGATGGGGCAGAGTCCTTGGGAAAGATTCCGGATGGAAGGAAGGGAAGAGAGAGAGAATCCTTGTTAGAGAAAAGAGCAAGTACAGAGGCCCTAGGAAGGAAAAGAGTGTGGAGTGTTCTGGAAACAAGAGAAGAAGGAGTTAGCAAAGAGTAGAGGTCAAAAGAGAGGGGAGTCGGGTCTCTAATGTGGCCAAATGAAAGTCTAATACTCTTAAAATCTCCGTGGATGTGGCGAGGAGGCAGCTGCTCAGCAGTTTGAAGCTGTATTTCCTTGTCTATGTGATCTTATGCCATGATCTCCTTTGTTTCCTTTTTATGTTCTTTTATTTTATTTCTACAATGGGTTTCTTGTGTCTCCTTTTATTTCCACAATGGCTTCTCCTTCTTCTTGTTTGGTTCCCTTAGTGTGACCCTTGTCCATATCACACCTGGGAAGAAAATTATTTCACTGGTTAAAGCACTGAGCTAAAGGCTTAGAAATAATGCGATTAAAAAAAAAGATAAAAGAACATTACAGCACTGGAGGAAAGTACATAAAACAAGAAATGAGCCAGAATCTTTATTAGTGTTATATGAAGAATCTTCCACTATTTGGCTATTTTTAACCTCAGCAATTGTTGTAATAATGTCATTATTATCAGTATCTAATATAATTATGGTATCTGGACTATGTTATTAACTTTATTTTCCACTTGTGTGACCCTATAAAGTATTAAGTCATTTGTGTTTTGTTTGTTATGTGTTTTTTCTCCAAGCAGTTCAATTTTGTCAAAGCATGTGTCACATGGTTAAGATTCTGTATCTTTGCTTCATCTATCCATTAAGGCAAATGACAGTTGATTAGGGCTTTCTTTAGATCATTATCAATTGTTTTCTACCTTGCAGATAGTGCTATTAGGTAGAATCTATCATATTCCAGAGATCTTATATAGCTTGTTATTTCTGGGTGATTTATTACCCTCACTGTGGAAATGTTGTTAGTGAACGTTGGGGAAGCAGAGGCCGTATTGAGAAATATCAATGTATCCTCATGTTCTGGCTTCAGTGACAGTCAGAGATCCATCTCACTGACAGTTACCTTGTTAACATTTTGATCAGATGGCAAATTTGTCATTTTTCATGGTAACAAGTATAAGTTTGCTCAAGAACCATAGATAGATGGGAAATAAACATCCCTCCCTTAGCTTTTCTGTATGATGCAATCAGTAATCTTTGGAAGTATTGAAATAATTACTCTGTGAAAACCTCATCCACTGGAAAATGTGTTTATTGTAGAAAGCACAGATTTTTCTTCATTAGGAGAGAATGTGCCCTTTTTCTCTTTTCTTTTTTGCATTTGCTGACAGTTTAACATATCAAGCCTACCTGAACGGAAGAGAACAAAAGAGTTTGTAGCTGGAGTGGTTTGGGTTAAGCACAGCATAGGATATGAGCAGGATGGGTCTAAATAGCAGCATGCAGAGTTGTGAAGTACAGTGAATTAGCAGCCTTGGTTTGTGGTTTGACTGATTCCTCCCACTTTTTAAACTCATTCTGAAACACTATCTCATTAGCTTCAATATCAAGTATTGCATGTTCTTCTTCAAACACCTGTCATCAATAACTATGAGGTGGCCATCTTGAGGCCTGGTGCAATCACACAGTTCCTGATGTCTTTGTAATTTTTCCCCCCTATTTTTCTCCCAGGCTGGGCTCCCGACACTGTAAAACCCTTAAACTAGGGGTAACTTTTGAGAGCTCTGAGCTCCATCTGGCTATGAGCTCCTGGCCAAGATGTGAGTGTGTTGGAGAAAAAGTGCATTGGCAGCACCATTTCTTTACACTGTCTGAAAGATAGAAATGGGCTGTGACCTTCTTGTGACAGTGTTAGCTCTTGGTACAACAGACAGCTACTCATTGGAGCCCAGAAGGCAAACTAACACCAGTGAAATTCAGTAATCCTGGCCTAAGTACACCTAGCAAGCTTCTCAAGACAGGAACACAGGGCTCTGAGTGCCAGCTATGAGTGTCTCCTCTGATCTGTCGCACAGATCACTGTCACACATGACTGGAAGGCCAAATTATAGTTCATTTCCAAATGCTTCTGTCAGATAGCAAGGCCTTTGGAAAAAAACTTTTTTATATTTGCAACAAAATACTACCATGGAAGGGGAAATATGCCAGGTACAATCAATTGTGTCTTTCATTATACTATTTTTAAAGACAGAAATGTATGTGGCTACATTTATTCCAGTAATAGCATACTGTAAACTAAAGTACAGCTTTGTGTTCCTTATTAGTTTTGCTTGCATGCATATATTCCAATGAAGAGTTGAAAGTAAGTAGCTAAGGTTAAAAAAAAAATCCATGTTTTTAATTACCTTGTTATATTTCTTAGGACTGTGCCCTGCTCTGATAAGGACTTCAGTGTTGAAATTCTCATCTGACCCACCAGGAATACTAATCCAACCTCTTCGAAGAGACTTTCTTTCCATTTGCCTGAATGTACCAATTTAAATTTGTCATTTTGATGACTTACATGCTCATAGGAAATACATAGATCATCATATAGAAATCTGATTTTCTAGGAGAGGAAATCTTGTGTTATGCCTTATAACTACTATTATCACAATGCCTCCAAATTCTATTTCTTTCAGTCTTTGCTTTTTGTGATCATATCCCAGACCCCCTTTCAGAATATCTGATCAAGGTTGTTGTTTCAAAGTAATTCCCATATTTCTAAAGACCTCGAAGGCTTTGTTTACATGTTCCACAAGTCTGTCCTACTGTCACTTGTCACTTCAGGCTGGGGATCACTGCTCTGAGCTTCCTTGGTCATTACCTTCACAAGGTTACTTCATCCCAGTTCCTCTTAATTCTCCCAAAGGCATAGCTACCACTAGACTATTATTTCTAACAGTTTTTGGTGGTTTAAGGAAAGTATGAAGCAATTGAAATTCACAATCAATTAAGTAAAACATTTTCAGCTGCACAATGGAGAAAGTCATGATTCAGAAATCTCAAACATTTAAAGGTTCAAATCCAGGTGACTATGTTATTTGCAGAAACATTTTCATCGAGAATGTATTTCTTTCCCTTCTTTGAGCTCTGCACTCCCCTTGTACAGGCTTCTTCCTCAATCTAGTACTTTTCATGGTGACTAAATACCTACAGTAGTACAGACATACTGTCTAGAACCACAGCTGGAAAAGAATAATTTCCATTGCTGCCTATGCATCTCTTTCAATGGACAAAAATTTTCATGGCTGGCTCTCCACTGGCTGAGCGTGTCATTGGCCAAATCTTCATTGTCTCCCTATTTCTATCAAAGACATTGTGAATAAGATGAAGGAGATGAGTAGATGGAATGGATAGCCACCGTCACAAGATTGGAGTTCTGCTAGGAAGACCAAGAGGAAGGATGGAGGAGGGTACACACCTAGCACAGAATGCTAGGACTGTAGAAGGTAAATTGTAGGCTGTTTTTCACATCTCTGGTCTTGTTGTTCAATGGGATAAGGAGTTCCTTGCTAATCGTTTTATCATTTACTTTATTTTTATTACCATGTATCACGTGTCCATTTACCTGGCCCAGGTAGGAATGCCCTCTACCCCTTCACTCTTGAAGTCAAACTGATGACTGTGGTACACTTTTTTTTTCCATTGAGGGCAGTACTAGACCAACCTCAAGCAGGGAATGGTTCATCATTCCCCACCTCTCATTCTGGCCCAGTAGGGAAAACACAAAGAAGTCTTCTCTCCAATTCTAGATCATCCTGTTATAAATTATATTGCTTACCAAACTCCAAAAATCCGTGTAGATTATAAACCTCCTGCAGTTCATGTTGCTATTTAGGAAAAACAGTCTCTTTAATACTGTGGTTGTCTATGTAGGCATCCAACTAATATTTATTTTAAAATACACATGTTAAATTTACTATCTTCAACACTTTCAAGCACAATTCAGTGGAATTAAGTACATTTGTATAGTACAGTGAAAGGAAGGAAATTTGAATATGTAATACATATTGTACCATCACTGACATTCATCTCCAGAAGTGTTTTCATCTTATAAAACTGGAACTCTGTTTTATAAGTTTCTAGCATCAACTATTCTTTTTGTCTCCAGGAGTTTGACTTTATTAGATATCTTGTACAAATGGTATGACACAGTATTCATCTTTGTGACTAACATTTCATTTGATGTAAACTCGAGGTGCATTCATATTGTACCAGGTATCAGGATTTTCTTCCTTATTAAGACTGGGTAATATCCCCTTGCATGTGTATGTACCACATTTTTAAAATCATCTATCTATAGACAGTGGTTTGCTTCCTCTTCTTAGATATTAGCAATACTGGTGTGATGAACGTGAGTGAACAAACAACTAATGCAAACTCTGTTTTCAATTATTTTGGGTGTGTCCCCAGAAGACACTGCTAAATCATATAATCAGTCTATTTTTAATTTTTGAAGCACTATCATACTGCTTTTCATGGTGGCTGTACTATTTCCCACACCCACCAATAATGCATAAGCATTCCAGTTCCTCCACATCCTTATCAACACTTACCATCTTCTGCCACTGGACTTTTTGTTGCTGTTGCTTCTAGAAAAATATATGCTGTAGAAGACCTGCACTTACCCCAAATTTAAATATGTTTTTTAGCTTTACTGGTTTTATGATCCAGACTTTACCTCCAAAAGGAAACTGCTTCAATTTTTAAAATAACAGCTTGTCTTTACAACTCAGTTTAACATAACTAATACCTAATGTAGATTAAAGACATGGCTACCAAGAACTATAAATGCTGAGTAGGTAAATTCAGGCCTAAGGCACATGAATATCAGCGAGATCATCTTCACAGTAATCCAGAAGCACTTACATCTTATATCTTGTCCCATTGTGGCAATGTTTCCTTTCTGCTTGGTAGTGGGTATCAGCATTCACGTTTCATTCTTGTTTCATAGCTTCTTCTCATTAAGATAACCTTTAAAATGGGGCTAAATGCTATGATTTCATAGAAACCCAAAGATGTAGCATTCAGTGGTTTCCTTATAACATGAGGAGACACTAGACAAATGTGTTAACTGTATATGACAGGGGTTCCCCTGATAGATCATGTGTGATTGTGTGACCATCTTCATTTTGTTTCTGTTTCTACACACTGAAATTGATAAACTCTGCAGTTTATACTCTATGCCATTCTTCAACTAAAAACACTTTTCATCAAATAGAAAAGTCATATGGGATCTTAAAGTTATATGTGCTGGTGTGGTATTTTGATATCATAAGGAAAGATGTAATTCATGGCTGACACAAATGTTATATGAAATGTTCCAAAGATGACACATGAATCTATATGGGCTATCTTTCCATAATAGAATGCAGTGATACCTCAATTCACAAATTAATTTTTTCCACGATTCTGAAAAATGTAGCCACATTCGTGTTTGTTCAGGACAGGTCCATGGTCATATCTGTCACCTGATGCAGAGTTCAAAACCAAAATTTTGCCAAACACTTCTGTTTGCAAATCAAACTGTTCACAAATAAAAGGGCTCGTGAACAGAGGTACCACTATATCCTGGAACTTCCCTCTGAATCTTGTTCAACCAGTAAGGCCTCTGTGATTTTAATTTAACCCATAAATAACTATCTCCAGGATAGATTGTTTAGTGTGATGAAAAGTAAAATTTCTTTCCTCTCAAAAGTGGGAGTGAGTGAACCCATGTGAATGCTCCTAATGGCACAAAAGTATAGTTATTTTAAAGGCTTCCCCTTCACTGCACAAAAGGGATTAAAAGTCACAGGACATTTTTCCTTTTCCCTGAACAATGATAATAGATTTGGGAAAAGCTCCAGCATCAGGCGACTGTCTTGATGAGTCCAATGAGGATGCCTGGCCTCACACTGCCCCTAGCTTTTCAAATGACGATGGAAAGGGAGGCTGAGCAATGTCTTCCCAGGGATATGAACACTTAAAAAGTAAACAGTGAGAAGTAGTTAAGGGGAAACGGTTGACACCTCTGGTAGGTGCCTCAGAGGTCAGGGAGAATGTAGATTGTTTTCCCTCAGGCCTTGGTGAGAGTGGCAGCAGGAGGTGTCCTAAATCATAGTCTGAATTGCTGTACTAATTTAGTTAACATGAAAGAAAGTATTCTGAAAATTGTCATGCTATCCTACAAACAATGTTATTATTAGTACATGCAACAAAATGTAGATGAGTCTTTACAAGCTCAAAAAATAGTTAAATTGTTGGTAGCAAGCAGCATTGCCCAAACTGGCCTCAGAAACATCCTTCTGGCATGAGCAGAAGTGCATCCTCAGCAGAGCCAGCACTTTCTTGCACTGAGTAGGACTTGCTATCCTGAAGTCTAAAAGCACAGTATATGGCTTCCAAGGAAGGGTCATAGCCAGGCATGAAGAAATGCATGATACCAGTCTGGGATGAGAAACTTTACAAGAGTTCAACATTACCACAACATTCCAGTGCATTGTCAGTGGTCTTGTCCTGTTGAAGGGGCCAAGACTAGTTTGAGAATAGTCATACTATGTGCTGACTTATATGTGCTCTAAACTATGTAGCAGTCAGCCACAGTAAGGTCATGAGTCAGAGTGCTTTGGGTAGAGATTAAATGCGTATACACGTAGACACACACACACATGCACACACGCACACAGACACACATACCCACCCTTCACTGCAGATGGTCTGAGAAATACTGATATAGAGCAGTGCTGCTGAACACATGGCACATATGCTGCAGCTGGCTGTTGTTATTACTGAAAGTTCTAACAGGTTCACCATCCCTGATACAGAAGATGCGTGCCTATATACACGTTTCTAACAAAAACAGAGGAAATGCATCCTTCATCAAATATCTAGAACTTTTAAAATCTGAAACACTCTTATAACTGGACCCCTAGTTTTGAATTTTAACACTTATACATGGTACTTTAATAAGGAAACCATAGAGATACCAGTTGCACCCTAGAAGTCCCCGTTTCTTGTTGAAGTGGCTTGCTACCTTCACAAATTCACTCTGAAGACATCTGAGAAAGTAAAGTGGGCTAGAGCATGACAAGTGGCAATCATCACTGCTATGAGAAGCCAGCTCCAGGATGAATGGGAAGAGCCCGTGTTCTTATGAGATAATTATGTGTTGTTTCTCTTTTTAAATCATGTTTTTACTAGCATCACTATATCTTGTTGCCAGAATGCCCAGTAAGACTGGATTGAGAACAAGGAAGTGAAAGAAGAATAAGAATAAAGTAAAATATAGGTGAACTCATTAACCACTTTTAGGCCCATTGATGAAGTTCTTTGAGCCTCAGTTTCCTCACTTATAAAATGGGACTGTTTCTTGTCTTCTGAGAAAAAAATAGGAGTTATATGAATCCATGCACAGCTAGTGATGATGACAGTGCCGGGGAGAAGCTAATTGCATGGTACTTAGACAGTGGAGTATATAAAATGGAGAGGAGATTTAGTGGAGGAATAGAAGTGGATTTTATTCCAGGCTGTTTTACTCACCACTTCTCAACAATAAGACCTTGAGCAATTTCCTTAGGTTCTGTAAATCTCAGTCTCCTCTCCTATACAGTGGAGATGAGGATAATAGCTTGCACGAGGGTAAAGGATAGAATAGGTGTTGCTAAATATACTCAGTACTCAGTAAGTAGTAACTAAAAAGTGATGATGATTAATTTTATTGCAGAAGAGACTCCAGATCAATGAGATTTGGGTAACTGTAGAAAAGAAACTTAACAATAAATATAGCAGGTAGTCTTCATCTAGTGACTTTAAATGAAAAGGTAGAAAAAGAATGTACTTGAAGGAAGGATAGAACAATGACTCATACATGAACACACAGGTATTTAGTATCAAGCATAACTTGGAGAAGGGCATTTTCTCCTTTATCATGATGCCTATATTGATAGTTCATCACTCCCTGAATATGTTAACATTACAGAATGAACAGAGCTGAAAGAGTAATCTGAGAGACACAGCCTCCATTCTTCTTGGCTCATCTGTCAAAAGGAAGTGAGATAGTTGGGTTTGTTAGTTTGAGAAAAGTTTTACTTTTCATATTGGAATCAAATTGCATTAGAATAGAGGACCCTTGATTTCAGTTTGTAACAGATTTGTTTGAAATGACAGTGAAGTCCTTATGTTCCCCTCTGGCAAGGTTATCTTTCAGTTCTTTCTGATAATAGCGCTGATTTTCATAAAAGTCTCTTCTGTTTGGGTGGCACATCGCCAAGCATTCCTGTTCCCAAGCCACAACACAGGATGTGATCAGCCTGTCTCATGGAATGATACTGATCCTTGACTACAGCATTCATGTGGGAGTGAGCACATATGTGATCCAAAAGGAACTATTTAGGATCTTTCCAGGAAATTTCCCCTTTCTCCTCTTCCAATCTGGGTTCAAAGAGTTGGCATAAATTAATCCCAGAAAGATCTAAAACTCTCTATCTCCTCTTTCAGGTTCCTTATCCCAAGATAAGTATGAAATTAATCCAACATCTATAGAAAAGCAGAAAGAAGCAATGAGAGAGCTTGTAGGGAGCTTTATTTTGAGTATCTGAATTCCATGGCTTTCAGGAACAGAACTTGCATTTGATGTTGGTTGGTAGTGGAGCCCAGAATAGTATTTGTTTGAAGTTTTGTATTGCTATGAGAGAAATTCACAGTGATCCAAGTGAAATTTGGGGAGTATAAGCTGACTTGTAATGAAGCAATTTTGATAGCAGAGTGGCATGCTTCAGGATCCCACATCTGCTTTCTGTATCACGGAATACTTGAGCTCCTTTTCTTCTCACGTTCCATTGATAAGCAGTAAGACCTTGTATTATGCATTTCCCATTACCATTTGGAAACATATCCAGTTGCAAATTTTATGGGTAAAACCTGTTTTTTTCTGTATGAAGATAGCACAGTAATAATCATATTCCTCCGTACTGATTTTACTATAAATAGAAAACAGAAAATCTAGTAATTTCCTTGCTTTAGAATCCAGAAACATGTTTGTAGGGAGGATTGCCATTTTGGTGCATTGCACTTCAAAGAGGAAAGGGGTTTCTTGACCAGTGTGTTGGTTTTTCTGAGAAAAAAAATCAGTTTTCATAGTATTGGAAATCCATTTTTCTGATAGGGTTAAGGTTTTTATAGAGCTAAAACATGATAATAAGGTATGCAACTTATTTGTCAAATGTTTCTGCAACAGTTTGTTCACTGAGCCTAAAAGAGCATTAGCTAAGTGTAAAACGTGTTAGATTTTAGCCTCAAGTTGTCACCAGTTCTTCATATGACCTTGACCCTCACTCTGTTTTTCACTCAGTTTCTTCAATTATATTAAGAGCTCATTGAAGGAAATGTGCTTGGCTGGTCTTGCCACCCTGCATTCTGACCATAGTAGGTCTGTCATCTCTCTGATGAGTGGTTGGGGAAAGGAAGATTTTGTTGGTGTATGAGTGTAACTCTCTAAGGATTCTATGACACATGATATTTGAACTTGAATTCTAGACCAGTTTTGAATTGTGCGATAGTCTTCTTTAGCTGAGGCATACTAAAAAGGTGAAGGATTAAAGCAATCACACATGGGAGAAAAGCAGAAGAGTGAGAGATAAGGTAATCACAAAATAAACCAAATTTCATGAAAACAGATGAAGCCACTATTTCAGTGATAGATTTAGGATCCGAGGGAGAAAATTCTTCTTCTTGTTGCTGAGTAGTGTAGACAATGAGCAGTCTTAAAATGGAAGCAATTTCTGTCTTGAGATTTCATTTATGACTTAATTATGTGTTCTGCGGTAAATTTCTTTTCACTGTAATGTTAATTGAGAATGAATGTGATTATTACTTGTGTTTTGATCTCCTGTTGCTTCAGCAGCTTCTTAGAAATCACCCTTTTGTGATGCAAGTAGAGTGTGTCTAAATTTTAACAGAGAAGGACAAACTGCCTAACAAAGAGAAGGTGGGTAATCTTTAAAACTGCCTTTAATGATTCATTCTTCCACTAGGTTGAGAGCAGTTCTTCTGATTATTAAATGATTAGGGCCCTCAGATTTTGCCATGAATTTCTCTGATGGTATAATTTATTGTCTTTTCACTAATTAGATGCCATCTATATGATATTATTATGAGTAAAAGATACATTTCCTACATTAATGAAGTTTACAAACCCCTTATTTGTCATAAGAGACAAAAAAATTATAGGTTCCTTTGGTTTGTGGCCACCTTAGAGTGAAGGAAGTGAATAGGCCATCCGTTGGTACCTAGAAGAAGTGGTATAAACCTTACATTCTCAGATCTGGAAATAGGAATGCAGTAGCTGAGGAGAAAATGACAAATCATTCTCATTCCAGTCCAGAGTCATTGTGCTGAACCTTGGTCCATCATTTTGGCCAAAAGCTTAATATAGATGTGGTAGTAATTATCTTCTTTTTGAGCATACTACCCTCCTTCCCTTACCCACACTGCTTCCCTTCCACCCCCTGCTCCTCAACTTAGTGATTAATGATTTGAAGTCATCCTCAAGGCCTAACAGACCTACCTCTAAACATATCGCAGGTCCAAATAATTTTCACCATCATCAGTATTCTGTCTCTCTTTCTGCCCTCATTTCCTTTTATTTTTTTTATTTTTAAGAGAATAAAACCAAACAAAAGAAACAAAATAAAGCCAATCAAAACAAAACAGTGAATGTGATACAGGACTTCGAAATCAGAGAATAGTAAAGCAACAATGGCTTCCATAATGCTTCTTGTTAGCTTCAAAATAACTGTCCATACCATCAGACATATGAAAATCAAACCAAATAAAACAGAAGAAAATCAATCAAACCAGAACAGTGAAAGTGATAGAGGATTTCAAAACAAGAAAATGGAAAATCAACAATGGCTTCCATAATGCCTCCTGTTCAAAATGGCTGCCCATTCCTTCAGACATAGTAAAAATCAAATAAAACAGAACAGAATACAACTAATCAAACCAAAATAGTGAAAGTGATACAGGATTTCAAAACAAAGTAATAGGAAATCAGCAATGACTACCATAATATATCTTGTTATCTTCAAAATAGCTTCCCATGCCATTAGATACAATAAATCAAACAAAGTAAAACAGAATAAGACCCATCAAAACAAAACAATAAAATGATACAGGACTTTGAAACAAAATAATAGGGAATTAACAATGGCTACCACCTTCCCATTTTAGATGTTTCCTCCACTTTCACTTTCGCAGTATGTGTTGTACATTTTGGATCCCACTAACTCCTTTAGTTCTTATACTAGGGAAACAACATGATATTTACCTATGTGGGTCCAAACTATTTCACCCAAGAGCATGACCATGAGATGCATCCATTTACCTATAAGAGCCTCGTGATTGTCCTTCTTTATAGCTGAGTAGCTTTCCATTGTATAAAATGTCATATTTTTCTTATCCATTCTGCAGTCAATGGGCCTTATTTTTTCTGGTTCTCTGTCACATGGCATGCTGTTTTCTCTCCTTTGACTTTTAATCTACAAATTTCCTTTCAAGTTATGTGTTTCTTGTATACTTCATAGTGATGGATCTTGTTTCTTGATCCACTCTCTCTGTGTTTCTTTTTATTAGTGAATTAAGGCCATTTATGTTAATGGTTATGGCCATCATGCACTGGTTTGTCTCTGCCATGCTTTTTTCCTGCCATTAGCTTACTTTCCCCACCCAATTATCTGCCCCACTCAGTGATAGCACTTTGCTGTTGTTGTTACTGTGATCATTTTTCTCTCTCTAGAATATCCTTCAGTGCTGTTTGTAGGGTTGGTTTGGTAGTCATGAATTCCTTCAGTTCTTTGTCATGGAAGTATCAGATTTCTCCATCAATTTTAAAAGATAGTTTGCTGTATACATCAATCTGGGTTTGAAGTTGTTTTCTTTCAGGACTTGAAATACTTCACTCCAAGCTCTTCTTAACTTGATGGTTTGTGTTGCATAGCCCATCATGATTCTGATGAATTTTTCTATATAGGCAATCTGTTTCTTTTCTCTAACAGCCTTTAATATTCTGCTCTTGTGCTGAATTTCTGGGATCTTGATTATTTTATATCAGGGTATAGATTTATTGTGGTTATGGCTATCTGGAGTTCTATATGCCTCACTTATCTGTATGTTATGTCCTTTTCCCATGCTTGGGAAGTTCTCAGCTATTGCTTCTATAAATAATCTCTTTATGTCATTTGTGTGGACTCCTGCTTTTTTGGCTGACACCAATCATTCTTAAATTATTTTTCTTTGCATTGTCTTGCAACTGTTGAATTGTTATTTCCTGGTTCCTTGTTATTTTTAAGAGATCTTTCCTGTCACTATTGCTAGCTGCCATCCTGTCTTCAAGGTCTGAAAGTCCATCTTCAGTTTCTTTCACACAGTTTTGCCAGCTTTCAATGGTGTTCTTAATTTCCTGGGTATCTCTTTGAGTCTGTTTCATGCATTTCAATTCTTCTCCATATTGTTCATTCAAGGTTTCCCTCCTTCTCCTATGCCCCTCTTTTTTTCTATGTCTTCTTTAGATAGGCTCAATAACCCTTTTATTATGTTTGTCATTTCTTCTGTTACCTGAGATATTATTTCTGATCTGATTTCTTTTACAGTCTCATAAAGTAGTTTCTTTACTTCAATTGCTATCATCCCAGAAATTTCAGCTCTGTGACTTCTGCTTTCTTCCATGTCCATGTTTTCAGAACTTGTTCTGTTTGGGCTGGAGGCCAGAGATTGCCTTTTGCTCCTTTGCCTTGAAATTTTCCAGATAAGTGGGTTGTGGAGTCCCAGGTGCTTTGCAAGTTGGCTACCTGTTCGTAGTGTAGGGGGATAGCTTAGGCAACTGGGTTTTTCCTAAGCCTGACTCCCCAGGAGGCAGTGGGGTACAAGCTGGGCTTCTCCAAGGCATGGCTGGCTGGTTCTCCTGGCTTTCACTAACTATCCACCAGAGAGTCCCAATGGTAGCTGGCATGTGCATGGGAGCTGGGCTGGCTGCCTCTCCCCATCTGTGCTGGCTTCCCTTGGAAGGGTCCCAGTGGTAGCCTGCTCTCACTTTTGTAAGTGAATAATTACAGTTTTCTTCATTCCCTTTCATTCCCCTTGCCTCCCAGATTCTGTTCTCTGTGTGGCAGAACTCATCATCACTTAGAACTTGATTTGCCCCTGCCGACACCCTTCCATGGCTTCCAGTCACCTCAACAAGACATCTAAGTCTCCTGCTTGACTCTGCAAGACCCTGAAAGACCTACTGCCTTCATCTTTTCCACACCTGTCTTTACTCCCCAAAGTATGCTACATTGTCTTCTTTCATTTCATGGAAGTACCAAGCTTTGTTCCTGCCTTGGGAATTTGGTACTGCCTCTTCATTTGTCTGGCATGGTTCTCCCCTCCATCACACAAAGTTGGCTACTTCTATTAATTCATAACTGACTCAGATTCAAACCCTTCCACCAGTCTTTCCTGCCCTCTATATTGGGCAGTAGGCTTTAATTCATAACCATATATGTGTGTCTCCATACCATCATTTCTATAAAATGCTTTTATTTACTTAGGGGTTTGTTTTTTTGTGCCTAAGAGATAGTTGCTGAATTAATTATTTTGACAATAGAACCCTACTGCTTATATCATATTTCACAGAACACTGAAATATAAACAGGTATAGGATAAACCACTTGGGATTCAATGAGAGTTGGCAAGAAGACCCTAAACCCACTGGGCCTGTCTTTCTCTCCCTGCCCCAGCTTTGCTGAGCCTCAAGCTCATGCAGCCCATTCTGGACTTGGTGACACCAGTGTGAATCCATAGCTCCAAATGTTTGGTTATAGTAGTGAAGGAGAGGTTGTATGTATTTCCACCCCTGTCCGCCTAAGTTCAAAGCTTGGCTAGCAAGTCCCCTTGTGAATTGAAACTCTCTGTCTCTGTCTCTCTCTGTCTCTGTCTCTCTGTCTCTGTGTCTCTCTCTCTCTATCTCTATCTCATTCTTTTTATAGAGGAACCATAAGTGGTTGGCAAGGGGGCCAACTCACCCTGTTAGTGAGCAAATGAGTTGTAACCAAAGATCTTGCTTCTTTTAAGTTGTGCAGAGACCCTGACCTAATATCCTATCTGGTAGTTTGTTACATCCCAGGCCCCAGTTCCAAGAGGAGGTCATTGTTTCAGCCTGTACTTTGACATAAAGCTGCCCATTCTTCAGTTGTATGAAGTAGTGTAATATACGTGTCAGCATCCAACGTTAGGATTAACACTGACAAGGCTTACGTTAGAATGCTCTGCCATGCAGCATCTATAAAGTGTACAGAATCGCTAATATGCTTGCAAAATGATTCTTGCTTCTTGGGGAAAGGGATTTATGTGTAAATACTATTAACATTTTTACTGTGACAGCCATGGTTTAAAAGAGCATAGTATTCAGATGTAAGAATGAATATATCCTGCAATAATATCAATCCCTTATTATTAATTTTTATGCTTTTGATTTCAGTAACCCAACTTACTAATTAAGAGAATATCACTTTTCCTCTGATTTATTTTTTTTTCTGCCTTTTCTTTTAAAACTGAAATGGAGATGGTACTATAAAGATGAAGCTCATATACCCGAAATAGGAAGCGATTTGACTTGAGTGGAGGAGTCAGAAGTGGACAGTTTTCAGCTCAAAATGAATGTTAACCACTAATTAGCAGTGACAGTAGCAGTAGCACAACTGTTTATGAGGGGGGAGCTCTGACCCCAGCCAAGTGATGGCCGTGGTGGCTTAGAAACGGCTCCAGAGATTGTGGGAGGGTGGCAGCTTGAGGCCTCCCCTCTAAATGAACAGCACTTCTCCTTTATACAATTGCTTAAGGGCTTCCCTTGCAGAGGTTGTGTCTCTGCCTTCTTCCCCACACAGAAGCAGAAGATTGTGATATGTGCAAAGAGGAGAGCATAGCACGGGCACATGGCATTCACAGCTGCTCATGAGAACTGAGAACTGTGCCACTACAGGCTGTGCACTGCACTGGCCGGGTAAGGGCAGGCATGGGTAGCAAAGAGCACCAGTGTTTAACCAATGAAAATGTGTCTGTCACTTGTGCTATGAGTTTTTGTGGGTTAGATGAGCCTTCTGTAATAGGTCACCTTTGCTCTAAGGGTATAAGCTGATCAAGGCTCTACCATGATGGATACTGCTGGTTACCATAGAAGAGTAAAAGTAATATAATAAATCATGCCATGATTTTTTTAAAGCTTTTCACCTGGCCATGTTTCATTTCTGTTGTCATTCGCTGACCACAACCCACATGATCACACCCCATTTAAAGGCAGCAAATACTAAAGGAAATCCTTTAATTTAATAAGAATAAGGTAGTAGCTGGGCAAGGTGGCTCACACCTGTAATCCCAGCACTCAGGAGGCTGAGACAGGAGGATTGTTAGGAGTTTGAGACCAGCCTGGACTAAAAAGTGAGCTCAAGGGCAGCCTGAACTGCATAGCAAGATCCTGTCTTAAAAAAAAAAAAAAAAGAATAAGGTAAACTAGAAATCTCAGTATATAGTTAAGACTGGCATCCTGGAGGTGGGTGGGCAGGGCCTAAGCAGTGAACCCTGACTCCAGCCCTTATCTGCCTGGAAAAGGAAGCACTTCCTCCTCATTTACTGAAAAATACCTCATGGGTACTAAGCAGTCTAGCCATCAACAATGTGATCTGTTTTGCCGGGTAGATGATGGTAACAATCTCTACAGCTTCAATAATTTTTGTAGTCAGAAGTATTGACTGAGACCCTCCTGTTTGCTAGATGTGGGGAGCAGAGCTGTGAGTACTCAGACATGGTCTCTGGCCTCGCTGAGTTTATGGTTTCTCAGGAAACCATACAGATGTGATGATGTCTGCTGATGGAAGGAGATGTGTGGAGTGCTATAGGATCATATGACAGCAAGTGCGTTATATGATGCAGGCATTTGCTTCCTTACACAGCATGTTGACTTTCCCCTTTGGGGCTGACTAGTGGCTCTGAGTTCTTTAGGCAGATCACTAGAGCAAGGAACAGATAATTTAGATGACTTGTTCTTTGAGACATTGATGAGCTCTGGTGAACTCTAGGGACTAATGTGCATCTCAAAGCAGGTCCTGAAATAGCCATGCGATTCTAATTATGACTGTGTCTTGGGATGGATGAAATTGGGAGGCATAGGTGATTGCCATGGCCTGAAGTCAGAGATTGGCTGAGTCTTCAAAACGTCTTCCTTTAAAAGGACCTGCAGCAGATTGTTATTTGCTTGTCTCCATATCCCCTGGACAGTGACCATTCCTTTATACATGGACCCCTGGCTTCTGTCTGTAAATACCACTACATTCTGGCCACTGGTGTCCACTTTGCCTGTGTGCAATACAAAGCAGGCTGGAAATGCCGGGAACTTCATGCCCTGCCCTGCTGCCTCCCCTTCACAGCAGTCAGCACTGATGAATAATGGAAAATGAAGCGTAAGTAGTGAGCTTTTTCATCCTCTGGTAGAGAAATTTGAAAACCTATCTCCACTGTGCCCTGGTGAAATGAGTTCCTCTTACCTACAGCAGTAGGCTGCTCGGTGACCCACATTTGGAAGACAACTTTCTGCACCTCTCTTGCTTCCCCACTCCCCTACTGGTGACTTCTAGAATCAGTTTCAAAGTCAGTGGCTTCCCTCAGCATGTTGTCTGCAGGGCTTGCCTTAGAGGAATCCCACTGAAGAAAGGTTTATCTAGCGACCTAACCAGTTCTACCAGTCAGGGCCTTTGAAACTTTCTCAGTCTGTTCCTCTATAAAGGAATTGCTCTAAAGAAAGGTTGAACTCTGCCATAGATAAGTCAGAGAAATAGTGAGTGAGCATTGCTGCATGGCCCTGGGGCCTCAGATGGCTGATGGCTGGCATGACCACAGGTTTGAAAATGTAGCTGTTAGTTCCTTTAATCAGAGTGTGCATAGCTGGTAGTGGATGCTGTAGCATGACTGCAGAGCTTTTCAAAGGTGCCTCCTGATAATTTGGCATTTTTGTGTTCATATTCATCATGACTAGGACCAATGACATGACATGGTCTTTTGTGGGAGAAACACTTGAACACAGAATGAAGGCCATAGAAAATGTATTTGGCTATTTCATTATTTTTCTCTGAATACTGTGTTTTGTGTTCCAGTTTGTAATCCCTTCTCCTTTGCATTGTTTACTATTTGATTATTTGGTATAAAAACATATTGATTAGAAAAGTAAATGAAGGTCCAATTTATGAAAGCAGACTTTGATTTCAAGGCAATTCATAGGGTGCCATTTGAGAAAGGTGATGAATGTACTTTTCAGTTGACTATCTGCATAAATTATGATTGATTTGCAATTCATCACCTTCCGTTCCATTGCTCCTCCTTACCAGAAAGAACTTGTTTGTGAATTATCAACGAAGGAGTATTTTTAGGGATGTGATTATTTGGCAGAGGTGATAATGAGGATGGGAAAAGTTTAAGAAAATGTATCCAAACTGGAAGTTTCTGCAGTTCTAAAAATAGCACCTGGAAAGTTTGTGCTGTGCTCCTTTTGAGCCTTTCAGACACGTACCAGCCTCAAATGATGCTGGCTGAAAATAAATGTTTGCCTACGAGCTTGGCCTCAAGCCTCAGGGAGTGGCAGTGGGGTATCCCCAGCACTGTCCCGCTGCATCCCAGGCAGCACCCTTCCTCCACCTCCTCACATTTGTTCTTTTAGCCCTTGGTGTGACAGGTTGTCTCTTAGATACCAAAACACACTGACACACAAACCTCTCAGACAAAATAGGACAGTATTTGTACATAACAGTGCACATCCTCCCATATCTGTTACATCCTCTCTGGATTACTTTATAATACCTAATACACCGTAAATGTCATGCATACTGTTATTACAATGTATTGAACAATAATAACAAGAAATAAGGTATTGTTTGTACTCAGTCCAGAGGCAGTGTCTTCTGAAAATGTTCTCTCAGGATGGATGGACACAGAGGGCAGACTCTGTGACCTTGGCATTCATATTCTCTCAGAGTGGGCCATCTTGTATTTTATCCATCCTGGAGACAGAGAACTCTGCCCCATTGTTCCCTGTGTGCCCTGTGCTTCCTCTGTGCTTTCTTCACCTACTTTCATCCCGGCCAACCGTTCAGAGTCTCCTTCACGCTTCTGCTCCATGCCGCACCCTCCTCTCCTCTCCCTCAGAGTGCCCATGTTTTGCCCCTCTGGACGAAGCTCAGGTGGGAGTCTGGACGAGGCTAGAGTAAAATAGGATGATATTTGGGGTCCTGTGAGTGTGAAGTCCAGTCCCAGCTCGCCACTGATCAGCAGAGGGACGCTGACCCCACACGTTGTAGTTTAGCTAATTCCCACCGCCTGGTTCAGAGGAGAAGCGCAGAGAGCAAGGAAGTTCCCTTTCCGTCTGGCTTTGAAAGAGTCTCCACACTGTGTCTTGCCACTCCCGTGTTGTTCCTCTGCATTCTTTTCTACCATGTATTAGACTGATTTATGTATGGACGTGTTTTATATCTCTTTTAGGCTGATACCCAAATGCCCCTGTCCATGCTGGGCTTCCCTTCACTCACGGGGCCCTTGTCCTCTCAGTGGCAGGCTTGCCATGAAGTCAATCAACAAATAAAATACATTCTGTCTGCGCTGATGGTATAAATGGAGAACGGGAATATTCTTTGTGTTGTCTAAATCATGTAAGGATTATGTTATGCACTATACTTCTGGACTTATTCAACACTCTCTAATAATCTTTTCCAAGTTCCATTTCCTATGTCAACTGTCCACTTGTTTGGAAATTCAGTTTCTGTCTCTGTCTCTGTCTCTCTCTATCTCTGTCTGTCTATGTCTCTGACTCTATCTCTTTCTGTCCTTGTCTGTCCTCCATCTCTGTGTCTCCTCTCTCTCTCTCTCTCTCTCTCTCTCTCTCTCTCTCTCTCTCTCTCTCTCTGTCTCTCTCTCCCTTCACTGTCACCCTTTCACTATCTTACAGAGTGAATCCTCCTTTCCTAAAGTAGAATCACCTGGCCCCCTTTTGCATCTTAGATTATCAGATCCTCCCAAAGGCCCTTTTTTAGTATCCATACATCACAGAAAACAAAGAAGGGATATTAAGCATATGCGATATCATTTTCCTCCTGAAACTTATGCTACTTTCCTCCTCTCAAAGCTCAGCATTTTCAGTATTTTTGAAACTGAACAAACCTTCACAAGAGTGGCAAGAGATGCCGTATCCATTTCAAGCAGATTATACAACTCTGAACATTTTAATGCATTTATTCTCTTTTTATCTCTCACATAGACAAATACTGTCTTTGTCCAGTGTGACACTTGATCATCCATAAGGTATGTGTTTTCCCCAAGCGATTCATACCCTCCTGTTATGGAAACCCTCCCAGATAGCAATCAACACTAGCACAGCACGATTATTTAATCCACAAACCCCATTTCCATCTCACCAGCTGACTTACCAATGACTTTCTATTCTGGGCTAGGACAGTTTCCAGGAACGCGTATTGCAGAATTTTTTTGAGACGTGGTTTTGTTTTGTTGTCCGTGCTGACCTCAAATCCCTGGGTTCAAATGTCTTTGTGTCTCAGCTTCCTGAGCAGCTGGGATCACAGATGCATATGTGTCCATGGGTTGCATTTCATTGTTTTTCATCTGTTTCATTTGGTCTGGAAAGGTTTTTAGTCTTTTTCTGACTATCCTGAAGCAAGTAAGACCTTTTTCCTGAAAGATAACCCACTGCCTGCATCTTCCCTAACTTCTCCATGAGCAGATTCAGGTCATGATTCTTACATGCACTGTGGTCAGGAGTTTTATAGACATGGTGCTCAGCTCTGTTCATGGCATCCCACTGAAAGGCAGCCAAGCTGACTGTATCTCCACCTGACCTTCTGCTTGGGTTGGTGTTCTCCAGGTTTCCCCATCATTCTGTGAGCATATCTTTAAGCTGTTCCAGGACCATCTTATACTTTCTGTGTCCAGCCTTGGAATCAGCCATTTCTTCAAGCACTTTTGGTTCCTTTCAGTGGACAGTGATTTCAGAAACTATAATCACCTGTAATGTCATTGCTTCTGGATCCAACCAACATACAGAGCCAGGAAACACATGCATATGTTTGCATAAAGCATGCATTTATTACCTCTATATCCCTGCATGTTTAGGTAGTTACACACATATGTATGAGTTCATATCAATATTTCCATTTCACATCCAGGTCTTTTCCCTGTTCCACATTCATAAATCTTTTCAAAGGCAGTGAGAAACTTGGTTCTCCTTATACTCATTATACATCCATTTGCTCAATATTAGCTTTCCCTGCTTGCCACCTTTGTTCTCTTCCTACCCCCTGCTTGGTTTCCTCACACGTTAGATGCATCACTCTTCCTGTCTCCTTGTAATACCTCTCTTCCCATTCTATCCTGCTTCCTCACGTGGGGCTTACTATGACCACCCTCACGAGACATGCCTGCTTCTCCCCACCTGCCTCCTCAGATGCCACCACCTCTCTCCAGGAGGAGGAGGAAAGGCAAGAGAAGGTCACCATTTATGCCTTTGCACTGATAGATTAATTTGGGGAACCACTATGTGTCTTTCACCATATTCGTTCCTAGGTTAAGTGAACAAATGTTTCTTAGCCACCCATTCATTTCTCCCTACTGTCTCTGAATTACCTACCTCTCTCTGAGGTTGTGTCTAAGCACAACTGTGAGCAGAAATCATTTCATGATATCCTACAGAGCCAGCTGGAATGAAACTTAGACCACCTCTGAGAAAATGAGGGTAACTGGAACCTATGGGCGATGATATCAGGAGACCAGCAGGTGGTGATGAGAAGTTTGGTTCAAAATCTGTATATTCAAACTTCTTTGAACCCTCCTCACCATCTGCTTTTCTCTCCAAGCTCTTTAAAAAAGTCTGTTGACATTCACAGTTCCCAGTATTGCTGCAGACATAAATGGTGAGAAACATATTTTTGTTGTTTTCCTTCCTAAGGTACCAGTAATGCAAAGACAAACATAAAGTATCTTAAAATATTTTTTTAAAAGCACTATGAACAGCACATAAGAAATGGGTTGCTGTGTGATCTTTAGCAGGGGTGGTGCTTTCCACACCCTGAGAGCAGCTTGGTTCTGGAATCTTTGTTAGTTCTCCATGTTTAGCAAGTACTGAGCTCCTCTGAGGGAAGAGGTGAGTGAACAGCATGTCCTCTCCACCAGTTTCTCAGACCCACAGAGTCCCTGGGCCTTGTAAGTTTCCTACCGCTCGCCTCTCAAGTGAAAACACACTTTCAATTTATTTTTGCCAGTTTGCTTGTTTGTGTGAATAATTGTATCCTTTGGAAATATGAAATGGATGATTGGCAGCACTCATGGTAAACTTTGTGGAATCAAACCACAAACCCTGACTAACATACATCATCATAAATTGTGTACCTCAGGAGCCTGGTGGAGAATTCTAGGTGGGCAGGAAAGTGACCAGAATTTAGGAAAAAGTTTATTCTTCTGACCTGGAGCCAGTGCAAAGCAGAGGGAGCTTCTGTGATACATCAGATCCAATTGGTACTGGAGGTGTCCTAGCAGGGGTGAAGACAGGGCTCCTTTCTGTCCTCTGACAGCTTTCTGTCAAAAGTGCTGCAGTTTAATGTTCCTTGTCACAGATCAAACCCAAACTTGAAAACTACTTTCCTTGAAAGAGTGAATGCTTCCCCTGCCCTGTAGAAGGAGTGTCCATGCCTTTTAGGAGAAGTGCTGTGACCCATAGCATGGCCACTGTGTGTGAAAAACTCATCGTGCAAGCAAGATTCAGAGGCTGTGCATGCTTGTGCTATTGGCACGGTCTTTGCAAGTTGTGTGACTCTTGGTGGGTCATTAAAATTCTGTGTGGCTCAGTTTCTTTATTCCTTAATTGGGAGTCATCTGCTTCCACTCGAGGTAATTATATTAAAGGAGACTTTTAATTTTTTTAAGCATTCTCAGCCAACAACCAAGTACTTGATAAATCAAAGCTATAATATATTACTGTGAAGGGTTTTTACATTATTTATCGCCTTAATTCTCACAGAATTCAGATAGAAATTGTAAAAAGCCATTTTGCAGAATAGGAGACCAAGTATGGGGAATTACATAAAATTTCTGTCTCAGATGACTAAGATACCGCTATGTTCCAAAGGTTATGCACTCTGTCTAAAATGTTGTGGTGCTCCTTGGGCACTGCTGGGGACAGATCTCATGGCTTAACATTGAGTTTCTAATAAGAATGGTGTACATTTATATTCATGAGTCATGTAGCAAGCAGTCCCTTGTGATGCTATGTGGTCTGGTGTTGGTAACAGGGTGGTAGTAACTTCATAGAATCACTGAAGAATGATTATTTCTATCACCTGGAAACATTTGCATTAAACCAGAATGATACTTCCTTGAACATCTGAACAAACTTGCCTGTAAAACCACATGGCATGGTGTTTTCTTTGCAAAAAATGTTTTAGCAACTACCTCCATTTCTTTAATAGCTGTAAGGGTATATAAACTTTGTTATTTTTTATATTCATTCTGGTATATTATAAATTTCTAGAAATATGCCCATTTTATCTAAAATTTTAAAAAATTAGCCTATAGTTATTGATAATAATCATTATAGTATTATTTTACCTATATTTATATTGGCTTTTTCATTCAAAAGGTCAATTCATTGTGTTATTTAATTGTATTTTCCCCATCTTCTTCTAATCACTCTTGCCAAAGCTTTATCTGTTTTGTGAATTTCATTAAAGAGCCTATTTTTTATTTTTTAATCTTTTCTAGGAAATATTTATTTTCTTCTCTTTAGTTTCTATTCTTATTTTTATTGTTTTTCTTTGGTAAATAAGGACTTCTTTGTTGATTTTTTCATAGTTGATCTTTAAATTTTCATAGTTGATTTTTAAATTTGATAGTTTATAAATTTTGAGGTTTTTTCTAATATTTCTTAATCATAACATATGCATTTTTATATAATTGTAAATAACTTCAAATTCTCTATAGTAAAGCATTAAGTGAGAAAAATGACCTTATGAGGATAAGGATATTTTCTTTCTTTTGCTTTTTATTCCATTTTGTTTTGTTGAGACAGAGTCTTGCCTTGTAGTTCAGGCTAGCTTTGAACTCACTACTCACTCTGTAGCACAGGATGGCCTCAAACATGCAGCAATCCTTCTGCCTTAGCTTCCCAAGTTGGGATGACAGGCATGTGCCATCATGCCCAGCTAGAACATTTCCTTTTTATAAAATGAAAAGTAGTTTGAATTGTGCAGCATTTTAGGGACAGTGGTGTATGCAATAAAACTGTGTAAAAAGGGGGTAATCAGAAACTAAGATTGACAATTGTCATGGATAGTGAAATAGATAGTGAAATAGCAGATAAAAATAGAAGAGGACTAGATAGGAGACGGAAGTCACTGTTAGGCATTGCTTCGTTTTGTGTATATCCCTTACAGATGTTTGCTACACTTTAAAAAATGACAACTTCAGGAGAATTCTCATAGCACTGGGTGAGCATGTACCCAGGCACTGGACCTTGCATTAGCCTTCATTGACTCCTCTCAAGGGATCCAAGAAGTGAAAATGTTATTTACTACTAGCTTTGTAGATCCACATGCTGAGCCCTCAGTATTGAATCAAATTGCGTCAGAGGCTGTGATTGGGTTCCCTGGGAAAGCAAATGAAGTCTTTCTAATATTAATAATCAGTTCTGCAAGATAGAGAGCTCCCTGCCAAAGAAAGGATTCTAGCAGGAGATATTTGCCTTCCATTCTAGCAGGAGCTAGTCTCCTTTCTACTAACACCAAAGGTGTCCATATAGTCTGCTCACTTAACGTGAAAATTACTTAGGGATGAAGGCTGCTAGGGCCGTGAGGAGGACTCTAGTTTCCCAGACCTGAATTCAAATCCCAGTTCTACCCTTCCTAGCTTTGTGGCCTGTAATCAGCAAGTGTACATCTTCATACTATTTATAAAAATCACAAGACTGTGAAGATTAAAAACAAAGTTCTGATGAAGCCACACTGAGCATGGATAAGGAAAGCGCTCTGTGGGGTGGGAGGGAGGAAAACCCAGCTTGGCGGCACCTGGAGTCCCCAAGACCAGGATCTCTGACTCCTTCATGGGATGCAGTAATGACCTGAGAATTGATGAATCGGTCACCCAGGGAGAGCTTGCATGGGAGGCTTGACCCCTGTCCTCCCTTGCCTGTCCCGAAGCACATGTGTTATGAACACACTGAGGACTTTGCTTTACTGAGCCTCAATTATTTATCAGACATATTTATGCTCAGTGACACATCAGGCAGGTACAGATCCATGGCTTCTTCCCCTTGGAAGGCTTCTAGGGACCCTTTAAAGCATCAGTGCTGAGGAACAGAAATTGATTTCCTTCCCAGCCTTTTTCTTCCACACATCTCAGACTTCTTGGGATTTCCTGGCAGTGCAGGCCTAATGACTTTTGATACCAATCGATGCAAAGCTAATTAATTTACTTCACAATTTTCATGTACTCAAAACACCCAGGAGTTCAAATGATTTGTTGTTGTTTGCTTTATTTCTATTTATTTATTTATTTATTTTTGCTTTTGTTCTTAAGAATTTGTTCTTTGTTTTCCCTTTCCTCATGGACTAATTAGCTCCTGATGACTTTATCTATTGATAGGATTTAAATTGTGGCTGGAGGGTGGAGTTTCAGGGAAGATACCCTGGACTTCCACACTTCCCTGCTGTTTAACTGCTCAGTCTTCCTGACCCTTAGGAGCTAAATGGAGGAAAGAGGTCTGTGTGTGTGTGTGTGTGTGTGTGTGTGTGTATTTCTTGTCTCTTTATCTCTCTGTATATCTGTGTGTTTCTCATATACACTTGAACATGATACAAAAATTTGTTCATAAAAGTTATTCTTTATGCAAAAATTGTGTCTCCCACTCCTCAATTTTAAAAACATCATTCTTTCATAACAATATTAAAAATTCATACAATTTAGATTAAGCTTTTGTTTTTATACATAGAAGTATTCAGAGGCTATTTCTTAGGGAAAAGACTAGTTTTGTGATAGTGTATTTTAAGTGTAACCATCACAGGATTTGAAAATCATGTCATACAACTGAGACAATAAGTGATACTGTTATGGAATTTACCCAAGTTGAGTTTAAACCTTCACATTGAACTTTATAGAGACTAGTTGAAATTATGAACATTATTTGAGTCTCAAGAACCACTGCTGATCATAATACTCTCTGAGCATACTTCAGAAGTGAATGTTCAAATGAGACACCACTACCCACCTGCTGGAATGGCTGAGATCCAGAACCCTGACAATGCTGAGTGCTAGAGAGAGTGCAGAATTGCAAGAAAGATCCACTCATTCCTGGTGGGAATACAAAATGAAGCAACTACTTTGAAAGATACTCTAGCAACTTCTTACAAAACTAAACATACTCTTATCATATGACCCAGCAGTTGCATTTCTTGATGTTTACCAAAAAGAACTGAAAACTTGTGTCTGCACAAAATCCTGTATAAAGATGTTCACAGCAGTTTTATTCATAACTGCTCAAGCAGAAAAGCAATCAAGAGGCCCTTATGGTAAATGAAAGACAAACTCTTTTATATCTAGATAGTGAGAGATTAGTACTGAACACAAAATTTAATGAACTATCAAGTCATGAAGAGATATGGAGGAAAGTTAAATGTGTATTAGTAAGTTTAAAAAATCAGCATAACAAGGCCACATACTGTATTATTTCAACGGTGACATCCTGAAAATGGCAGACTTTGGAGATAATAGATCAGTAGTTTGTAGGGAAGCCTACATAAGCAAATCACAGAGGATTTTTAGGGTAATGCAAGTATTTTGCATGATATAATAATGTTGGATATATTTTCTTACATATTTACTCAAACCTATAGTATGTGCAACACCAGGAGTGAACCCTAATGCAAAATACGGACATTAGGTGATCATAAAATATTAATGTAGTATCATAAATTTTAACAAATGTCCCACTTTATTTGGAGCTGTTAATGATGGAGGCCTCACATGTGTAGGGTAGGGAGTATATGGGATATCTGTGTACCTTGTCAGTTTTTCCATAAATTTGAAATTTCACTTAAAAACACCTTTAGTTTAAGACATTGATATTCATATGAAGAGTGCACTGTGTATCTACATTTGCAATAAGTATTCTATATATGCTACTTAGTCTTCATGATGGTAGTGTTACTGTCTGATAGTTTTTTTCATTACTCTGTATCCTACCCCCAAACAAAGCACCATATAAAAGTTTAAAAATTAAAAGCTCAGGTTCCTGCCCAAGTGAATTTAAGGAAATGGAATTTGGCTGGTTATGGTACAGACCCAGATTCTACTGTACAATAAAGGCTTAAGCATGATCTTCAGACATTCAGCAATGTAATAGTTTTTCAGGTAAAACACTTAGAAAGAACTGATGTCCCCCTACTGGGTGAATCTTCTCTCTCTCTATGGTGAGACTTAATGCAGTATGTATTAAAACAAGATTAAGGTATAAATTAGAATCAATTCAACTAGTATGTGTGAGTACTGTTTGTCTCTTAATTGGGCAAGTCTAACTGGTTTGTTTAAAAAGAATTCCAGAGTAAAGTTTGATTGTAATGTTGTTAGAAGATTGTAAGAACTTTCTTCTGAGGAAGTTTAAAAATAACACTTCATAATGAAAGTAACAAAATACAAAGCATGGCATCACTGGGATTCAAGGTAAATTCTGGTGGCAGGGGCAGCTTTTGATGGTGACGTCTGTACAGTTTTGGGCAAGACACTGCTGTTACTGAAAACATGAATGAATTTTAAATGCCTTCTTTGAGGATGGAAGGAGATTCTCTACAGTGCAGCAATGACTGAGGATAAAACTAAGTATTGCATAGATTGAGTGTATATCAAATGACAATAAATGACATGACATAAATCAGGGCAGACCTCGGCTTGAAATCCAAGTCTACCATCTGTTAGCTATTTAATTTTAGACATGTTGCTTAGCCTTTTGCAGTGGGCTTTCTTATTCTTTTTGCTTAAAAATATTAGGCCTTGGTCCCCTCCATTGCTTTTCCTCAGATTTAAATTCTGACGCCATTACCTTCTAACAGTCTGTAATAAGTTTGAGTTCAAGGTGCCATATGCTTCTCTGGTGCCTGCTTGTGAGCCAAATAGAGAAATAATATGCTGGAAAGGGTGCTGACCAGGAAGATGACATCAAACCAACGGTGATAGAAATTAAATTGCAGTTCTCCAAGGACTCCCGTGATTCTAGTGGCATACTCGTTCGGATCAGCAGTACAGAGGAAACAAAGTACATACCCGTTATCTGTGCTAACAGCAGGACAATGACATTGGAGGACTTACTGCTTGAGATGGCATAAAAGAACTTGGTAAGAGTGATCAGCAATCCTCTGATGGATGTGACAATGATTATTCCAACTAGAATGAAGGAAATGTGTTGGGACCAGAACTTCACATCAAACTGGATTCCTAGGTAATTCACAGCGATCTCAATGCCTCTTGTGACAGGATCAGTTTTCCCGACTCGATCAAAAACAATATTGATGGTTGCCATGAAAATTTTCCAAACACAGTAAATAGAGAAAAAAATAACCCAGAAAATTAAAATATTTTCCTTTGAAAGTTTTGGAATATTCTATTCCCTCCTTGGTAGCAAATAGATCAACCGTTTCCAGAAAAAGCTGCCTGCTTAGTTCTTCCAAAGCATCCACTTCCTATTGAATAAGAGCAAGATTTTCACTTCCTGGAGCTGAAGCAGTAACACTCTATCATTCCTCAGATCCCTGATGGCTTGTTATGCACCTCTCCCTTTTGGAACATAGTTCTCCTTGCCATTGCCAACCTTTATGATCATAGCCATGGTTTGAAGCAGTCACCTTTCTAATGCTATAATATCTGTCAGTCACATTCCTGAGGAAGTAGGACATATATGTATATGAGCAGTTGACAGCACCAAATCCAGAAAGCAGAGCCAGGAGAGTCACCCTGATTACACCTACCTGGCTGATGAGCTGTTCTATGGACAAGATCCCATGTTTTGGGCTGAGAATGGGAAATGGATCTCCCAGTTTCCAGAAGAAATACATAACTGTCAATCATAAGAGACAGGAAAAAGGTAGTCGCTGTTTATGCACTGGGAGGTAATCATGATGCTAGAATCGATTAGGAAATTCATGGCGAAGTGTAGAGAGGGCTGGAGCCTTCACTGCCCAAAGCCATGCCACTTTCCGGCCACCACCCCATCACTCTCAGGTAGCTGTCTCCAAAGGTCTGCCGGCTTTCTTATTCTTGTGATGTGTTTACTAACATGGCCCATTGCATGAAAGATTAAGTATGATTGTATATGTGAAACACACAGAATAACTTACGTGGAAGTCATATTTCATATATGTGTACTTTTAATCATAATGTTTCATATTAAATATATTTGAATTGACATTTAAATAGTAGCTAATGAATTTTGAAGTTTTAGCTAATTATTAATAAGCTGCTGTAGTTTTTAACTACTGGAGTCACCACTGCTTCTACTACTACCATCACCCTCGAGTTAAATTTCGCATGTAAGAACACATGACAGCCAGTAGCCTGGACTCCATTAGGTTGATTGTATCACAGGGTTCATTCAGAAAGAGCCACTCACCAGAACTTCATCATCATTGTACAGGAGACTCTGCCCTTCAAATACTTTTTCAGTTTGCTAAGCCCGTGTGAACAACGAGCCTGAACGCCTGTTACAGTAGAAAGCAGCATTGGCAGCAAGCCAGGCCATTGTCTGCAAGAAGAGTTTGATGGAATCAGAGAGGTTAAAAAGGACAGTCAGACACTTAAGATGCCACCAACACCGTCTCTGTCTCTTCTGCACAGTACTTGTTTTTGTAGCGTTGCCACCATATTTACAGATGTAGAAAGCCTCTTGTTTACAACAAGACACATGAGGTGCCTTTAATCAGATGTGTGAATACTTCCCCATTGCTCCCAGGATCACTGATGAGCTCAAGAGCTGAGCAGCAAATGGACTCATTTTTAATTGATATTTTAAATAAAGTTCTTGGTGGGACCATGTTTTCTGTGCCTAATCTCTCTGTTTAGAGAACCTGAGCTAGCTTTGGCTCATTAACTCTAATAGCTTGACCTTTAGCTGTTTTTCTGTGTGTGATGAACCAGTCTTCACTTCTGCTATGCAATTTAAGAGGAAAAACATATCACATTCTTTATTTTATTGGAGGGCTAAGGTTCTTTAGGATTATTCTAAATCAATTTGAGTTTTGTTTTAATGAGGTGATGCCAGAGGATGACATAGGATTGCATTACCCCCAAGAAAGGCACCCAAAGCTATCAGCCAGACACAGTCCTTACATATTTGCAAAGTGATTTAAGGAGGCATGGATAAGAGCAAAAATTGAGAATTCAAAATCTGCCAGGGAATTTTGCAGGTTATAACATTTATTCATTGATAATGAAACATGACAATTTTTCCCCCTTGCTTAGATGTAAGTTCCAACATCTTTGCTTTGCAATTTACTTGGAAAAAATGAATGTTTTGTGATAAAACCTTCCTCTTTAAGGGAATAGGACTTCACCTTTCTAATTTTTATTGAATTAATTGCCAGCAGGAAGGAAAGTTCATGCTCCCATTTGTACTATCATATAATGTTTTAAAAAAATAAAAAATATAGTTAATTAAAACTATATTTTAAAAATCTGGCATGAATTATTTTAAGAGTATATGGATACACAGAGTAGTACTTGCAAAATTTATTTTAATTTATATTTTTACAATCTGAATTTCATTCAAATTTGAACTAGGCTCTTTTCTTCAATGAAAAAAATAATGCTTATCTCATTCTACAAGCTACCTGTATACTACATTTGATCATTCCAGAACAAGCCAGTTTTTTTTTTTATTTCTGAAACCAATGCAATCTTTCAGAAAACAAAGAAGTTATAGATGTTTCACTATGGGTAGAAAAACAACTAGCTTCCCTCCTGAAATGTGCACATCTCGTTTTGTCTCCGCCACACATTCTTCTGGATACTTGCAGTGGAAAGCTTAAGAACCAAGTTCCTGGCAGCCCAACTGCCTTCACTGTCTCTATGTATTTGTAAATCAGAGGTCTAGGGTAGCTTGCAGGGCGCCAGTCACACTGGAGTCTAATGACTTCCCCTCCTGAGATCGTAGCTGGGATGTAGCTCGTTTTGCAGATACCATCACTTTATGTTTCTCGTGTGCATCTAGTAGCAAAGGATTCATATTTCCCAAAGACAACTATCCAAGTGAACTTGAATCAAATTTGCCTATGAAGGGATTTGAATCTGAGCTTCATGTATGAGAGCACTGTCCTAGATAGTATCTGTGTAATAATATAATTTATTTCATTTAAAACCAAGTGATATTTGAGTGAACAGAATTTTAAAGTCAGCCAAGAATGAAAGACACAGCTACATACTCAAAAATAAAGACGAGAGAGCGGAACTCTGAAATGGTGTCTTTGGTTTCAACTGTAAGGAATTTTCTTTGATATAGTGCTGTTCTGTTAGACTTTTTCAATAATATTTACATAGTAGTACCTTTGGACAGGTACTTTAACAATTATAAGTGCATGTATATGGTATAGCAACATTATTAGATGAGAACAAGACTGAAAACCTTATCATAGGTTCACTTGCCCATTTCATTATTTAACTTCTGTAATGTAGACTTAAACAGTGAAAATGTCTATAGATTTCAACAGAAAAAGTATTATGTTAACATAAGCAATTTGTATTATTTCTGTATTTTTAAAATAGTTTGCCAGTGCTTTAACATTATCTAAAAGATACAAATATTACTGAAATAGTTCAAGAATCCAGAAACCTGTTAAAGGTTTAACAGGTTGTCTTTTTATCTCTTGGCATCCACTCACTATAAATACAGATATATTAAAATATAATTGAAGCTGGGAAGATGGCAGAGTAGGAAGCTGAGAAATCTGTGTCTCCACACTGACAACTGTGTTGGCAGAATCTGTCTGATATAACTATTTTGGAACTCTGAAGTCTACTGATGGTTTGCAACTTCCAGGGGAAGGCTCAGACCACAAACTGCTTTTAAATCCAGTCAATTTCAGCTCTTAGCTCAATGGCAGCTGCCCATACCTGGCCCCTTTGTCCCATGGCAGGCAACTGTGCATGTGTTTACAGAGCAGTTTGCAGTTTGTGGAAGCCAGAGTGATCAAGAAGAACTCTGCCCTCCAAATCTGTGGGTCGGTGCTCTGGTCATTGATTGTTGCCTTTTATCCTAGATGAGCAGGCAAAGAGATATTGGTCCTCATTCTCGCACCTCCCCCTTCATTGTTTAAATCCTTCTCTTCCTGGATGAAGTGATTTCCAAGGACTTTAAAGGTAGACATCTTTTCTCCCCTCCCTTATTATTATTATTATTTACTTTCACTTTTTGGTAGTGAGGCATTGAAAAATAGGACATTTAAAAGAATCACATATATGAAAGCATTTAGAAAGTCACTGAACTTACCCAGTAGACAGTGCTCACAAAAGACCAGAGGAAAATTTAAGTTTGCACTTCAGAAGGATTCTTGGCACATAAAGAGCTCACAATATTAAATTTTTAAAAAGTAATCACCCTTCAATGGACAGGATACCATCAAGTGACCTAAAATATCAGTTTCAAAGAGCTCCAGAATAAGATAAAAATGTGAGGGGCAGAAAGATTATTTAAAGAATTATTGGGCAAAAAATCCCAAATCTAGTGAATGACATGAATATAAACATCCAAGGATTTCCTGGGTGATCTCAGGAGAACCACACCAAACAGTATTAATCAAACTCTGGAAAACCAATGACAAAGGGAGAATTTTGAAAGCAACTGGAGAAAAATGACTTGTGACATACAAAGGATTCTCTATAAGATCATCATCAGATTTATCACCAGAAACTTTAAAGACCAGAAGACAAAGGACCCAAAAATAGCATATCTGGTAAAATTCTTCTTCAAAAATGAAGGAGAAAGTAAGGCATTCTAGATAGAATGTGAGAATATTTCATAAGATTATATCTAGACTGAAGGAAATGTTTAAAGGAGTCCTAAGAGTTTTACATGAAGGAACACTAGATAGTAATTTGAAGACATATGAAGAAATAATCCTCTTTATAAAGATAAATTCATAAGCAGGCATAAAACTAGTATTACTGAAACAATGGTACAGAACTCTATGTTTTGTTTCTACATGAATAAAACAAATATTTTAAATTTGTATTGATATATAACATATGTAAGATATAACACAATAATTCAATACCTTTGTACAATATATATTCATGAAATCAAGACAATTAGCATAACCATATCCTAAAGCATTAACCATTTACATGTGTTTAAAATCTCTTGAGTTACTTCAAAATACATTATAGGTTGTTGTAAATTATTGTAATTTACATTATAGGTTGTTGTAATTCTCTTTCACTAAAGAGTATCATAATAAATTCTTCCTAACTGTATTTTCCTGACTTTTAGCTGTTTTTTAAGACTCTCTCCCACCCTTCCCAGCCTCTGGTGATCATTATTCATTTCTCTTCTTCTATGAGATCCATTTTTAGCCTTCAGAGATGAGGGAGAATATGTGGCACTTATCTTTCTGTGCCTGATTTATTTCCCTTAATATGATATCCTCCAGTTACATCAGATAGATGCAAATAACAGGGTGTTTTGTTAAGGCCAAGTATTATTCCATTATGTGTATACAACACACTGTCATAACCAATTCATCCATTGATGGACAGTGATTGATCCCATATTTTTCTGTCATTAAAAAGGCTACAGTAAACAGGAGAGTACAATTTTCTCTTTGGTAAAATGATTTCATTTCCTTTGTATATATACCTCATACCAGGGTAGCTAGATAATATAGTCAATCTCCTCTTAGTCTTTTTGAGAAATCTCTACACTGTGTTTCATGTTGGCTATACTATTTTACATTCCCAACAAAAAAATGAGTAAGAATTAGTCTTTTCTCTAACTTCTCATCAGCAGTTATTATATTTTTGTCTTTTTGGTAACAGTAATTCTAACTGGGGTGAGATTAAATGTGGTTTTGATTTGCATTTTCCCAATTATTAGTAGTGGTTGACCACTCATACGTTTTCTTTTAATAAATGTATAATCATATCATTTGCCTAGTTAACTAGCTCATTTGTGGGTTTTGATTTTGGTTTGTTTGGTTGGGCTTGGCTTTGCTTTTGCTGTTGCTTGTTTGAATTCCTTATATATTTTGGCTACAAGAGTCCTGCATAAGAAGAATAGTTTGTATGTATTTTCTCTTATTGTGTTTGTTGCCTTTTCACTCTCTTATTTCCCTTTTTATGTATGAGCTTCTTAGTCTTATGTGCCTGTCTGTCTATGTTTACTTTTGTTGGCTGCACTTTTTCTGTCTCAGTCAAAAAATCTTTGCATACACTAATGTTTTGAAGTGTTTCCCCTGTTTTTTTTCTACTAGTGTCATAGTTTCAGGTCTTGCATTTAGATTGCTATCCGTTTTGAATTGGTTGTGTGTATGAGGAGAGGTAAAGGTCTAGTTTCACTCCTCTGTATATGCATATGCAGTTTTCCCATTTAATGAAGTGCTGTTTCTTTCTCCAATGTGTTCTTGGCACATTTGTCAGGAATCAGTTGATTGTACATGGGTTAGTTTCTGAGTTCTCTATTCTGCTCCATAAATCTCTGTGTGTGCTTTTATGGCAGCACCATACTGTTTTGGTTCCTATGGCTTGAATTTATGTTTCAAAGGCCATGTTCTGATGCCTTCATATTTGTCTTGTTGTTTAGGATTGCTTTGGCTATCACAGGTATTTTGTGGTACCATGTAATTTTAAAGGTTATTTTTACCATTTCCGTGAAATAATACCCTTGTTATTATGATGGTGAATACATTGAATCCATAAACCACTTTAGGTAGTGTGGTTATTTTCACATTATTAAGTATTACAAGCCAGAAACATGGTGTATCTTTTCGTTTTGTAACTGGTCTTTTTAAATATTTTTCATAAGTGTTTTGCACTTTCATGTAAGATCTTTTACTTTTTTTGGTTGAATTTATTTCTAAATAGCTTATTTTTGTTGATATTTTAAATGGGTTTGCTTTTTGATTTCTTTCCCTACACATTCATTATTGTTTTATATATAAAAAAGACTGTTTTTGCATGTTGACTTTGTATACTACAACTTTCCTGAATTCGGTTTTCACTTTTACTAGCTTGGCAATGGAGCTTTCAAATTTTGCTTTGTATAAAATCAGGTCATCTGAAAACAGGAATGTTTTTACTTCCTCCTATCCAGCTTGGCTTCATTCTGTTTCTTTCTCTTGGCTAATTGCTTTGCAAAGCCTCATGGTATTATACGGAATAAGAGCAGTTAATGTAGACATGTTTGTCGTGTTCCAAATCTTAGAGGAAATACTTTCAGCTATTCTTTGTTCAGGATGGTAATGGCTGGGGTTTTACTGTGTTATAGGAAATTCCTTCAATACCTAATTTGTTGAGAATTTTGATCACAAAACATTGTTGCATCTTATAAAAACCTTTTTCTGCCTCCATTGAAATGATCATATGGTTTTTGTTCTTTATTTCTTTGATATTATATATTACACTTAATGATTTGCAAATATCAATCCCAGAGACAAATCTTACTTACTCATGGTGTGTGAACTTTTTGATGTACTTCTGGATTTGATTTGCTACTATTTTATTAAGAACTTTTGTGTCTGTATTTATTTGGAATACTGGTCTATATTGTTCTTTTTAGTCCTGTGTTTTTGTTTGAGTTTGGTGTCAGGGTAATGCTACTCTCAGAAACACATGGCATTGTGTTCATTCCATTTCAAATTTTTGTAATAGATTGAGAATAAGAATTAGTTTTGAAAAAGTGTTTGATGGAAATGAACTGTAAATCTAACACATTTTAGACATTTATCTTTTAGACTTGTACATATTTGGAGTACATAATATTCACAGTCATCTAAGGGAATAGGTTCATGTAGTGAATGTATCTTGACTCATTTTATTCCTCTTCCTCTCAATACTCATCTCCTTTCATTTCATTATTAGTTCATATTTGCAACATATAAAGATTATATTCATTAAGGAGAGTTGTTTCATGTACCTGGCACATCTTAAATCTTTTTACATACCCTTCCCCGACCCTATAATCCCACTCTTGGTTCCTTGCCATTTGCAAAAGATCTGTCTCCCTGTTTCTTTTTTATCTATCTATTGTTTTGCTCTTTGTTTATACTTTGGATTACTCAAATCACAGAAACCATATGGTAGGTAGCCAGTTGGTTTTACTTCATGCAACATTCTCTTTCTAAGTTGTATCCATTTCCTGTAAAAGTCTCAAATTTATGTTTATCCCTGAGTAGTAGCATAGATACAACATTTTCCTTATCCATTTGTCTGTTGATGTATAAATAGGCTGCTTCCAAGATTTAGATGTTAAGAATTATGCTGCTATAAACATTGATATTCATGGTATCTCTGGACCACGTTGTCTTTAGCTATTTGGGGAAGATACCTTGAGGGAAAATAGTTGCATCAAGTGTAATTTATTGTTTTAGTTTTTTGTAGAAATTGTTATACTGATTTCCATAGATTTTATGAATACACATTCCCATCAACAATGTAGAAGGGGTCCTCTTTCATTTCCTCTGCCAACATTTGTTATCTGGTTTTTTTAGTTTGCTCAGTCTCCTTGTTGTAAGGTAAAATCTTAGTCTTAATGGCCAGAGATGTTGAACATTTTTTTATATAGCTATTGACCATTTGTAACTCTTCTTCTTCTGAGAAGCACATGGTTTTGATTGGGTCTTCTATTTGGGAGCATCTAATTTTTGCATGTTCCTTATATAGTCTAGATATTAGTCTTCTGAGGAATACCTGGCAAAAGTTTTTTTTTTTTTCTTTTCTCATTCTGTAGGTTGTCTCTTCACTTGATAGTTTTTTTTGCTGTACAGAGTCTTTCTAATTTGTTGATTTTTGCTGTCAATTCTTATGCAATTATTCCATTCAGAACTTCAAGGGTTTTACCTGTTTTATCTTCCAGTGAGTTAAGCATTTCTGTCTTAATACAGTATATAGATTTTTGATACATTTTGATTTTACTGAGAGATGTGGATCCACTTCTGTCTTCTGCAAATGAATACCTGTTATCTGAGCCCCATTTATTAAAGAGGCTACCTTTCCTCCAACATATATTTCTGGTCCATTAGTCAAAGTTCAAATCAGTGACCTGTGTATGGGGATGGTGCTATGCACTATCTTTTCTTGTGCCAATACCATGCCATTTTTAATCATGGTAGCCTTATAGTATAACTTGTAGTTACATTTTGATGCCTCTTGCCTTGCTCTTGTTGTCTAGGATTGCTTTTGCTCTTCTAAATTTCTTCTGTTTCTATATTAATTTCAGGGATGATCTATGTATTTTGATTGCATTTGGATTATATCTATATCGGATTTCTTTAGGTTTTCTAATTTTTTAGCATAGATTTTTATAATACTTTTCTTATTATTACTAGTGTTCATATAGCTTTACATGAAAAGTTTCTTTTTTCACCTCTAATTTTATTTATTTTAATTCTGTTTATTTGACAATAAAGCTAAAGGTTATGTTTCATTTATCTGTTCAAAATAGCCATGCTTTTATTTTGATGATCATTTATATTTTTTAAATTATGATTTCATTTCTGTATTTTATGATCATTATTTCTCTTGCGTTACTAATTTTGGGTTTGGTCTGTTCTTGTTTTTCTAAGTTTTGAGGCACATTATTGTTTAAAATCTTTATATTTTGGGATGTATGCATTTACTGTTATAAACTTTCCCCTTTGTACTGTTTTGCTATATCCTACAGATTTTGAAATACTGTGTTTTCCTTCTCATGTGCTTCAAGGAAACATTTTAATTTCCTTTTGAATTCCTTCAATGACCTATTTGTCTTCAGGACTATATTGTTTAATTTCCATAATTTGTTTATTTTCCTTTTTGTGTGTGTGTTCATTGTTAATTTTATTCTGTTGTGGCCTGAGATAATTCATGATTAAATCTAGATTGTGTGCTATTACATTATGTATCCTGCAGAATGTTTCCAGTGCTGCTAAGAGCATGTACTCTGCAGCTCTTGTAGGAGGTGTGTCGTGACTTTCTGTTGGGTTTATTTGCTATGGTACAACTCCAATGTCTTTATTGATTTTGTGTCCATGTGATTTGTTCTTGATGAGAGTGGAGTGTTGAAGTCCCCAGCAATTACTGTATCTCTTATTTTAGATCTAATAATGCTTTGATTTATATACTTGGGTTGTTTAATGTTATAAGCACACACATTTATAGTTTTTGTATCTTTTGTTTGAACCAGTTCTTTTATCGGTTCTTTATTTCATTCTATATTTTTGACTCAAAGTATGTTTTTTTCTGATATCATTGTAAGTGTTCATGCTGGAGTTTGGCTTCATTTTGCATTAAATATCTTTTTACAATCCTTTATTTTTAGTTCATGAGTGTTGTTACTATTGAAGTGAGTTTGTTTTAGGCAGCTTACTGATGTTTTTTTTTTAAAAAAAAAAATTCATTTAACCAGTCTGTATATCTTGACTGAAGAATTTAGTCTGTTTATATTTTAGGTCATTGTTAGAGGTAAAAAGTAACTTTTTATGAATTTTCTTATGATTCTTGTATATTTTTGTTTCTTTCTGCTTCATTTATTATTTCTTTTTGTGGCTTGGTCGTTTTCTGTACTGCTAAGGTTTGATTCTTATCGCTTTCTTTTGTGTCTGCTTTGCAAGTCAGGATTATTCTTTCGCATGTTTTTCTGATGGCCATAAACTTTCTTGTGCCTCAAAATGTAGAATGCTCTGAAGTTATTTTAAATCTGGCAGTACTGATGAATTCTGTTTCTTGGTTGTCTGAAGGAAAGTTTTGCTGGATATAGTATTCCTGCGTGACAGGTTTGTTGTTACTTTCCTTTAGGGCTTTACATTGTCCCATTTTCTTCTTATCTATAAGGTTTCTGCTGAGAAATTTGTAAGTCTAAGGGAGATTTTTTTTTGCATGTCATTTGATGCTCTGCTCATGCTGTGGTTAGAATTTTCTCCTTGTCTTTTATTTTTGACAATTTAACTATAATATTCCTTGAGGAAGATCATTTTTAATTAAAAGTGTGTGGGCTACTTTGATCTTTCTGTATCTGGATGTCCATATCTCTTTCCAGCTGCCTGAATTTTCAGATGTCATTTCTTTTAATAGACTCTCAATGCCTTTTCTCTGATATTCTTCTGGAATTCCCATACCACAAGCCTTTGTTTTTTTTAATAGTGTCCCAAAACACATTAGACTTTCTTCATTTTTTAAAATTCATTTTTAATCTGTCTCATTTATTTCAAGACCTGTCCTCACATTCAGAAAATCTTTTTCAGCTTGATGGTATTTGTTATTGAAAGCTTTGTTATATTTTTATATCATAGATTTAAATTTTCAGGTCCAATACTTTTGTTTGGTTCTTTTAAAAATTCTCAATCATATCACAAATAGCTTACCTTAATTTGTTGAATTATCTTTCTGTATCTAGTAGTCTTACAATGGTTAAGATCATAAATTTTATGTTGTGTATCTTTTACTGAAAATGTTTAAATGGAAGAAAACATAAATCTTTTCTACTTTAAAGATCCCCCTGACCCTAAAAATCCTATAGAACTCTGGTTCTTCCTTATAAACAAACTTGACTACTTCCTGTGTTTTAAAGGCTGGTTGGGGTTTTAGGAATGTGTGTGGATGCATCCCTCCGGATGTTGTGGGTTTGGCTATGAGACAGCAGTGCTAACAGGGCATCTGGAGTGCAAAATATTTAGGCATCACTGCCCATGAAAGGAAATGATAAAAGCAGAACTGAACAGAAGAGAAGTTGAAGCATGAGACATGGTAAAACCTTGCCCAGATCACTGAGGCAATTTGGGTCCAGTACTGTCCAGATGTATTGTCCTGTGCTGCACTGAAATGGCAGTGGTTTTCCCCACCTCTCTCCCTCCCTCAGGTAGGAGATTTGGCCAGCCTAGGAATGATATGACCTTTAGGAAAGCAGCTCTCTGGAATCTCATTCTAAAGTAGCTGATGGAAAAATCATATTTTCTGACCACTTTGCTCACTTTTGGACACTAAGCTCTTTCTTAAAGGGGAATCTGAACTGAGTGTTTCTGAGTCTACCACAATGTGTGTAAGCCCCATATAACACATGCCTGAGGATCTAATTTAGAGTATATCTGCGATTTTCCTGAACGACCCAATCAACATCACGCTATTTGACTTCTTAAAATGTACACTATTTTCAATCATTAAGAGTACAGTAGACTCTGCTAAGATTATAGCAAGCCAACTTGACCTTTGGAGGTAAAAGTAAAACCTGAAGATATAAATAGCAGTAAACTAGTGAGACTCTTTTGCAAAATCTAGAGCTGAATTGCAGTCACCATTGATTCCTGGGTACTTTGATATAATGGGACATAAAGATGCTTCTAAATGACATTTATTAAGCTCCTATTGTATAGCTAAATGATTTACAATGTTGTCTCATTTAAATCTCACCATAACCCTATGAGTTCCATGCTGCTGTTGTCATCACTGTTTTGCAGCTCAGAAAACTGAAATCCAATCCAAAGCCCAGCAGTACAGTACCACAACCATTCCCCAGGGTCTGGCCATGTTTCTGCGTGGGTGTAGTGGGGACATTGCCTTTGAGTAGTGTATGCAGAAGATGAAAGAATAGGTATTTGTGCATTTTAGGAATCTGAGATGACATGATATCAGATACAGTCCCTTCTCCTAAGGAATCCATGAGGTAAGACTTCCATATACAAAATTGTAAGCATACAACACTTTAGTCTGCACATACATGCTTATAAAGTAGCAAAGAATTTCCAAAGGAGAAGTTTCATTCATTGGAGGGGATTAGTGTCAGCTGAGCATTCCTACTGAGTTAAAAATAATTTGAATTAATTGCCAATATTTTAAAAGGAATATTTTTATGTTGAAATCTTGATTTCTGGAGTCTCTTTTTATAAAGGAAGATCTGACAATATAATGTACACATTCCTGCTAGATCCCACTTTGCTGGGGGAATAAGGGTTGTATGTCATTCTTAAGGAGCTCTTGAAGGCATCTTGAGTTGTCAAATCCACTGGAATGGAAACATATGATATTATCATTTTATAATTACAAAGTTCTCTTCTGGTTTTCTGGAGAGGAAGGAGAGAAATCTACAAGATCAGGCAGGTACTTTTTCTTTAGAAGAGATGTTAGAGTGAAAGGTCAGTGTCTCACCCTGCCCATCCTCTGTAATTACCCAGAGCCAAAGGGGAACATGGTCCCCATCATGACAACTCTGCCCTCTTCTGACCTTTCCTGTGGCCTGTCTGTATCCCCCACACACACACACACACACTAGTCTGGGTACCGAAAAGGACTTTTAACTAAAATGAGAGGTGAGATTTAGTGGTGGAACAAGAGGCTAAAAAGTCAGTAAAAGAAATCATCTTTAAGACCGAGGTTTAACACTGACTTGTCCCCAGAGGAGCCTTGTCACTTCAAGCCTTCAATACCAGGCTTGACAAATATTTAGAAAATGTTCAAGCTGGAACCATTTTGCATCAGGAGAGGACAAGATGTCCTGGTAGATTTTTTTCTCCTTTATCTCTAATACCTATGATACTCTAAATCCTGCTAAGGAAACATAGATCTCAGAGGCTATTCTATGTCTAATGTGTGGTGCTGGACAAGAGAGATAATGAAGCTAGGGTGGAAGGTTTCAAAAGACAGTGCAGGTTGCTTGCTCAGAGCAGAGGGAAAAAGGCCTCTGGGTGGGCTTCCTCTTACAATAGAGGGATTTCTGGAGGACAGTTTTGAGCAAGGCAGCAGCTCCTCATCAGCAAGCATTTAATTACTCACAGGTATAATGCTTTCAATGAGGGAAGGTGGGAAATATTTAGAATGATTCAGGTTCCTCTCTAAAGGAGAAGGCAAAGCATTCAGGGCATAGTGTTATGTAACAGCGAAATAATTGTGCAAAGGTTATGAAAGAGTGAGAAGACACTGCAAAGGGCAATAGTTTTTTTCTTTTTCTTTTTCTAGAATAGATTTGTCTTTGTTATCCTTTTTTCTTAAAGTTTACCCAGAGCCCAATACTATAAGGAAGCTCAATCAAGGTAGTTTACCTCTGGCTGAACCCGGAAACAGGGGCTGGGGGCCTGACAACTTGGCCCCCTCCTATTCATTGTTCCTACCTTTCTGTGGTACCCTTGCCAGATTTAGGGATCTGCACAAGACATATGGGAGGGCTCTAAATGTGTATTGAATCTCTTCGCTTAAACCTCATAATCCCTCTGTAGAGAGAACATTATTAACCTCTACTTTGAAGGAAGAGTTACACAGCTGAATTGAATGTCCTGCTATTTACTTATTATAGAGCTGGGAAATTAACCCAGTAGAGTAAGTGCTAGTATCTCATGCCAGGGAAGGAGACTGTGGTGACTAGGAAGAGCTCAGGAGGAAGGTAGGATCTGAGATGGGTCTTAAAGTGTGGTGGAAACTTGATTTATGCACAGACTAGTAAAGTCATTTCCAGTGACATGAAGAGCAGGAGCAAAGGCTGGCATAAGGGGTTTCTGAGATTTTAAAAGTATGTGTGCACTGGTTGGTGAGAGGTTTACAATTTGTATACTTGAACCCTACCATGCAGGCAGTGGAAATGGAATCACCGCAGATTCAGCAGAGCCACAGGCAGGTCTGTGTGGCGTGAGGATAGGATGTACAGGAAAGAATGAGGTAGAAGTCAGAGAGCACAGGTACAGGGAGGCTATAGAATTTCTGCATGGAGCAATGAGGATTTGTGCTAGAAGGGGGCTGGAGACGCAGAGGCTTCCAAAGGTAAGAACAGCCCAACAAGAAAAAATAGCTGTGGAGGGGTTGAGAAGAAACACAAAATGACTTGTGGAATCGAACGAGAGACAGTGGGTGGAAGATGGTGATGGAATGGTGGTGATACTATTAACCAAAACAGGTGGGATAATATTGGTGATGGTGGTGATGAAAACAACTACTACTCCTAAGGCTGTGGGTGCCAGAAATGGCTCTGTCTTTGCATATGTCGCCTTGCTTACCAGCTCCTCTGAAGCAGATACTAAGAATATCATTACCCTCTTCTGTCTCCGTTAACACTAGACAAACACAGGTGCAGAGAGGTTAGGGAGCTTGCCTAAGGTCCTATAGCTAATGGATGGGGGAGGCAGTACCAACCCAGGCAGTGCAATTCCAAAACCATTGTCCTGTCCTCAGTGCTTGGTGGCCTTTTATGGAAAGTAAGACCAATGCAGGAGAAGAGAAGGTGTTAGCCAAATTTTGATAGAGAAAATCAGTCTTCTCAAGTTATATGATTACCTTCATAAAACAGAACTCCAAATAATATCCTACGATGTCTCATGAAGAAGAAAATACATATGCTGAGAAAAATATAATTTAAAAGCATTTTTAATAGAATAATGAGCCATGAGAATTGCCAGAAGCAGCTTCTATAGAGAAGTGTTTCCTCAGCAAATTTGAAAAACAATTTGTTTCTTTTTCCACAGAATATTCACTTTGTGTTTCTCAAAACACTAGTATGAAGAATATAATTTTGAAAATGATACATGGGCACATAGTGCATTCAGGAGTAGGAATAGCACTAGTCCAAGTAAAAACTTACCATTTGGAAGTAAGTACGTGTCTTAATTATGAGCCTGGGCTGTTCCAGCCATTTGTAGAGCTTCATTTACTCAGCCTGGCACTACTGTACAGGTGCTTGTAGCTTGTGTCTGCATTTCTCCTGATAGGCAGCTCCCTGCTGAGCCCGTGGGTAACACACATGGCAGGCATTCTTTCTCTTTCCCAGGAAGTGACTGCACCTGTTAACGGCCTGAGCTCAATTACTCTCAAAAATTTGGGCTTCAGCTGCCACACTAAGCCAGCAGTGCTGGAGTCTGTTCATTCCATAATAATGCAATTTCTGATGACACTCCTGAAGAGAACATGTTCTGTATTCTCGTGCAGAAGGAAAACCTCGGGGCTAAGCTCATCAGGTATGTGTACAAGTCAGCTGGAAGAAAGGAAGAACCCTGAGTGGGTTTACTGGGTGCCACTGCACCTGACATCCTTACTAAGAGATGCCCCCCACCTCCGGGGTCTCCTACTGAGATAGCCGAAACAGCACAAATGTGTCAAACCAGCAATAAGTGCCTTTGAACACACTGGATGGCTCATTTTATTCCTTGAATAGCTGTCACAAATGAGGAGAAGGCCTAACCTAACAGTATGAAGTCGTGCAAAGAAACCCAGCCTGTGAAATTTTGACAGAGATTCAGAAGAACTGCTTGTCTTCTGGTCTCTTGCAGTGCCTAGCAAGAAACCTTCTCCTCCCCACTTGAAATGGAGGACTACTTTCCAGTCTTTCAAGTCTCCTTGATCTGAGACATGTGCTGAGATTCTCAGTGCCCTTCTAGACAGTACTTCCTGGGGTGATCTGGAATCCATCTTCTCCTAGAAGATCTGTACTCCCTTGTTTACTGTTAAGCTGTCAAGCCTGTGTTTTCTTCATTCCCATTTGACCAAATTTAATCAGCCAATATCCCATTTTGTTAAGGCCTGGAATTTGTTCTAGAATGACAAAGAGCTGATCAGCTTAATGAGCCAATGGCCTCCAAATATTTAGGTACTTCTATCTAATGCATCACAAAAAGAAACCTCAACAGTGTTGTGATAAAGAGGGACAGTTCTAATGGCCGCAGACTGGGGGTTTTAAGCGAGGCTGTGGGGAAGGTATATTGAGAGTGATGTCTTTTATCCTTAGAGTTCTCCAGCTGCTTGCGATTTGGTAGTCAGGATTTGATCTTTCATATATGGAAACTCGGGCCAATCAACTCATGAAATTCACTCCCTCATGAAAATTCAGATAAATTGCCACATAAATATCAATAACTAGCTTCACTGTAAAGTTTTTTTTTTTCTTTTTTGTCCTTTCAAGTACAGAAAAAATTATATATACAAGAACTCTCCCTATTGCGAAAGCTAATGAAGAATAGGAGAGCTTCCTGTTGGATGCAGCATACGATAGACACAAAAATTGAGAAAAAGGAGAAAACTCCACTAGTGAGGAAAGCAATAGTATCCTCACTTTTGTGTCTATAGAAAGCTTTTAGGTCTTGTTTGACATCCAAGCCATTACCCAGATCTAAAAGCTTAGTCCATTAAAACAGGAAAGTGGAAAATCTATGGTAATGACTATTTTGGCCCAGGCTAATGTAAGTCAGAGGGCCTTTGATCCATACAATCAATGTGTTGAAAGAAGATTGTAACTCCTAGGGAAGGATTGACTCTGTAAAGACAGACAATCAAGGCATTTACAAAGCAAGTCTGCATGAGTAGGTGGTGTCTATACACATCTGTATAAAATTAGGTTGATCAAATTCAGTTTAAAAAACAATACAAAAATCACCCAAATCACAATGTAGCAATTAATTTAAAGCTATTTGGAGATTTGTTGAAATAATCCACTACTTGATTTCTGATGGTTCATTTGAATTTTATATAGGCAGATAGAGATACAGATCATTACAGACTTCAAAGATATTGTATCTTTATATGTGTTTGTATCTATATATCTGTTACAGACTGAATGTTTGCATCTCTCCAAAATTCAAATCTTATGATTGCATTTGGAAGTGGGGCCTTTGGGTGATAATTAATTCATGATATTTGAGCCTCATAAGTGGAATTAGTGCCCTCATCAGGCAGTTCTGGAGAGCCAACTCTCTTTTTCTGCTATGTGAGGAAGTGCTGAAAATTCAGCAGCACATCATGAAAGGTGGCCCTTACCAGAGCCTGACCATGGTAGCACACTGATCTTAGATTTCTAGTTTTAGAATTAGGAGAAAGAAATATTTGTTGTTTATAAGCCACTTTAGTCTATGCTACTTTTCAGTAATAACCCAAACTAAGCCTTATCTGTCTGTGTTTTTATTGTTTAACACACATACTGTTCAAGGCTCAGTGAAACATACCTCCTGTGTGATTACAACAGCACATTACCTAGTCATGTAAATAAGACATTGTCATCAGAAATCACTTAAAGTATGTGGGCAAACTAGAATTTAAACTTCAGCCCTCATGATTTCTCAGCCAGTGTGTGCAACTATTCCCTTCTAAAGCCTCCTGCTGTTCTTTTGTTTCTTTGGATGTTGTGTTGGCAGATATGACAAGATGGCCTTCATAATATACTGTGGTGACTTCCATCAGAGATGTAGCATGAGTTCTGGCAGTAAAAATTCACTTACTGGACTTTATACTATTTTCATGGTACCACTATATTATGGTGTTTGGCTGGATGTCCCCTCAGAACCTCATTCAGTCATGGGGGTAGGCTTCTAGAGTTTGTGATTGATTCATGGTCCAATCCTGGGATTATAGGTGTGAGTGTTACAACCACCTTAGGGTCAATGGCCTACATACAATAAAAGGGACAGAAAGAATCTTCTTTTGGTGCTCCTCCCCTTTTGCTCTTATCACTTTTTCTGTCTTCCACCATCATGAACTGTTGCCCTCTGCCATGCCACTCTGCCTTGAACTAGCCAAGTATGGACTGAAACCTCCACAAACTGCAAGCTAAATAACTCTTTCATCCTTTAACTTTGGATGTTGAGTATTTTGTCCCAGCAATAAAAAAACACATAACCAACACACACAAACTACTCCAAAAAGGTATCTTAAAATAAGAACTTGTTGTTTCACAGTCCTAGAGGCTAGAATTCTGACTGAAGTCAGGTGTTGGTAAGGTCTGGCTCCCTCTGCAACATATGGAGAAACCCTTCCTCACCTCTGCACAGAGCCTGGCATTTTTTTGCAGCAGTCTTTGATATCCCTTAGCTGTAGGTTCATCACTCCAAATTTTGTCTTCATAATCACATGACATTATCTCTTTGTGTTTGTCTTCATGGTACTATCATCATATGAGCACACTACCGTGTGAATTTAGGTCCTACCCTACTCTATTATGATCTGATCTTAGCTATTTACATTTTAAATACTATTTGCAGAAAAGGTCACATTCTGATGTAGCAGTAAGATGTTGCATATCTTTTTGGAGCTGAGGAAAGAACCCAAGTGAGTCTATAACAAACAGATTTATTCGTGATACTTATTTATATCCTGTAACTTACCCCATGTGATTGCTGGTACTTAATGTGTCACATAAACCTGTGTTCCTGATATCACTGCAAATGACTCCAGAGACCTAATTTAAATCAGTATTTGTTGAAGTTTTATTGTAATGCTAACACAGACTTGCTCAAGTAACAGAGAAATGTCTTAACTGAGAGAAGTCTTTGGTGTTCAGGCACAGCTTGGACGTGGGGTCTCACAGGCTTTGGGGGCTTTTACTACACTGTATTTCTTGATTCTACCTTGCATGGTAACTTCATCCAATAATTGACTTTCACTCCATATGAGGAAGATAGTCACTAAGGCCCCAAATTCACTTGAGAATGGGACTTGACCTGCTGAGCTTTTATAATGAAATAATTTTTGTGTTAATCTTGTTCATAGCAACAAATAACCAAATAAACACACATTTACTCTGACTTACATTTATTCATGACTGAAAGTGGTTCTGTTTAATCCTGTTCTATGTGTTTCTTATTCAAATCCCTAAAGGAGAAGCTCACAGCTGGGTCACACTGTTCTCCCTGCAGAAGACAAAAACACAGGTTATGCTAAACCTTGGAAGAACATTTGAGCTTAACCTGAACATGGATATTTCACATTTTCACTTCAGGGACCAAGGGAAATCATATGGTCAAGCCAGGCAATGTGGTGGGAGGTCACAAATGAGATAGATATATAAAACCCTCTTCTTAGAACCAGAAAGGTGGTTGGAGTGAAAAAATACTGCCCACCACAGCAAGGTGGGGTTAAGTTAAAGAAGAGAAGTCTCTGTGACTCAGTGCTTGCAAAATGCCTGTGAAGATCCAGAAACAACTGTTCCCCTTGATCTGCTCTCATGGCTCCTGAACCCAAGGGCACAGGATTCTAAATATAATTATGAAGTTGTTCCCACAAATTGATCACTTCTTCCAGAAGTCAGGAATAAAGTGATACAAGCAGGGTAGTGAAGGCTGAACAACTATTCCTCAAAATAGGAGTGGTTTAGTTTTTGTGCAGCAAGAGGGGAGGCCAAACAGAAGCTGAGCTCTGTGTGAACTTAGAATTTCTGTACCAAATTGTATGGCCTCCCAAACAATATATGTCAGTTAAGAAGGTGGGTCACTGGGGAGGGGGTAACAGATTAATTTATTCAGATGGAAAGAAGAAGAGACTATGCTCATATGGAAAGATAACAGGTCAATATAGTCACTACTCACAACAAGTAGGACTACTAGGTTGGAATCATCTTTGTCCTGCTGTCTCTAGCTACTTTACACACTCCTTCAGCATTATGACCATAATGAATCCAGTTTAGGAATGAAAGAGAGCAATACTCCTTAATGTCTCTTACACACTCAGCTCTCTGGTTTTTGTTTTATTTTGTTTTGCACAGCTATTCCCTTCTACATTATGTGGTCTAGACACAGGTTACTTCCAAACAAAATTTCCAACCCCAATTATACAAGTTCTCAAGGGTTTTCAGCAGACAGTGTGCTTGGGACTTACAGTTCTCTGGCTAGATTTCACTGCTGAATCTGAGGTATTTTAAACAACTTCTATATGAGAAAAACAGCCTATGGATGGAGCTGGTAAGTGTGAGCACAATTCATGGCTGTGGTTGTGTGAGTAAATGTGGGGTGCAAGGTCATGACAGAGAACACAGACTCGAGTCAGACTGCCTGGCTTCTGTTCTAAAGTTGTTACCTCTTTGATTTTGGCAAGCTGCTTAAAATGTCTAATCCTCAGTCTCTTCATCCATCAAAAAGAGTGAAAAATAAAAATTAGCTGGAGATGTAGGTCAGTGTTAAGCCCTTGGATTCATGCCTTAGTACTGCAATAAGTAAACATATATATATATATATATATACATATATATATATATATATATATATATATATATATATATATATATGTATATATATATTGTTCCTCTGAGGATTAAATGAATAATCCACATAAATCACTTAATAAGTTGTTTAATAATGAGTCATTCAATAGAGTCATTATTGCTTTTACCATTGTCATAATGATAATTATGTCAATAATGTATCACACATATTTCCTTTCAATAATAGTTTGTAATACAGGTGACTATAATTTACTGAATGCTTGCTACATTTTTCTGTGCCAGGCACAATGCTTGAAGCTCTTTTCAAGAACATCTTCTTAAGAACTCTACGAGGTAGGTAGGGTTATGGTCTGTCATTTTATAAAGTAATTAGGGTTTGTAGAGAATAAGAGCTTGCCAGGGTTACATGACTAGGAAGAAGCAAAGTAGGTCTTTCCTCGCAGAGAAGCTGGCTCTAGAGTCCCTCTATTAACAGCAGACGCTTCTGATTCTTGTGATCACATAGAAATACTGTATAGTTCAAATCAGTGTTGAAGTCAGAATGCCCAGAAGGATTTTAAAGTATAGCCCTTCTGCTTCACTGCTGCAGCCGGGGCAAGAGGGCACGCTGTTGTAAGAGTACCTGCTTTGAGTCCACATCCTGTGTAAATCACCCAGGGAGCAAATGGCCTGATTATGAAGGTGGCTGCTGTGAAGGATGGAAGCCTTCTGGATCTCTTCACCATGAGCATTTTTGAGGGCAGCAAAAGATTCTGCTCGCAGGCCTACTGGGTTGTCTGTCTGAGTAGAAGTTGACCTGCTCCACATACAGTAAAGAATTTATGTCTGCAGAATTATGTCGCAATTCATTCTCAAACTATGGAAGAATGGATGAGTTAGTTTGGTTTTCCTATAATGATTAATTTTCAGCCTGTTGGGGAACATTGTACCCTGAAAAATCCCAGAGATTTTTTCAACAACCTCTGATTGCTTTTTGAATCAGACAGTAATGCCTTCAGGTAACAGTTTTGACATGCTACATTTCCAAGTCACTAACCAGGGACCCAGTCATGCATCTGCTTAGCATTAAGGATATTTCTGAGCCTATAAACATCTGATGGCAGTTATATCTATCTTTATTCCAAGCTTTTACTTCAAATGAAAAATTCCCTAGAAATTTCTTCTTCTTCTTTGGCATTGTGGATTATCTAAGTGGTTCTTTAGAGTTCCTCCAATAATGTAGATACAAAAATAATATGTAGTTCATTTCTCATCATTGAATTGCAAGAGAGCTGGACATGGAGTAAAGCATTTAGTTTTCCTAGAACAGACAACATATATTCCATACCACCTAATCTGGTCTACTGTGCAAAAGCAGTGAAGGCTATCAAATTACGGATTTTCTAAGTACTGTTGCTAATGCAGTGTGAAAGGAAAAAAAGTGCAAAGACTTTGCTGAATGAGATGTATTTTTTCCTACAGATCTGGTTTCTCAAGAGTTCTGTGATCTCTCACATCCTGGTGCTACTAATGCAGAGATACAGGAACATTTAAGCAGTGAGGAACTCTAAAGAAAGCACATGATTAACTTTCCTTGACTGACATCTTGAGTTATGCATATAAATCGTTTAGTTGGATGCACACAGATCCATATAGAACAAATACAAATTTTCAGAGACTAAGATGTTAGAAAAAATTAATTGTGCAGATAACACTTTAACTCTAATTTTGTCTTTGTTCATCAGTGAAATTCATGTTGTTAGTCCTAAGTTACTTAGCCAACCTGGAGTGATTATTGTAATGAATGATCTTTTTCTTCTTGGCATTCAATGATGTGTATGCCAGTTAATCTCATTTGTCAACTTGACTGGATTAAGAGACTCCTTGAAAGGTGATTGGATCGTGGAGGTGCTACGCTCCTCAGTAGATTAATCTATTGATGTTCTTGGTTGAATACTCTGTTAGGAAGTGGGATGTGATCATGGGTACGTAACCTTAGAGGGTGTACCTCTTGCTAGCACTCTTCTTTTGTGTCCTGCCTCTTGGCCTCCACAAAGTAAGCAGTTTTGCTCTGCCATCTCCTCTGCCATATGTTTCTACCTTGGAGCCTGCTGACCATGGACTAAAACCTCTGCAGCTATGAGCCAGATGAGACTCTCTTCCTTTACTGTGAGAGTTTGGGGTGTTTTTACCAGCAATGGCAGAACTAACAACTACAGTTACTCTATACCTGTGAAATAAACATAAATCTACACTAGATTTTCATGTTGTATTCTTTTTATGGCATATTTTATAAGCATTGTGATTAAACTAGAGAGACTTTGAAACAATTATGATTTTCCTTCTTTACTAGAAAGTTTACATTACACAAAATGAATTCCTTGACTAAATTGGTCTTGCTGATTAACTAGGTGACTTTGTTTTATATATGCAACCTGTACATATGCAGGGCCATATTTTTTTAAGAAAAAGTAAAAAAAAAAATAAATCAAAAAAGTGCTTTAAAAATCACATATTATATTAGAAAGAGATGTTATGATGATAAATCTTCCTTAGCCATGTTCGAAATACTGTTTTTGAATGAGTGGTCAACTAACTTTTTGGTATCAAAAACTTAATGAAATCAGGCAAGTGTTTAGGGAAGTCTCTGGATACTTTTCCTATATAGCATCTGTCTGGTAACCTTTCATCTCTCTTTAAGGAGATGGAGATTTCAAGTCACTGTGCTTTCTCAGCTTCAGGCACATCATTTTGGCTAGGAAAGCTTTACTTCAGAGCATAAAGAAAATGTCAATGACTAAAAAATATATCAAAACCCTCTTTGAGAGTTGCAGCAGAAAGCCAAGATTACATTGATTTCTTAGAAGTTACTGAAGCAATTCAGTTACTTTCTTTCTACATCTTTCCAAATTATTAGGGTACATGCCAGAGAGAAAATGTTTTCTGTCCTGGAGACAAGAAAATATGGTTTATTTCTTTTTGTTTCTTATTTTTGATGACCATTTAAAAAACTCTATGATAGAAAAAAAATAGTCCAAAATTAGGGCTCAAAATGAAAATTCAAATGAGACAACTCCGTGTTTACAGTAAGTACCAACTAATTAGTTATGTTTCTGCCTTTTTCCCAGAATTGAACATTCGTGTTATTTCATGATGCCAGACTGTGGCTTTCATTTTAATTTTAAGAAAGATCAAAAATGTTTGAGTCTTGCGAAATGGAATAGTGTGCTTCCTTAGGGTGATATTTTGTAAGTCCTTTCAAGAGGAGTGTTTCATATCCAGATTTGCAGAAAATGGTGGGCTCAAACTATAAAGGCCTAGGGAAAATTGATGGTGATGGCCAGCCCAACTTGCATTACTTTTTAAAATTAAAAATAAGTATTATCTCTTTGCCTTTCTGTGTTTGTGCTGGACAACCAAAGTAGATGAAAACTGAAAACTTCAGACAAATAAGAAGAATTAGTTTATAATACAGTGGCTGAGATTCGTTGGCATCAGAAGAACTTCAGTTTAAAAAAGCTACACAAACTCCTACCTGAGTGATCTTGTCCCTATAACTCTGAGCTTTGGCTGGTCAGCTGGTTCCCATGTCCATCATTAAATGAAATAATTCCTATAAATCACTTGAAATAGCTGCTTTTGGGATGGGCATTTATGTGACTGTTAATATTCATGTACATATTTCATTGTCACTCAGCTGGATGACACTTGATGTCATTCTAACCATACCTTTGTACTGTGGCCCAGTACTTTATATCCCGTAGACAATCTGTAATTGTTTGTTAATGCTTTGTCATAGAAATGTCTGTTATTTTTGCCAACTCTCACTTTAGATGTCATTCTCTTAGATTGCATTCTTTCAACTTAACTCATCAGTTGTCCATCACAGATAAACAACTGAGCAGTACATTGAAAAAAAATCAGTCAAACATGTTCTCCAAATGCAATGCCTAATTTTTGCCTAAAACATGGGAAGGATTAGCTAGTATGCTAGCCTCAAGTAGCAATACACATGCACAGTCTTGATGGGAGGGGTAATGTTGGGGCTTTAAAATATACATTGCACAGCAAGGAGCCAGGCTCAAAAGCACTTAGAAAATATTGGTTTAGAGCTTTTAAAGTGACTAACACAGAAAGCATACTTGACAGCTGAGTTTTACATAAAATATTACTCTCCTTAGTAGTGTGAAAGGACTTTGAAATCTTCAAGTGATACACATGGAAAACAAAGTGTGTCATTTCTAAAAGAGCCTCTAAGATGCCAGAGGTAAACCAATTATTTGCCAAATGAAACATTAATTTTGTCCCATGTCTTGCAATGCCTTTCAAGAAAACTCTTATTGGAGGCATATGATGATTCTGAAAATGTGCAGAGGTGTGTTTAATTGCTCATATGTGGATAGGGACAACACTGGGCAATTGGTGGGCATGGATCTGCCATTCCAGATACCACGCAACATGTATTGAATTCACACACTGAAGAATTCTTCCTTCTCCCCTGCCAGTGTGTGGTTGAGAAACACTCTGGTCATTGAGTAGAGCCATTGAAAGGACAGTGCATCTTAAAACCAAAGGCTTAGTGAAACACAGACTTACCAAATACCTACCTTGTGCCACACACTCAGGATATATCAGTGAGTAAACAGAGATCCCTATCGCCCTGGAGCTTATACACTGCAAACTGTCCCAACTATAAATTAAATAGATAAGAACATTCTGTATTAAGCTGGAAAGTGATAAGCACAATGGAACAATGAGGAGCAGACTAATGTAAATGAGGGTTGATGGAGAAGGAAGGTTTGTTACAGTTTTGCATTGGGATGATTGGGATTCAGGATTGCAGACAATAATTGAGTGAGATGTGAATAAATTCTCATTCATTCTGAATATGAAAACCTTCATTTATTTTAAACTGGAGAAAACCAAAGGATTCATGTTTGGAAAGCATGCTCAAAACCGGCAGGGCAGTGAAATGCATTTAAGTTTCAAGATTCCTTCTTTTAGGCAAGAGCAAACCACTAGGGACATTACTACTATTGGCAGGTGGATGAATATATAGATGAATAGGTGGATGGAGGATGGGTGGATGGATGGATGGATGGATGGATGGGAAGGAAGATGAATGGTTGGATGGATGATGGCTAGATGGATAGATATAAAATAGTTATGAGAGTACCATTAAAAACCAATAAAAATATAAACTTTTTTATTACTGTGATTCAGTCACTCTGTGATTTCAGACTTCTAGTCTTAGTTGGGGTGTGGTGTGGGCTTTCAAATTCTGACCCAGAACAGGTTGGGTAAATGATTTCTGGTACTAATAAGAGTCTCAGTTCATTGACCTGTATCCTTTCTCTGTGCAACACCTCCATGAGAACCATTAACCATCTCTAGAATAAGCCAAACTGATGTAAAATCTACAGGCATTATTTGAAAGCCTGATCCTTAAACAGTCTATATATATATATATATATATTCTTCTGCAGAAACAGTGAAGTAGTATGCAAGGCTGTGCATCTTTCTGAGTACCCAGTACATGACGTAGAGAGGAAACTGATAATGAAATAATCTTCATGACCAGATATGGTCAGAGTTCTCTGGTTCTCTCTCCTCCTCTGAGATTACAAAAGTGAAATAAAATGGCCAAAGTTGCAAAAGGATTTATTTCTCCCTGAACCAAAGCAAAATTCACCTGTCCCCTTAGATATTGAGATTGTTTACAATAATAAATGGAAGTGTCATTAACACCAACTGAGGTCTATAGGAAGTTGTTCTGCCAAAGGAAACATCCCCTTAAAAAATAAAGCTCAAAAAGAAAATGACAGGATCTGAAATTCAAGATGTAACAAGTAGGGACTATCTTCATAGAAAATCCATCCAGAGAAGAAATGTGAAGTAAAGCAAACAGGCAATAATACCACAGCATATGCACTACTGAGAAAGAATCAGGCCCTTCGCAAGGCTGTGGGAAGGGATGCTCTTGAGGTACCAGTGGGAAGAGAGTAGGAGGCTCCAGAGGGAGACAGCAACACTTCAAATGACAAACCCAGCCAGACAAATAAAACCTTTGCTTTATTTTACTAAAACACACACAGTTTTGCAGATTTCAAGCGTTCTTTTAAACCCCTCTGCAGAATGAACTGGAGCATGCTAACAGCAAAGCTTTCCAGTAGGGAAAGTGTGCACTGCCTTGGGAAGACTCCAAAAGAAATTAATCTGCCACAGTGGGGAAGGAGAGAGCAGTGAGTGGAAGGATTAAGGAAGAAGTGCTTGAAAAAAGACAGAAAGGGGGTTAGGGGAAAGAGACTCAGAAAAAGTTCAAGCCTGGAAATCAGACTTGATTTCCAGGATGTAAACTACTTTCAGCATATTGATTTAATACACAGAATCTGCATAGTAATGTTGTACTTGTCCTGTCTCCCTAAGTCAAGGGGGGGGGGGCTCAGAAATTGATTTTTAGAGTATTAAGCTTCAGTCAAGCTAAATATACTTGCCATTAAGAAATCAAAAAGGATGTCCAGTAGTCTTCCCTTATCTATGATTTTGTTTTTCACAGTTTCTCTTACCTGCAGTCACCAGCATTCTGAAAATAATAAATGGAAATTCCAGAATTGAACAATTTGTAAGTTTAATTGCAGGACATTCTGAGTAACATGGTGAAGTGTCTGGTAGTCCCACTCTGCTCTATCCCAACTGAGATATGACTCATGCCATTGTCCAGCATATCCAGGCTATCTATGCGAACCCCCTGCTAGTCACTTACTAATCCTCTAGGTTTATCATTCAGCTGCAGAGTACCCTAAGGCTTATGTGCAAGTGACCCCAAGTTTAATTTTTAATGGTCTCAAAACAAGACTAGTGATCCTCTACTTGGATATTCCAAAGAGAACCTGTAAAGTGCTACCTTTAAGTGAAAAACTAAAAGTTCTTGTCTTCATTTGGAAAAAAAAATGATGCAATTGGTGGTTGCTAAGTTATACAATAAGAACAAATCTGTTACTATGCCAAATTTATAAAATAAACATCACCACAGATATGTTCATATAGGCAGAAAACAAAATATGTAGGGTTTGGTACTATTCATGGTTTCAGGCAAACACTGGGAATCTTGAAATGTATCCCTAAGAATAAAGGGAAAACTATGAAGGTATAACATGGAATTACCCCAATGTGTTTAACGCGAATTTTGCAGCGTAACTATGAAAATTATTAGTGAGTCTGCTAATTCAGAAGCTAGTCTATGTTTTCTGAATATAGAAAAAATACAATCTTAACATGTATGGATTGAGTGCTACTATGTGTCAGTATTGTACTAGACTCCAAACATACGTTATTACCTTCCATTTGCACATCCGCTCTGAAAGCTGCCCTTCCAGTGTCTGTCAAAGACGAGATTCCTAGCTTTGCTTCAAACTAGGTTTCCCACCATGCCTCAGTCCTTCTCCTGCCTTTCTCTTTCTCTTCTTTCTCTAGGTAGGTCTCTCTTTCTCTGCCTCCTTCCCTCCCTCCTTCCCTCCCTTCCTCCTTTCCTTCCTTCCCTCCCACTCTTGCTCTTTTTCTCTTCCCGTAGAGGAAGAAAACAACCCTAAGAATTTTGAAAAGTAAAATTATCTTGGCACGCGATGCTTGGTTGGTGGTACACAGCAGGGCACTGCCAAGGCTGGCTGAGTGGCTGACTGGCTGCTGTCTACTGGGTGGATGAGCCAGGCTTGTTTGTACTATCAGGCCCTGTCAGCACTGAACTTAGGGGGGGAACTCTGCTGAGCAGGAGTGACTCTAGCTAGCGTCCCATCTGCTCTGTGGGGAAATCATATTGCACTTCCCAGGGGGTGGGTGTAAGGAAACCATAGGAAGAGGCAGGACGGTAGTTGTCTGCTTGTGGAAGATGGGTGTGGGGTGTTTTCCACGGAAGCCTCTGTCAAAAGCTGGCAGGAAGTGCCTAACTTCCAGAGCGCTCTTCAGGCCCGCCACAGCCTCGGCAAAAGCTGCTTCTGAAAGCCAACATCAGTTGCTTCTGCTTCCACAAATATTATTCATGTTTATTTTCTTCTACGCTCTGATTACTGCTTTTCGGATTTATTCTTTTGCCAATCCATTAGCTGTTGGGGTCTCTCAGAATTTTCTCCTTAGCCCACTTGCCATCAAGTTTTCTCATCATTGGTCTGTCTGCTGACATGAAGTCTGCTCTCGTCTCTCAAATGGTGGCCAACAAGTCTTTATCTTTAGCCTCTGTCTCTTCCCTGCATCTGAGATGTGTGTTTCCGGTGTCTTCCTGTACCTCTTTGTGTTCACACTAGATTCAGCGAGCTCCTTGGATCCTAGTGACCTGCCTGTGAGCAGCTTTTCTCTCAGGACCTTCATCTTGGCTAAGGCATTCATTCAAGGCTCCAGCTTGGAAATGAGAACCTGGCACCCTGTCTATTTCTTCTGCTTCATACATTCCATCAGACGACAAGGCCTGTGGATTCTGGTTCTGTTGTGTCCCTCATACTGTCTTTTTCTTTTCTATACCCTGATTCATCGCTGCTCCCTGTTCTGACCACCATTGGCCTAAATTGTCCTCTTTCCCTTATTTTTTGTATCCTCATCAGGATCTGAAGATAGCAGAGATCTGCAGACATCTGTAAGAGATTGATGGTAAATTCATTAGGTTTCTGGGGCTGTGATGCGGTATCACTATAGAAAGTGCTTAACTGTTCTGTTATAGTACAGAAGCAACCATAGCAAATGATCACCAATCTGTTCCAATCAAACTTTGTTTCCCCTAAGAAGTGGTGAGCCTGATTTAGCCCATGGGTTATAGTTTGCCCACCCATCTTCAAAAGCATGAGAAATCACTTCTACCTTTCACCCATCAATCTCTCTTGCCTGGAGAAACCAAGCTAAGTCCTAGTTACCAACACAAGTCCTTGTGATGTGCTGGGCACTTCAGCATGCTCACAGTTTGAGAGCTTGCCAAGTGATTCAGGGAAAAAGAAGTGTCCTTCAAAACTCCTCAAACACTGGTGGGGTAAGACTCATATGGAGGACCCATCTAAAAAAGCAAATTCCTGAACTATACACTTGAGATCCAATAACATGTTCTGCAAGAATGCCTAGAAATTGATACTTTAACAAAACCCTGCACGATTCTGAGAAGCTCATTTCAGGATCACACCTTGATGCACAGTGACAAACTGCCCAGTCAGTATAGTGTTTTCCATGATCTGTCCTAACCTACTTGTTTTTAATCATTAGTTGAATCTATATGTCCAATGCTAGACCACGATTCTGCTCCAGGATGGAAACATCACCATACAACTGTGCCTAGCAGGTTGTCTGCACCAACCAGGAAAGAACCACACAGACAAGCATGTTGCTATCTGTTGTCAAATTCTGTTCAGCAGAGCTAATTCCACAGTGGGCACATGTCCCATCTAAAGATGGCAAATAGTACAAAGCTATTGCTAATTGCTTCTTTCTTTCTATTGTTTTCCATCAATGCAGTGTTTTCCCAAGTGACTGTTCTGAACCAGATGGTCTTAATGTTGGGATCTAAAAATAGATAAATGGATATAAATCTTTGCCCTCATGGGAATTAACATTGGAATGAGTGAGACAGAAAATATCTGATAGATAGATACATTGATAGATAGATAGATAGATAGATAGATAGATAGAAAAATGAATGAATGATACATCATATCAGAAGGCTTGTAGAGGTGATAGGGAAAACAAAGCAGGGAATTTTGGAAATGCAGGGTAAGGGAATTTCCCTGGAACTACTTTGATTCAGGCCACTCTAAATTATTCCTTCTTATCACCTTTCTCTGTTTCTCCCATTGTCAGATCACCTCCAGAGTTCTTCTAAAGATGGAAACACCTCATGTTTCCTACACATCTGTAACTCTGTTTTGCCCAGAGATATATATACCTGGTATTGCTAGATATGGTTTTAATATAAGAAAATCAGATTATCACAGTTTTCTATGACATCTACTGAAGCTGATTACTAATTCAACTGTGAAAACCTCTGGAAGACCTAGAGAAAATGTTTCTGAAGACCTCATCATCCACCATTGAAAGATCTCAGAGTAGAAATGTGGTGGTCCCAGCGATTCCTGTGAAACTTGCATAACTGTAAGTGTAGAGAGAGGCACTAGGATGGTTAAAGGAAGTCCTGTAAACTGCTGTGTGACAAGCACGATGAGGTGGCTGTAGCCTGAATAGGTGGTTTACTGCACAGATCTATTCCTCTAGCAACTGAGGAAATGTTGATCCAAGAAGGGCAGGGACTTTCCTAAGACTACCTAGACAGTAGTGGAAGAGTTGGAATAAAATCCAAGTATTTCTACTACTCACAGCTGGTTTGCTTATTAAAAATAGAATTTTGACTTTCAGAAAATTAAATGTAAGATACATATGCTTTAACGATATGATACGATACAGCTATAACAAAATACATTAGACCAGATAATTTATAGACACTAGGAATGTACTCCTTGTAGTTCTAGAGAATGGAAAGTCCAAGTGCTAACAGATGAGAGGTCTGGTAAGGGATTGCACTCAGCTTCCCTGATAGTGTCTTCTTGTTCCTTATTCAGTGAAGGAGGGGATAAGTGTTGTACCCTCACACGCAAGAGGAGAAAAGACACCAGGGTGTTCCTTTCAACTTCTTTTATTAATAAGGGCCTTCCTCCCATTAGGGAGTGAAGAGCCTTCATGATTTAATCACTGCCCTAAAAACACAGCATCTCAACACTATAGCATTTTTCAGATTCCAACATGAATTCTAGAAGGACACATTCCAGATCATAGCATCTATGACAGAAAAATAAATAGACAATCATGAAGCATCTCTTCTGCAAGGTGTTTGGCTTTGCATGATGACAGAAACAACAAAAAATATGACTGTGTCCTACATATATGCAAATATGTAGAAAAATATCTGAAAGAATATGAGGCATTCTGGTAATACTCTTGATGAATACAATTAATGATTAGTTACTCCAGAAAGGGAATTAGAATTGGGGTAAGGTGGCCAGAGAAGTTTGTAATCTTGTCTTTATTCTAAAGTTTTACCATTAAAATATGCAAATAAATTAATTTGTACAAATTACTTTTCCAAGAAAATCCATGAAGTTGCATGAGTAATAGTCCCAACAAAGCTGCATAAGTACAAACAAGCATATTATCTTGTGTAAAAAAAAAAAAACTGACAGTAAGATCAGAAATTTCTGGGATTTAGTTTAGATAGGAACCTAAAGAAATTAGTACGTAGCTTGGTTTTGTGTTATAGAAAAGGATTGGCAAAGAACTTATGAGCATTGTGCTTTCCACAATTAAATAAGAGCTTAAATCTGCTGGTAATCTTCCCAAAATCCAAAGCTCATAAGGAAAGAACAGTTCCTTTGCTAACCGAATAAGCCATATTTTTAACAGAAGTTGTATCTGATGAAAGACCTATGTTTAAGTTATAAAATGCAACAAGAAAAAAGAAATGCAGCATATGGAAGTGTTTCTACACCACTTCAAGTCAACAGAGACAATATTTTAAAAATAACCAGGAGAAATCTCCAGGATGTTTCTGTTTTATTATCTCTGTTCCCTGCATTGCCATTTTAGGGGACTGACACAAACTGGACATTACCAAAAATGTGATGGCCATGCTGATTGGGTGTCCGATTTTTCTTATCTGGGGCAGCTGGAAAGAAGAGCCTTCCTGGTAGTCTGTGCCTTGGGGAGGACTGTGCAGGTGACCTGGGACAGTGTAGGTGAGCAGAAGTAACAGCACTATGTAACCCCTAGAATGCAGAGAAGCTGGCTGTCTCCCCTGCTTCTGGGATAATCAAATTGCAGTGCATCCTTGGTTCTCACAGAGCAGATCTGTTTCCCTTAATAAAAATAAATTTTACCCTTCATACAAAGGGCTACCTAATCATGATTTGAGCAGTAACCCCCCCCTCAAAAAAAAAAAAACATGTTAACTTTTAAGATTGAGAATCTTTGGTGGGTCATATTTCTATCTTCTGGGCTATTATTTAGATAGATCTTACCAGGAAAGACTCTGAAGGCTCAAGGAGAAAATAAAAAGTCAACCCCTTTGAAGAGCACATGGGAAGCTGGGGTTCAGCACTTCATGACATAGAGATTCTTCTCCATCTGTGAGTTGACCTCGCTCAGGAATGGCCAGCCCTGTGCATTCGTATTCTCAAACCTCTTGTGTTGTTGGGCTGGCGGAACCGTGTGTGAGCCTGAATTACTGCACTGGCTGCAATAGCCCTATGTGAGGCTAGAGGAAGGTTGGCTGATCCATAATGAATGCTCTGTGTTTTTAAAGCAGGGTGAAGTATGCAAGACTGTAATTCTGCTTTGAAGTTTTCTGTCTTCCTCTCTGTAGTGGATCAAAGCCTCTTTTTTGCTTTCTTGCCAGAACTCATATAAGCTCTTGATACAATGCCCTCCTCTCAGTATGTCCTTCATTTCCCATTGCAAATCTCCTTCCTGCCAGGCTCTTGGTCAAAAGACCTGGTACCCACATTCTCCCTTCCGTGGTTTCCCCTCCTTTCTTTTCTTCCTCCTTCATTTTTTCTCTCTCCCTCCTTTTCTTCTCTCCTTACTTTCCTATTTCAGGGTCTCCCAGAAGCCCTTACCCTCAGAGCATAGAAGATAGCTACTGACTCTCTGAGAGTGTTCTGTAGTCTAATTTCTTGCTAGTAAAACAAGGACTACTGCTATTTTTCTTCTTTTCTTTTAAAAAAGCATAATCTGTATTGGAGGGAAAACTAGAGTGAATAAAGCCAGTGGAAATGGCTTCAGGGGTTGCTTTGGAAGCTGACAGGAATGGGAAACAAAGCATTTTAGTGCGTCTAAGAGGCCAGAGGACTAGTTCCTGGGCTATTTCTATGGCAGCACTAAATTTATTTTCCTCCTAACACCTAATGTTACAATGCCACAGTGCAGGCGCCTACCCTGGAACGTGACACCTGGGCCAGTTCTGGTGCCAAGGGTGGCTTTCGCACACCTGTTGCTGGGCAGCACATACTGACACAGTCCTGCCAGCCAGGCCCTGTTGCCAGTTGTTCAGCTTTAGATCTTGATGTACAACCCCTCTGGGCTAGCAAACCTGCCATCTAGGTACACTGACACACACATAAACATTTAAATTAAAATCTTAAAACCTTAAGACAAAGAGTTCTCAGAAAATAGAGGGTCTTATAGATGGCCATTTAGAAAAATTAATGCAAAACACCATCTGGTCAACCTTGGATCTAGGATGCTGCGGTCTGTAGAGAGAATGTCTGCTGCTGGCTCCGTCTGCTTCTGCCTGATTCTCAGGCAGCTCCTTCACTGAAGCCTGTCCAGTTTCTCCATTTTTTGTGCATCCTTTTCAGGTCTTGAACAGGGTGTTATTAAAAAGACTCTCTCTCTCACTATCGTTGTCTTGCTTAAATGTCTGTTTCCTAACATGGACGTCTGGCTTTCTCCAGGTCCCCAGAGTGTTCATTTAGCAAACACTGCCTGAGTGTCAGACCAGGTGCCAAGCCCTGCAGGGGACATAACTGTGAACAAGGGGCTATCCCACTCCTTCAACAAGAATATCATTCGGGGGAGAGGATAAGAAAGTTTAAATCACAAAGTTGGCATAGAGAAAGAGCCAGAGACTGTGGGTCAGGAGGGAACACACACATCTCATTTCCTCTGTTCACATCCTGGAGGGTGCCTTGGGTTCCTCTTGCCCAGGATGCTAGCTCCTGCTGCTCTCTGGAAAGAGTTGGTACCACCTGACTCTTGCCATGTCTCCTGGTAAGCGTCTGTGGACTGACAGGGGGATCCTCCATCGCACACCCATCCCTGGGCTCTCAAAGCATTACATCGAATGTTCCTTCCTCCCTTTCAAATCATGCCAAGGAAAGGATCTTGATATTACATTTTCAGGTTTATTGCGATTGCAGTCATGAAAGCAAAGCAAGACTCCTTCACATCAGCAAAATTCCTATTGAAGATGCGGTAAATAATGACTGAGGCTGTGCTATGTGGCAGGTGCTACATACCCACCTTCCACATGTTACTGCATGTAATCTTCCCAGAAAGTTCAAGAACTAATAATCCCTGTCCCCATTTCACATAGGAGGAATCTGAGGCACAGTGATTTTCAGTCTCTAGCCAAGTCTTTTTCATTCTATGAAACATCACCCCCAGCTGCAGGGTCTACAAACAGACTGGCCAGGTCTTTACAGTCTGTCCAGCAGATAGCAAATGGGTGCGGAAGGAGTTCCTTCAGAAAAACAGACGGGAATGGTCAAATAGCTTCTGTTAGGTTTTGAGTCTACTTTCTTGACCCTTTCTTGGAATCTGCTTTCTTTTCTCTTTCTGCTCAGCTGCAATTCCTTAGCTTCCACAGCAGCCTGGGTTGTATCTCCTGGCCAAAGCTGAAGTCCAAGAAAGAAAATTTGAGAACAGAAAAACACAACTGCATTCTTAAGCAGTCAGTCAACCGGATTGCAGACCTGGACATAGACTAGAGCGGGCCAACTCCTGACTTTCACTGCGCTTACTCCGGTTTCTCTGATGAAATGAGGTACTCCATCAAATTCACTAAGCACGGCTCCCACACAGGGCCCATCTGTAGGAATAGTTCAGCTCTCACCACCTGACCAAGGGTGCATCTTCATGTCTGGCTGTTTGGGTTCTTGCTCCTTCCCCATAAGATATAAGGATGGTATCTGTTTCTTCATATGTACTCCACCACCATCATGGTAGGTTTTGTAAGAACTGAGTGCTAAGCAGTGTCAGGAAAAGGAACTAGAAAAGAAAGATGAATTCCAGTGAAAGAAGAGAGGGGAATTGCATCTAGACTGAGTTATGCGAGGAAGGAACTGTGCTTCCAAGCTCCTAGCAAAGGTCGCTACTCTCTCTAGATTAATGGATATATGAGAGAGAGGTTATTTTTAGAGTCTATGTGGCCTAGAAAATAAATAGGACATCTATGGGACAGAGGCTGAAATCTGCTTGGCCTTCTATTCTGACCTATAAAGGATCTCAAATTTCCACCTTTGATGTCATTTCTAAATGATTTGCCCATTATTTGGTGTGTGCTAAACATTAGCTTATTAAACACAGATATTTATAAAATGCAATGAAAAATCAAGCTTTGTCCATATTATTTCACTTTGTAAAGTACCACCGGAAGCTTCACAAGTGCTAGGGGGAAGAACCCCTCGAGATCTTTGAGGCCTAACTTTCAGGCCTCCCAGAGCATGAACATGTGGCCCTACACCGGGCTAGTGCCAAACTGTTCACTATCACTTATTTCTTCCAGATGTTTCTAAGTTTCTCATGAGCTTGTCTGAAATACACAACAATCATGCTATTTTCCAACAAGCCTGGAGTTGCTCTAGCTCAGTTGTAATTTTGAAACTGTGAATCCTTCTTCGAAATAACAGTAGCATATATCTTTACTTTGCTGAAGCCCTCCCTGTTTAATTTTCAAAAGACAGCAGGGTTGCCTCCCCTGAACAATTCTCTATAAATAGTGTTGTATGTGTGTTTATATGTGTGTGTACCTGCTTCTAAATACATGCACAAACACAAACACACACAGAGAGACACATGCAAGCACACACGTGCATGTGTGCACACATACATACATCTTTTGCATGAAAGGAAATAGCATGTACCTGACCTCCTTTCAGGAATCCCAGCCAGACACACCTATGAGGCTAAGTCATTTGTGAGAACATCAGCCCACCAACTTAGTATCTCCAAGCATCCAACATTTTGCTCCCATCACAAAGAGTTTAATTTTTTAACTGTGCATCTCAGTTACGCTCTATAGCCTGACCGTACTCCATAGCAGAACAGCTACATATCCATCTGTGTGTGGAATAGTATGTATGTCTAGTTTCCACCAGGACCTAGGAATACAATTCTGAGCAAGGTGTTTGTGCACCTTATCTTTTCGTGTTTACATTACCTCACCCCCCAAAACCATCACAGTAAATATCTATGGCGTTTCACAGGGATCAAAGAAAATCTTACCTCGTCAAATTCTTGACAACCTTTCCAGTTTATGCTTAATGCTTTAAGCTCTAAAATCAACCTTCCCGTTCCGAAGACTACCTCCAAATCCTTGCTCTATCCTCTCTCAAAAGTCCATGAGTTTGGATCGCATATTTATTATTAAGTAAGGGTGCCGGGAATTATTTTGCTCTTCATGCTTTACACTCCCTGGGAACACGCTGACTCGCCTTCTGAAGTTGGCAGGGAAGCATGGGAGGGTAAGTCTTCATGCAAATGTTATCAAGAGCCAGAAGCCACACATTTCCAAAGCGTAAATATGCGGCCAGTGTCTGGGGCCTGGGATTCAGCACCATGTGAGAGTGTTAAAATAAAATAAGGTTGACAGGGCCACTCCATCAGAAACAGGCAACCAATTAGACGTTATGAAATGCTTATAAGCCTGGGGAGCAAGGTGCTCAAAGACAATTACCACCTAAACAGTTCATTAATGAAATAATGATCAATTATAATTACTAATTAAAATGCAGGATTATACTGTTGGTTTTGAGCATTAATGGGAGTAATGACATTACCATTTTTAATGGAATTCCAGGGAAGGAAATTATAACAACTCACAGAAAAGATATGGCTTGCAACTATGATTAGCAGTTATTGTCAAACCCAGGGGCATGGAATTTTCCCTGCTGGTGAACTTAAGTTAAGTAAGTTTAATGCAGTGTAATTTAATTACTAAGCATAGTTTTCTTCTTAGTGGGAAGAAATACCAGGTTTATGCTTTAAAGAACAAAAAGAAGGATGTAAATAGCTATGGGTAATGATTGGATACTAGAAAAAAAAATCAAAGAGCATTTAGCTGTCTTTTGCATAATATTTGAGGATAGTTGTGTCCTGGCTCATTTGTAAATTTTGTTTAATTAATGCTTTGAGAATTAACAACAAAGTAACCTATGCAGACAAGGACTATATGGTACTGTTGAGTGTAACAAGAAAGTGAGTTTCCCTAGAAAGGCTGTCTCCACTGAATAATTAATGCACAGGCATTTTTATAAATGTCAAATTCCCATAAGAAGTAGAAACTTGACCCTCAGTAATAAACCATTTAGGATTCATTAAATATAAGTATCATTTTTAACCTGTTCGAAATGGCATAATGCAGTATGTCGGCTGCAGTTGCAATGTAAAAATGTCCAGCTGTTGGCTTTGGGGTGGCTGGAATTACCCCCATAGGTGCTGTCACTTCTCAGCCTAACTCTTGAGTTAACTCCTGAGGAAGGATCCATTTCCTTTCATAAGTCCAACTAACCCTTGAATGTTACTCTTCAAAAATAAGGAGGAATCAGACCCTGTTTAGGACTCTCTCCTATGGCTCACCATTGGCCTTTTGGATTGTATGACTCTTTCTTGTGGGGGCTGTCACTGTTGAATACTGAGCAGCATCCCTGGGTTTTAACCACTAAATGCCAGTAGCACTTGCATACCTGCAGTTGTGTGAATCAAACATGTACCCAGCCTTGCCTAATGGCTCCTGGCAGGACTCAATGGAAGGGATACTGGAGTACATCCATCCTTTGCTACACAATTTTCATGTAGAGAGATGGGACACCAAGGCCTTTTTCCCAGGAAGCAGCTTTATTTGTGCTGGCACTGACTCAGAGGATTAGTATCCAAAGCCTGAGTTTGAAACATGACACATTTACACCCCTTTATAAAATTCTGTGTCTTTATCTCCCTTATATGGGCATATACTAACATTTTACAGTCTGTTTGGGTATGATTTATGTTACAAAGTTATATCAGAACTACATCTGTGTACACAGAGGCTGGTATCACTACTTTTTAAAAAATTCCCACCCCAACATGTTGGCAGAGACTCTACCATATTCCTCCACTTTGGTGCTTGGATCCCACCCGATCTGGGGTCAAAGAGCATCACCCTGGTTCAGAGATTTATATTTCCATAACATTATCACATGTGTGGCTGTTTTTCTTTCAGTCATTGTCTCAATGAGGCTAGAGGCAGAATTTGTAACCAAGGGAGCCAGGCAAGGCAGGATCAAACAGGTTCCCCAAATCAAAAGTGAAATACCTCTGCGGGTTTCAAATCCCCTGAGAGCTGAAAGCCATCCCCCAAATAGTTCCCAGGGTCCCAACCTTTCCAGGTATGGGTAGGAACATTAGCAGTTTTCCTCATTGGATATGTAATCTACTCTATGACTTTTTCCTCATGACCTATTTGTGGGCCACAGTTAGTTTAGGTTAAATTTTTCACAAACCCCTCCCTCGGAAGCAAGTAGATAATCTAAGGTCAAGCAATTTTGATAGATGATAACACACATTTTGGGTAACAAGTGAAGAGCTTTGGCAGTTGCATTAGTTCTAATTTCTGCTTACAGTCTAATTTTTCAGTTTATCATGTAAGTGGGGATACGGTAGCCCAGAACCCATCCTCTGCCTAGGTGGATGGAGCGTAATACTGAATATGCATTCAGGGGCCATTCATTGTCTTTCCAATTGCCATTTTACAGGGTTATGTTGTTTTCTTTGGGTCCCCTGTCCCTGTACACTTGGACTTCCAGATATTTTCCCCTGGCAAGTAGGAGTAAGAAAAAAAAGATGAATGGATTGTCCCTATTACAAAAGACCCTGACAAGTTTTAGGGAAGTACAGAACAGGCAGTTCTTCCACATGTCCAATACAATCCATCTGGGGTCTGCCATTCAATGTCCACATTGACAGTCCCAGAACCTCCTTAGGTGAGAAAAGTTAACAAAGGTTGACAGCTATGTCAGGGAAGCCCCACTGTTGGTTCTTCCAGGAAGTTGAGTTGTAGGACCTCTGACCCAGACATGTTAGCCTCCCTACAGAGATGCTGAACTTCCCTCCCCACCAGGTAAGATAGTTTCTTCCAATTATTGATGTCTTGAGAAGCCAAATCCCTGAGGTAGAAATGAGGTACCCTGTGCAGTATAAGGAAGGCTCATGGAGATCTAGCTCTCTAGTTTCCCATGACCATTGATCCCACACATTGGTCCCCCACATACTTAACTATAAGAGACTGTTACAGTCTAGGCTACAGTCTCTGCTAGGGTTATGGCAAAAATCAGGGCTGGAAACCAAATTCAGCTGAAAGAAAGGGGCTGCAGGACATTACAGATAGCCACACAAAGGGCGCTGTCCTTCTATGTTGCCAGTAGACAGTGTCCTCAGATTTCTACCATGCGTAGACTAATCAGCCTCTGGTGTGACTAGAGCAGAGCTGTTGTCTTTCAATAGTGTTCCCGAGGTCGAGGTCTGCTAATTCTGGATCATCAGCTTGCACAGCACTGATGAGTTAAGGATGCAGTTCCAGTCTGGAGATGTTGGCTCTCCTTTGCTGTAGTGAATTCAGGGGACTAACTCATCTACCTTTTCTGCAGTGGAGGTGAATAGGATAACAGTGAATGGGTCTGCCATGGTTTATGTCAGTGGCCCCTAAGCCTCATGAATTATGGACTTGACGAAATCTAGAATTTGTGATTGGTTCATTGTCTAGCGCTTGGATTGGTGGTGTGAGTGCTACACCCACCTGGGGGTGAATACAGGATAAGACGTAAGGGCAGGAAGAAAGTGTGTGTCTCTCTCTTTTGCCGGTTCATATCATGCTGTTTGCAGTGGCCATAAGTGGCTGCCCCACCATACCACGCCATGTGTTGGAGCCAAATGAGTATGGACTGAAACCTCCAAGAACTGTAAGAAATAACCCTTTCCTTCCTTCATTTTGGGTGTCAGGTATTTTGTTCCAGCAATGAGTAAAAAGTAACCAAGACAGGATCCTTCCAGAGAGGTTTCAGGGTTTAGACATTCCATTCTTTTATCCCATACAGTGTCCAGTGAAAGACTGAGTGTCTGTCATCAAACTCACAAGCAACGTTCCTTAATTCATTGGTATAGAGCGGCAAAGGCTGAGCCTAAGGCTTGCATCTACTGTCTTAGCATAAGATTCCCAATCTCTTCTAAATCCCCTCTTAGGCCCTCAATGAGAGGATGGAGCTGCCCATAAAGCATTGCAAAAGGTGAAAGCCTAAAGGGTTGTCAGGCAGGGTTACTAAAGGAGGCTGGGGACCTGGGAAACTGAATGTCCTTGGCATGAGGTGCTCCCCAAGTCCAGACTGAACACATTCCTTATAACTGTAGCAACCACAGCCCAGATGCATGGGATGGAAGAGGGTAGCCTAGGGTGAAATAAAGTTTAAGACAGAGGCACCCCTGTTTATGTCCTTTGATAGAAAGGACAGGACAGCAGCTTCTCACAGTCCACCCCCTCCCATATCTTTGTATTCTTCCCTTCAAACTCTGTGACCAGAAGTTCATTCTCTATGTTGTATTCCTTCCTCTGGAGCATGTCACCAGATAAGGTGGGGGAGATTGGTAAGGGCAGTCTCTAGGAAAGAATAAATAAACTTTAAAGCACATGTGACCAAAACATGAGCACTAGAATTAAAAGGACAATTGTCACCAGCAGGCTCTTAGACATATCTCCTGGTGTGGCTGGACACTGCCATCAGAAATTAGCTATTGGACCCCTGTGTTTGTCTAGCCTACATTACTATAACTTTGTATCTTCGATTGTGCTTTTCTGCTGGGTGTTTAAAATAAAGTCAAAGTCAGACCATTGTTAATCAAAATTAACTCTTTTTTTTTTGCCAAATACCAAAGTCAGTTAGGGCTTCCAGGGTTTATTTGTGGGACCATGTATAGCGCTCCATCACCAATTCTGCCAGTGTTAGCTACCAGATGAGTCACAGTTTTGCTTGACCATGTAGGTTCCTGTAGAAGCACAGAAGACATTTCTCTCTTTAGTGATCCTGCTTTTTAGCACACTGTACCTCAGTTGGTTCTTGTGCTTTGGTGTCTAACAATCTCCTGGCTCAAGAGGTTGATTGGGTTACCAAAGTTGTAGGGTCCTGGGTCTTTGTTAATATTGAAGTGCCAGGGCCAAAATATTGGCTGTCCTTTTAGCCTAGTAACCTTTTTAGCTTTGGTCCTAAACCTCAGTTGTTGAATACTCAGGAAATCAGTTAAGCCAGCATTATAGTGAGACTAATAGGTTTAATCTTATGGTCTTGTGTAGATACCAACCACCTTGACATATGTAGTATGACCAGGGAACTGTTCTTTCCTACCAACTGTGTTTGTTTTAGAAGTTGAACATTATTAACAGATAACAGATATTAACAGATAACAGTTATAAAGTTTTATAAAGGCAACTGGAGATCAAGGACAATATAACACATTATAACAACAATCATAATATCATTATATGAGAACCATTCAGTTTTTGCTGGGTAAAACATTTTCTGAAACATGTTTAAATTTTTATCTTAGTATCATGGACTGGTCAGTGAAGGTTTGACTAAAAGAGACAAGTGGTATGGTTTGAAGACTCCAGGACTATCACAGCCCTCTAGTAGAATTAGATTCTCTGGGGGCTGAAACATCTCTGAGAAGCCTGTATTTATCTGGTTTTCAAACAAAGGGAGAGGGTACAGAGGAAAACAAGGGTAATGAGCAGGACCTTGGGTGCCAATTCAAAGACTTCTCCAAGTAGTAAATTATGCTAATTAGGAGAACTCTCTGATCTACAGCTTAACATTCACCAGAGGAGTGAGACAACTGCAGTTACAGTCTCGGTTTAGTTAATTGGGGTTGGTGCCAGGTGTCTTCAACTGTGGTCTTATCTTGTCCTTTGAAGCATCAGGGCATCACAGGCTACTACAGCCTCAGCTGAGAATCGTGACTCATAAAGGTTCAATTCCTATGACTCCACTGCCCATCTCCAGACCAGAGCCTAGTCCTGGGACAGACTCACAAGTAAATATACAAAGCCAATTGATTAATTTTAAATTATTCTCAGAGCTGCTTCATAGTGCTCTCCATTATCTTAGTATAAATGACTTTGTAGTCAGTTTTCTTTATCTAATTACAATATATCAAATGAAACTTACCTAACTTGTTGTCTTTTAATCACTTTCTGTTAACAGAGTGATATTTAAGTGGAATGTTTTACAGATATACTTTATAGGTCATTTAGGTAATTAATGCTTAATCTCTAATTATTATTAATGACATTGTTGTAACTATACATGGTATAGACGTATCAAACTGCCATAACACAGAGCCCGAGGATGTAGCTCAGTGACCCAGCACCTGCCTGGCAAGTACAGCTTGATTCCCTTTACCAAAAAAACCCCAAACAATCAAACAAATAAAAAACTGTCATAACATAATTATATAACAATCACTTAAACCTAAACCTGAAAAAGTATTTCAAGATGAATAACTGTAGTTTGGGAGTCACTAACATGATAAGATGTCTTTTTCAAGTCCTGCCTCTTAGAAAGACCAATACATTTAGGGAAACCCTAAAGTTATTTAATATACCATGAGGTTTGCAATAATATAGAAATCTTTATATATACTTACTTAGTTTTTACTCTTAAGGCAAAAGTTAGATTTTTTTAACAGCTTTATACAGATTTCTTGTCAATTCTGTATTGCCAATAATTAAGGAACATGTTCAGAACTCTTATAAACTTAGGAGACAGTGTTAATGACCACATACAGACTTACTACCCAATATAAATCTCATTTATACAATAACAAAATGTTTATTTAATCAAAGTCAATAACGTAAATTAATCATGAGCATCTGAAAATCTTACTGTCTTAGGGAAAGAGAGCGTGGTCTTCTAACCAGGTTATTAATTTATTTAATAGCTATTGGGATGTGGCTCTGTAAGATCCTGGGAAAACTGGAAAGCCATCCATTACTGGAGAAACTGAGCAAACTTTGGTTTGGCAGCTGTTTTTACAAACAGAGAGGAATTTTGTCCAGTGGTTCCCCAAATTCAAGGAGTTCTCACTTAGTCACCTTAATAATTGCTTTAGATGACTCATCATAGCAGTTAACATTGTGAGCTATTTTATATATTTTCTTTGACCAAGGAAAAACACAGACAATAGTAAGCACTGAATTTATGAAATGAATTTTGGACATTATCTTGGTTACCTAGGTTATCTAACAATCTGGAGAAAACATCACCAAACTTTAAAATATCTTTATTCTTACCAACTGATTTAAATTAGTCTATCGTGTAGCTATAGGAACCACAAACATTTGAACTAATATCATGAGTGTTTACTTATCTATAAAGGTAACCTATGTAGAACATGTAATTTAAGATTCAAATGAAGAAACATACACAGTGTAAATCATATGTAATCTTTATGTTCTTTATTTGTAAGTGCCATGTGATATTGAAATCTCTTATCCCTCATCCTGTAATCTCATAAGTGGACTTAGATTTTTTTTTCTTTCTTTCTTTTTTGTTTTTTGGTACCAGGCAGGTATTGTGCCTCTGAGCTACATCCCCAGCCTGGATTTAACTATTTCTAAAATCCTAGGTAACTGGTTTTCATGTGGGAGGCCAAAAGAGCCAAAAATAATAAATAAATAAAATTGCTTTAGGTAACTTAAAGCAATAAATAAAAAAGACAAACATGTAAGGCATTATTTTTAGATCAGTGTGCACTCTTAGAAATACTAGCCAAGTTAAACTTCAGCTATAATAATCTGTTGTAGGTTCAATATACATGAACTGGTCATAACTTTTTGGGGTAACCCCTTAGCATAGACATTTCTTGCCATAAAGTAATACCAGTAAGGAAGTGGGAGAGGAAGACTTCTTACTATAGACCTTTAATTAGAAAGAATGTTGGCAGGGAGAGCCTTGAAGTATTGTCTTTCTATTTTCTAATTTATTTTTGGAGGGAAAAAATCAACTCATTTTAAAATTCTTTTTGGTACTGGGGACTGAACTCATGACCTTGCACTTGCCAGGCAGGTGCCTATGCCACTGAGCTAAATCCCCAGCCCTTAACTTCTAATTTAATTGTAGATCACATAGCAAGGAAACCAGAGGCCAAGAGCCCCCACCTTTCCTACCTGGTGCGAGGCCCTAGGCTCTTCTACTCTTTAGCTCCTTTCCTTTTTGGTAAACAGAAAAAAGTTAAAGGGGGTCTAAGTTGTTCCCTTTTTATTTTTAGCCCAACTTTTAATTTAAGATCATTTTTCTATAATTTTGGTTATACTTTTCTTCTTTTTCCTTTGGTCTCAGATTGTTGCTTTTTTTAATTTGACTGGCTGTCAACAGACTTTCAAGTAACCTTGAATTAATACTCTTCTGTTAACAACTACAGAAAAGAGAGAAGAGAGCAAGTTAACCCTGTAATTGTAGTTTAAGAATTTACAACCCATAAGAAGTGTTTTCAGTGTATTAATAAATAAAAAATACCAACATAAATTGGAAGCCAAAAGTCAATTTATTAATTAGCGAAGATTTGTGATAATCTGACTCTGGGTTGGCTCCCACAGTATGAACGTTTTGTGACTGTTTTTATTGGGGCAGAGGGAGTTGTGTCCAATTTTCTCCCAAGCTGAGGAAAATGGCGGTCTTTCTCCCCTCACACAGCTGTGGCCATGACACCAGCCATTGGGCCTCTCTAGACCTGTGCCAGCTCCGGTCTAGATGGCGCCATTAGCCTGGAGTGTTGGAAGTTACGGGCTGGGGATAGGGATTCCAGAGGATCCCATGTACAGAAGGGATCCAGAGTCTTTTCTTGTTAAGTCCCCAGGTTTTCAGGGGAAAGAAGAAAATTAATCCCTGTCACCAACATGGAGTGTAGTTTCTGTCCTCCAAAGACCCCCATCTTTTATTATTAATAAATTCAGTCAACAACTGACTTACCTACCTCAGCCTCCCAAGGTGCTGGGATTCCAGGCGTGTGCTATGACAACCACTGCGTCTTGTTCTTAAAAAGTAAGAATTGCTGTTTATGGATCAAAACATTGCCGTCACAGTGGCATTCAGTGTGTCAAAGTGAGGACTACTCACTCTGGCGATCCGGTGCTGCTTTGTCATCCCATCCATGCACGGATGATTCTTCTCCCTTATGCACCAAAGCTGCTGGTGCTGGGAGCCACCCACCATTGACTTGGACTTACAGGGAATGAAGTGACTCACCAAGGAATGCAGTGACTCACCTTTTTTGCCTATCTCCTTTTCTCTCTCCTTTCTTTCCTTCTTCTCTTCTTTCCTTCCCTCTCCCTCTCTTCTCTTCCCTCTCTTCCTTATTTTTCCCTGAAAATACTATGGGCTAGGGGAACACATGAGCTCACCCATCTGAGAAAGTTTTTCTCGGAATGTTTGTAAAGTTTGAAAACAAAACACAGAGGTTTTTGTTTTTTGTTTTTTTTTTATAGGACATAGATTTGATTTCTTGATTTTAAAAGCACACTTTTAATTCTGTGTGGGCAGGCAGGATGCCCACACATGGACTAAAAAAACAAACATGAAACTCTTTGGAATATCGGTGTGACTACATAAAAGCAGAAACTGATTTGTCTAATGGCTTTTCTATCTTTGACTTTTAATTGAATCAAAATGAGCAGTTATTCCTTGGCACCTCATAGCCATCGCCTCTGCATTCTGTTAAAATAAAGTGGAAGTGATGTGCTCAGTGCAGATGTGTTGTCTGTGGGTGGCAGCGGTGACAAAGAGTGTCCTTGAGGTTGTCGAGTCCATGTGGCACAGTCACTGGGCACACTGTGTTTCCCGGTGAGAAGCCAAGATTGGTCTGTTATTGATGATCCAAGGGGTTCTGATTTCGTCTGGAAACAACAGTTCCACCTTTGCCTGATCACAAATCACACTCTGGCTGGAGAGCAGGCCATTATAAGACTGGTCACTCTCCAGTATTCCACTTTGAACAAACATGTTTTAAATTAAGCGGCCAAACACACAGTTCAGGAGTCTGAACCAGCAAAGGAGAAATCTACTTGGCTGAAAACCTGAGTAAGTCTTATTAATTCAGAGAGTAGGAAGCTTACATGTGCTAATTACCAAAACTACTAATTAGCTTTAATTATAAGCTTGGAAGGAAGTTTAAGTGTGTTGCATTTGATAGTACTGTTGACCTTTTCAGTGTACTTGGTGGGAGGAGGAGGCTGCAGAAGCCGAAAGGAGGTGTTATAAAATTCATCAGAGAACAATTAATTTAGTCTTCTGATGAATATGCTATAAATTAGCACATCTGTGCAAATCAGGACATAAAGGCCCTTTAATAGAGCCTTACCAATGTCAACTCTGAGTGTTCCAGCCAGCCAAAAAAATGTACTCATTTGGTGTGTTATTTTTTATTCTGCTACTGTTGTAAACCAAGTGACAGGCTGGGTCTGGCCAGATGGATGCTGTTATATATGTAAATCATAAATAAAACAAAGTCTGGATTTGACTGATGTTGAAGAATCACTGAGAGAATTATCTTCTCAGGTGCTCAGAACCTGTCTCATGCCAAAGTTTGGGAATATTGTCCTGTCAGCCTCTCACCCAGAGGCTCAAGCCACTCCTCTGATGTGGCTGGGATGCTCCAATCTGTTTTTCCAGAGCAAGGCAGCTCCTCATCTGGTGTCTCCACTAATACAGGTGATGACAGCTTGCTGGGATCACGGATGAAGCATTTCACACCCCACCTTCCCCCTCCTCATCTAAGGAGCTGCCTTGCAAGCCCAGAAGAGACCCTAGGAGCAGCCCAGCATCTGGGTGCTTGCTTATAAACTCTTAAATTCCTCTATCCCCCAGCCTTGAAAGTGCTTTGGTTTGGCTCTAATCTCTCAGTGCTGATGTACCCTAGTAACCACCAGAGGGATCCCACATAATGTGATGAAATTATACTCAACATGGAGGGATCACAGCTCTGCCAGCATGTGACAGCCTGCAAGGGCAGGCCTTGCTCTGGAAAAGCAGAATGAGGAAGAATAAACATTGTAAAAGGAGGCTTTGCTTGGCAGCTTCAGAAAAGATGGAGAGAGAAGTCTGCAGCCGAAGGGGTCTGCAGGTCAGTCCTGCCCTCCTCCTGGAAACAAGCCAAACAAACACAACAGATCTGGCCATGGAAAGGAAGTCCTATAGTGAGTGCAATCAGATCCCACTAGTTTCTAAACCTGTTTTTGGAATTTGAACACCAAATATAACAAGATCTAGTTATAGGAACTAGAATATTTTTCCATTTTTTAAAGTAGATTTGTATATTGTATAAAAGAAATCAAAATGTACTCTAAATTAGTTTGCTAAGTGTCTTAAACTGCTAGAAATATATTCTGTCCAGTTCTGGAGGCCAGTAACCTGACATAAGGTGTAGCATGGTTAAGTGTTCTAACACACTCTTCACTTTCTCTTTCTGGCCTGGTGGCTGGGCACAGTCTTTGGCATCCCTGGTACATCATTCCACTTTCTGTCTCCATCTCCACATGTTGCTTTTCTGTGGATACTTGTACATGCCCACATTTCTCTCTGCTTATCGGAAAGCCAGTCATTGGACTGGGGCATACTCTAACCCAGCATAACCTCATCTTATTTGTTATATCTCCTCAGTCCCTATTTCCAAATAGTCTCACATTCTGAGATTCCAGATGGACATGAATTTTTTGATAACACTCTTTAACCTAATATATAGTCCTTAATTATTTTTTAAAAAATAAAAGAACAACCAAAAAGAGGCAGACAAACAGAACAGCCGGGCATGTTGGTGCATGCCTATTGTCCCAGCACTCCAGAGGCTGAGGCATGAGGATTGCTATGAGTTCAAGTTCAGACTGGGCTATGTGGTGAGTTCAAGGACAGTCTGGCATCTATAATGAGGCCTGTCTGAATAAAACTAAAATAACTACAGCAGCACCAACAAAATAAAAATAACTTTCAGCCATGACACAAAACAGCTCTGACCTTGTGCTAATGTGATTTCCAGCCATTGGATGAATTCCATTATCGTCATCTGGAAAATACTTTCACTACTTCCTTTAGTTTCCTTTCTGCTTTTTAAGATCTAGTTTCTCGAACACAATGCCACTCCTCAGAGCTGCTGGAAATCTCACATGGTGTCTTTTTTAGTGGCTTCTGTGTGTGTTGCACACAGAACACCAAAAACCATTGTTTCCACCTTGCAGTCCCTTTGCAGCTAATTTTATTGCCTTCAACTGTCAGGTTTTATAGATTATCCTTGAGTTTATTGGGCCAAATCAATGTAGTTAAAGCTCAGGCGATCTTTGCTTATCCTTGTTCTTAATACATGCCTGGCTGTGCTAACAACCAACTGAAACTCCACATCAGCCCAGCAGAAAGCTGGATGTGCAGGTCAAACATGCTCTAGTGAGAAGACAGGTGGCATACAGGCAAACGGGGGAACAAGTGTCAACAGAACAGGAAGGAGAAGGAAGTGAGACAGGAGGAGCTAGGAGGAGCACAGTTTGCAGGACATGAGCTTTACCATACAGTGGAACATGGTGCCACCAGCAGAGTTGAGATGGTAGGAGGAGGTCACCCCAAGGTTTGTGGGAGAGCCACCGGCTCTAAGCAGGGGAGCCCCAAAGAGCCATCTCTTCCAGCCTTCTTGCACCAGAGCCCTTTACACAATATTCATACTGAGAAGACTTCTACTCTTGCCTGAATTTAAGTGTGCTGGACCCACTACTGAACCCCTCTTCAAAGCATGTTGTTCACCTGGGTTCCTAGTTATGTTATAAAATGTGGAGGATGGATAAAGGGGAGTTATTACATAATGGGTGTGGGGTTTCCTTAAGGATTGCTGAACTAGATAGTGGTGATAGCTGTACAACTCTGTGAATGTACTAAATGCCACTGAATTCTGTACTTTAAAATAGTTCAACGGTGAATTTCACGTGTGTTTCACCACAATAACAATGAGCTATCTGTGAAGCCCAGCTGCTTAGGATGCCGAGGCAACAGGGTTATATGTTTGAGGTCAGCCTGGGCAGCTTAGGTCCTGAATCAAAATAAAAATAAAGAGATCTAGGGTTATAGCTTAGTGGTAGAGGATTTCTGAGTATGAGCCCCAGTATCACACAAAATTAATAATAATAAATAATAATAGTAATAATGATATGCTTCTTTCTGATCTGCCTACTAGATCTCTACCTGCCCCTAACACCAAACCTAAGTCTTAATTCCTCTTCTATGGAGCTATATCTTTAATGTTCTTTTCTCTTGCTTCTATGGTCACCACCATCCACCTCCCTCCACCTAATCTATGTTCTCCAACTAATCACCTGTGTCCCTCAGTTGTTTATCTTTGAAGTCCCTTATCCTGGATGCCTTCCACTGGGAATATTCCCTTCTCCTATTTCTTTTTTGAAATTACTGCTGTGAACGTGACCGGCATATCTTACGGGATCATCACTTATATTACCCAGGGCTCGGCAGGCCCTGGTCCTGACCTTACATCACTGCATCTTTAAACAAGCTATCCAGCCTTTCTGAGTCCCCACTTCTTCAGCTGTGAAATGAAAGCCTAGATATGTTCTAATTCTCAAATGCTATATCCTGTGCCCAGCTCTGGACCTTATTCCCACTGAAGGCACCCAGGTGTGTTCTGCTACTTAGCATCCCTGCTCCACTACGAATTCCTACTGGCCAGCAGTTAATTAAGGCATCACATCTTTCTCAACAGTATTAAGCTAGATCTCCTCCCACCCCACTCCAAGTGTGTAAGTTTGGATCTAATAGGCATGCTGAAGGACTTCACTGATTAAATCCTATCTGATAGATGTAGCACAGCATTCTAAAATGCAGTATCTTTGTCTTCATTACATTGTCTAACCTCCCATGTTTTTCCTGTTTGGTGTGACATGGAATTCTGTACCAAGCAAGTCTCATACTCAAATTTGGAATGACAGGTAGGACTTCATGACATCCTGCTAGCGAGGGCTCCCTTCTCACTCCCCAGAGCCACATCAGTGACTCCTTATGACTCCGTGATGTCTTAAACTGTCTTGAACTGAGATGAGACAGTCAATGGAAAGAAGTCTGTTGTGAGCCTCTCTTTACTCTTTCTAAAAAGAGTTTCATTCTCTCGTGAGGTGAGAAATGTACTTGTGTTCTAATGGTTCACATTTGATTTTCCGTTGTTCTTACTACTGTTGTTTCTCCCATGATGATTTAGGACAAGTCACTAGGGTGATACTCCCATGTCTCTGAAGTATTCTACCCCTACACATTATAGATGTACATATATATGATCTGCTAGTCTATAATGACTCACTGAAGAGCAGCAGTCACTATGGATAATGGGAAAGGCAAGTGGACAAAAGTCATGTTGGCTGGAAATGCCACTGCAAACCTGAAAGTGCTGCCTTAAAATGCTTAAGGTAGCCATCACCAGCCTGGCTAGAGAAGTAGAAAAGAGCACAGGAAACAGCACACAACTTGGAAGATCAAGAATTAGGTTAAATTCCCTCCACTTGCCAGTTGTGTGGCTATAGATAGGGTTTGCTTCTCTGTGCTTCAATTACCTTTTTTGAAAAATGAAGATTAAATGAGGTTTAAGTAGTGCTATGTACTAAACGTGGTGCTTCATGTGGTACTCTTTAAAGACCACTTCCTTCCCTTCCCCTCTTTGATGGATTTTAAGGATCCTGAGGGATAATCTACATGAAAATGAATATTATAAGGTCCAAGGCATTTTCTGTGTTATGTAGCAAGGAGCGTAACCAGTTGGGTAAATTGTGGTCCTCTCTAAGCTTTGGTCCTTTTCTAGCATTCTGGGAAAGAATCTCTCTTTTTATCCCCCATGAACAAGGATCCCAGGGGAATTATACATTGTGCCATGTAGAAAAAAGAGCAGAAAATGAATCCAGGGGAAACTCTCCAAGGCCTGTGTGTTCAAATTCTTCTCTGTGACCCTTTGCCTTCAGTGATAGGACTGTTTCTGTTCTCCAAGAATGAGGGGGTGAGCTGGGAGAAGATCAGAGAGCCTTTTCTGCTCTTGCCACTTTTTATTAAAATATTCAGTCTGCTAGGGTGCCATATTTTGGGGTATTATGTTCCGAACCCTATCACTCTCATTTGTAACATGTAGACTGCTTTAGAGTGCCTTTAATATTCCTACTGGAAATAGGAAATTTGAGGACAGTCATCACCCATATACCTGGCCTGGTGCTTGACTGCACAGGTTCTGAAACAGTAAGTTCGCAGAGTGGGGAACCCCACAGAGGCATGCTGAGTCTTTGATTTCATGCTCCTGGCAGGCTTCCCCTGTTCAAGCTAGATGCAAAAGGGTTCTGCCTCTCACTGTAGACAGACACAAGCTTGGAAACAAGCCTACAGAAGAGTGTCATCCCCATGCCCTGTGTCCTCCAGTCTATAGCAGATTACAATTGCATCTGTCCAATAGCAGGTGAGCAGGAGTCCAGAGAGTGCCCTGCCCGGAAGACTTTGTGTACCTCCAGAACAACTGACCTTGACAATTCCCTCTGGCCTTTGTAGGATGGGTAACACCAGGAGTCACCTCCCTCTCCCATTCCTGGAAGACAGAGTCAACAAAGAGGACCTCAAAGGAACAAAGGTGGCTGTGTCTTTGTTTTCATGGAAAAACCCAGCCAAGGGGGATAAGAGGATAACAACTTTTGACTCTGAAATGCTGCAGTGCAGATAGCGTGTGGCCCACCAAGTCTCTTCCACCTTGACTTCCCTACAACAGGCCCTTCTTGAATTTGAGGGGAACCTTGAAATCTTCTTAGGGATGTGCAGTTTCCTGTTCACCCAAATGAACCAGAGACACAGACTGATGAGACTATCACTCTGCACGATGTCTTCAAGGGAACAGGATATGTTGTGAATGTACACATACAGCCATGTCAATAAGGAATGTGTACCTCTTACCTCATATCAGGTTTTATGTGCATTTTAGATAAAAAAGATGGGTGCTTGGTTGTAAGGCTGCGATTATAAATATGTAAGGTTAAATAAAACTAAATAAGGTACTGCATATAGAGCATGCATATATCACAGGACCTCACACAGTATTCAGTAATGTTGGGTCAGGGAAGATAGCAGTGAGTCATAAACGAGAAGGTATAATAGTTGTGGAACTCTCTAAAAAGAGTTTTCTGCAAGGCAGATAGTAAAAATCTGCTGTTCAAGTAGGAACCCAGAGGCAGGGGATTTAGCTCAGTGGCCTAAGTGCCTGCCTTGCAAGCACGCGGTCGTGAGTTTGATCCTCAGTACTGATAAAAATAAATAAATAAATAAATAAATAAATAAATAAATAAATAAATAAATAAATAAATAAATGTAGGAACCCAGATTTCAAGGTCCCATCTCCATCCACCCAGTTTGCAGAGAAACATTTTACATCTCTTTGTGGTGAACTGGAGAAGGGTGAGGATCCTGGGAATTTCAGGATGTGATACATGAAGATCTCCAAGGACAGAAGAGGTCCCCTCATCTCTGGAACCTACCCTCCTCTCCTCCCTTTCCTGCTTTGCTTGGACACTCAGTACTTGGAAGACCAGGAAGTACTTACTAGGTCCTCCTGTTTACATTCTCAACCTTCACTGTTTCCTGGGCAGTATGCCCACTGACCCCAAAGTATCAAGTGAGGGATCTGTCACAGACCAGTGGCCCCAGGGAAGGGTGCACATTTAGTTGTCCAGTGAACATCACATCTGGAGATGGGAAGTACATTGGTTATTAGAAGGTGATCCTTTGTACCTGAAATTAGTTGTTTTAAATCCATTTCAGAAATACATCATTGAACTCTCTGAACCAGGTAAAAGCCTGGGTCACTTCATGAGAAGCCCTTTTACATAATGACTGAAAAAGCTGGCCTTGCCAAGTTCCTTGAGCTTTGCAAAATTTTGCTATAGCTTCTTTCTACCATAAAACAGGTGTTGAGTGAAGACTGTGTGTGTTTATGATTGTTATGCTGTATTAAGGAGGCAAGTTGAGTTCCAGAATGAGAACAAGGATGCTGCATATTCCTCTACCTGCAAAGCAATTAAATTATTGTCTGACATGTTTATAGCTGCAGAACCAGTAATCAGCTTTTAGTCTGAGTAGCGGATGTGGCATTATAATCCAGTGCTTTGCTGAGAGGTTCATATTTAGCATTTGCATTTGATAATTTAATTTAAATAATACTGAGCGAGCACAGTTACACTTCTTGGCAATTGTCAGAGTAATGGGAAAGAATGCTTCAACAGACTGTTTTGTGTAGATAATTTGGTATTCCAGAATGGTTTTCACTTCCTCATTAATAACTTCTGCTGCCCTTATTGAATAAACTAGAAAATGGTAGACGCCTCTAAAATCACAAGTATTACATCTCTCTTTGGTCATTTTTCCCTCTTCCCACAGAAACAATATCTGAGCAATCTTCAAATTTCTATGAGATTGTGAAAGACCCACAGTGAACCATTAAAAAAGAAATTCCCCCAAAGGGATTTTTTTTCTTTCAAGATGCCTTTATGTATTAGAGATCAATTTTCTGATAAGATTCTCTGTTCCAGAGAATATTTGGTAATTTTCGTAAAAGTAAGTACTTGCCACAGGAACAGTGAACCCCAAGGTACTGTTCAATAATGTCACCAACTAAGTGAAATAAGTTGCAGAAAGAATGTCTTCTCGCCAACATCCCCCTTCAAAAGAAAGTTCATTGGGTGATTGCAGGATTTTCTTTTATAGGAAATTTGAGTTATCAGATTTCTTATTCCTTTCCTTTCCTTCCCTTCCTTTCCATTCTCCTTTCTTCCTTCTTTCTTTCCTTGTTTCCTTATTTCTCCTCTTCCTGCTCTTCCTGTTTTTCCGCTTCCTTCTTACAAGCTCTCTCTCTCTCTCTTTTTCTTTCCTTGGAGACAGGGCCCTGCTCCTTAACCCAGGTCAGTCTTGAGCCACTTTGTAGCCTAAGCTGGCCTCCAGATGGCAGTTCTCCTGCCTCAATAGAGTGCTGAGATTACAGGCGTGGTACCATATTCTGCTCAGACTTCTTTATAGAATTATGAAAGCATGGTGACTCACATTTATAGTTCCAGCACTCTAAGAAGCTGAGGCAGGAGGAACAAAAGTTTGAGCCCTACCTGAGAAATTTAGCAAGATCCTGTCTCAAAATAAAAATAAAAAAAGAATGATGAATCTAGCTCAGTATGAAGGCTTTGGCTTCAATCTTCAGCCCCATGCCCCTGCCCCCCCCCAAATTATCCCAAATACACTGCTCCTTCCATTTTTTTCCCTTCCTCTTATTCTCAGCTTCCCATGAGCATAAATTCCACAGATTATTTCCATCTATGAATGCTTTGGAGATCACAGTCCTTGAGAAATTATATAATGATGTTCTCTTATCAGTATTTTTTCCCTTAAAGTTTTTTTTTTTTTTCCATGTGTCACGGCTTTTAAATCTTGCCCAGTATGACTGACTGAGCCCTCTTTCAGGCATCAGGTCTTGATTCAAAGTTGGGGCAATCAATAAAGCCCATACCTCCTTCATTGTCCCCCATACCTAGGACCTCCTTTGCCACACCAAGTGCTGATTCACTACACGTGGTGCCCACATCAGCCCATGAGAATGGTCAAAGGAAGTTCATTATACTACAGAATGGCATTTTCTGACACAGCTTACATAGAAATATTTAAATGGATTTCCTAGTATTGTTAATTCCTCTAGGAAACTTCAGAGGGAAGACAATAGAGTAATAGGAGGAGAGCAGAATCTTTTCCCTGGCTTCTTGAGATTCAGCATGGGAGACCACCGTAAAGCTGACCTGCCCACCTGCCTTTCCTTCCCTTCTGTGTCTCCCTATCTCTTTCTTATATCCTTTATTGATAAGCCATATTTAGTTTTAATATCAATTTGACATGTAATACATTAGAAGCGTAATGGTTTAAACTTGGTTAATATTTTTGAAATCTTTTCTTTGCATGTATTTATGGGGTACAATGTAATGTTTTACTATATGTATTCATTATGGGATAATTAAATCAATCTAATTAACATACTCATCTTTTGTGGTAGGAACATTTAAAAATCTACTGTCAACAATTTTTGAATATAAAGTATAGTATTAGCAGCTGTAGTCATCCTCCTGTACAGAAGATCACCAGAACTTATTACTCCTAAAAGATACTTTCTCCTTTGACCAACATTTCTTGAGGCCCTTGCCCACATTTCTGCATTTCCCAGCCCATGGTCATTCTGCTCACAGATTTTAGGACAGCTCAGCAGGGTAAGCACTGGAGATTTCAGAGGCCACCCTCTCATATGTGGTGTGTCTTGGGAAATAGCCTTGTGTCTGCCTAGATGCTTCCTGGGAGGCGTCTGTTTCCTCTAAAGAGCAGTCTTTATGCTCTCCTAGCCATGGCTGTAAGGTGTCTTCATCTGGAATCTCTTGGAAACTTCCCAGGGACCACCGATTCATCAGTCCGCATTTTCCAGATGCTGAGCCTGAACAGTAGGAAAATGACCTATCTAGCCCATGCTCACCCTACTGGGGACAAAGAGCTGTGTTCAAATGCAGCCTTTCCCAGCCAAAAGGCCATACTGTTTCATACATATTCCGGCTGCCGCCTCTTTGGGGACATTCATCAGAGTTCTGTTCAGTGTGAAGTATACTTGTGACTCTGGTCTGTGAGTCACCGTGATCGCCCCTTATCCTTGTGAATTCTGCAGTATCTGATTATGAAAAGAGTTGCCAGTGACACTGCTGTACCCAGTGACTTATGAATTCGAGTAACTTCAAGTCACAGGGTGTGATCTGAAAGAGACCTTAGGTCAATCTTCTTCCCCGCTGCTATCAAGGTCTTCTACTCAGAATTTGTACAAATCACAGAGTACTAAACATTAGTTCAGCTTACTCTCTACCTTGAGCGATTAAGCTGATGAAAGGGAAATGGTAAAACATTTTTGGAAAGTACATAGTGTCTTCTATGTCTTGGCTTTTTCTGAGTGATGTCAAATATCTTGTGTATTGTAAAGTGGGCTTTTCACACTCATAATCAAAAAGCGCACTTGAGAGAAAGACTTGATGTAGGGGGCTGAGGTTCTGGAATGTTCCCCGTAGAGTAGCTGAGAAACAGAGCCATCATGTTCAAGGAGAAGTCACCAAAAATCAATCGGCAGGTCTTTGGGACCATGAGGAATGATTCCAGCAAGTTTAATATACTTTCCTGTGGTAGTAAATGTTCAGATTCTTCACAAGAGCATGGCTGATAAAATCTGGTGAACATGGATACTTCATCATAGCAAATGTAATGATTTTCATCTGTTTTAATTCTAAGATTAGTTCTGTTAATAAAAATGTCTGTTTAAGCTATTTAAGACACACACTAAAATTCTATAACATTAATTTCATGGAAAAATTCCAACTGAACTATATTAGTTTTTCCCTTATTAAGGTAACATTATGGACTTTTAATAGCACTCTTAGCTATAATGATTTTTATTGACCTAATTATCAAATCAAATGAATTAAAATCTGTCTCAATGCATTGAAAATTATGTAATAACTGCATCAACATGAGAGCCATGGCTATTGTGAGGTAAGAAGGAAGAAGCCTGCGACCTCTCGTTTCTTATATAAATTTCCTTCATCCAAAAGGAAATACACATAATACTTTCATTCAGTGTATTTTTAAAATTATTTATGAAGTTTATGATGGCACAATAATACTATATAGTAATTGAATTATATGTGAGACATTTCTTTTTTCTCTTTCTTATCTGTCTTTTGTGATTTTCTCTTTTGATGACTTCCAAAACACAGGGCCAGAACTTTAGCAGTTGTATTAAATATAAGACAGGATCTATTGTGAAGTTTTAGAATTAGTTTCTGGTATGAAAGTAATATGACCAGTGAAATACATTTAAACAGTGCAGAGAAAGGAGAATAAAATAGCAAATCCCATTTTCCAGAAGTACCATGGTTAAAAGCTCAAGGATCCTGTTTGAAAATTACTGATTTTGACCCCTGATAACTTCTGGCATTTGTCTGGCACAAAGAGCAAATGTGTGGAATCTGGGTCTCACATCCTCTTCCCCTCCTAAGTCAGGCATCACTCAGAGCCAAGCACCCTTCCTCCCTGAGAACAAAACAGTCATAGTTCCATGTCAAGACCCAGCTCCAGGCTAATATCATGAACTGACCCCAGAACTGAAATGTATTTTGTATTCCTGATGATAACACAGTTTGGAAGATTTTTGTAGACACACAGAATCTCATCTGCTCATCAAATTCTGTAAATGGTGCATGAGCTTTCTTTTACTGTCACAAATACCAAAGGTAAATCAACTTATATGGAGAAATGGTTTATTTTGGCTCACAGTTTTCAAGAGATTCTGTTTACTTTGGTGTGGTGTGTGTGGCACATCATTGAAGGAACACATGATGGACCAAGACCCTCCTCTCATGGCTGGGACATAAAGAAAAGAAAGAGGAAGACATGAAGAGACCATTGTCCCCTTTGAGGGCACAGCTGTAATGACCTAAAACACCCCACTAGGCCCCATCTCTTAACATTCCCACTCCCTCCCTGAACACTGACTGACCTGAGAATGCCTGGGCTTTGAGGATCAATTCAGATCCAAACTGTAGCAGAGTGGAAGACAGAAGACTATCAGTTCTATTTTAGCAAACTGTACCTCAAGATACAGTGTGAGGAATTAACTAATTTAGGGCACATGGCAGACATGGAGTAAGTTAGCATGAGAAGGTAAAACTCCCAAAGCCTGATCTCCAGATCTCTTTGTTGGCCTTCCATTGGTTCTTTTCATAAATATTAGTTGAGCACTTTGTATGGGTTAGGCCCAGGACATTCAGCAATGTGTAAGACATACATTTTGTCTTCCTTGAGTTTCTGTTCTGGGACAGAGGTAGATAGCAAACTTGTAAATAAGTCAGGTGATTTGGGTTAGTAGTTCATACTCAAAAGCACACAACTAAATGGAGTGAACTGGGAAGGTTAGCAGGTTACAAGGAAGATCTCTCTGACAACTGAAAACTGAGACTCCATAGCAGAAGGTGATGCTGTAAAAAAAAAAAAAAATCTAGGATAGAATGTCATTGGTAAAGTAGGAACAGGTATAAAGAGCTAAGAGATGGAAAGAGGACCATGCATTTGAGAGACAGAGAGTGCTGGGAGGCTAGAGATTTGGGTCTGGTAGGAAGGAAAGGAGGGTCAGAGACTGCAGGGCCAGGCGATGTTTTTATTTTCACTTTATTGGGTGTCTACTAAAGAACATTACAGGAAAGACCTAACCCAAAAGAACAAAGAGAAGAAACACCCCATTCTGACCTCTATACTTTCTATCAAATGAGAAAATTAGGCATAGTTTCGTCTTCAGTACACCCTAAAATGAATCATGTCTTGTTGCACGTACACACTCATGGCATTCAGCAATGAATGTCATGACAAAGGATAAGAACCTCTACCATTTTAAAACTCAGTATTATTGTTTTTGTTTTTGTTTACTTTTCTCTCTCTCTTTTTTAAAAAAGAACCTCTACCAAAGGAAAGAGAACCTAACATGGTGGTAGGGTAGATGACAATGAAGATATGATGACAAATAAAAGCATGCATTTGAGGTTTAACTCATACCTAATAAAGGCATTAAGTGCTGCAGGGTTTGACATAAAGACCTGACATTTTTTATGATTGTTTTCACCCTAGTGAAAGCTAGCATACATTGAACTCTTACCATAGCCCAACTGTTTTGTTAAGCATTTAAGAACAATAATTTCCTTTCGTCTTTATTAAACACTGCAGAGAGCTGAAATGGTCCTATTTCATGTGTGAAAATGGTAGGGCTCACAAACATTACCTGCTCAAGGGCTTCCAACCAACAATTCTGAGATTAATGCTCAGGTCTGGGTGATTTTCAAACAGCCTTAGAATTGATTTTTCATGATTTTTGGATCACAGAGCATATTTAGCTTGGAAAGTCATGTTTTCTTGTTTTGCCAGGTAGGGCTAAGCTTTAGACTTAAAGTCAAAAGTTGGCCCTTTCTGTTCCTTCCCACAGTGGAAGACATTCATTTCTAGGTAGGCTTTGAGAGACCTTCAATTACTAGCTCTAACTGAGATAGGTTAATACATCTGTTCTGTGTCCAGAAACCATTCATTGAATTCAAAGAAGTAAAGCTTTAAGGGGCTTATCAACAATTTAACATTTCCAAAGCATATGGGATTGTTGACATTGCCACAGAAATCCTGTCATGATGATTAAGACCTGATCATTGTAGAAACACCAAAATGTGAAATCCATTTTGAGTCTGCTCATTCCTACTGCATTAGTCTAAGCTTCTGGAAGATTCCCTTTGGTTGGCTGGGTGCCCTGTGCTGTCTTCTGGTTGCCTTCGGCACCTCCACTTCTGAATCTCCTACTCTCCTATGAGTACTTGATCCAAGAGGTTCCAAATCCCTAACCCTGTGGAAACAGCCATGCTCTAGAACTGTGCTGTATTTATTCAGTACAAAAGCTTTTCCTGAAGTCAAGGCCTCTACTTGGCAATGGGTGGGAATGATTAACCCAGCCTGCCAACGAGCCTGTGCTCAACAGACTGTGACATGGGGAAATAAAGGGAACGTTTTCAAGTGACAGAAACCCAACTCAAACTGCCTTAGAGGCAAGAATAAGCATTTACTAGCTCTTATGTTCTTCGAGTCTAATGGTAGAGTTGGTCTGGGTTTGATGAAAGCCGGATATACGTGAATGTCATTAGGAATATAGTATCTCTCTGCTTCTTTCAGGCAGCCTCCCTCCAAGGAAGGAAATGTGAGCATCAAAGCTTGAGGGCTTAACCCCTACCAGTATATCACTGGAAGATTTCTTTTCCCTGGATGCTTCTGAAATTTTGCATAGAACCCTCTGGCAACCCTGAGATATATGCCCTCTGCATAGTCAGTATCCCTGGCTGGGCCCTGGGTACCCCAAGAGCCCAGATTGGGACATGAACTCTCTCTGGAGACCAGTTAAAAATGGGACCAGCTCACTCAAAGGCTGAGGAAAAGGAAAGTTCCCCATGTGAAAGAGAGGATCTACAAAGAAAGTAAGGCTGGGTACACAAAACACAGCAGGATAAGGACAAAACATTAGAGGAGCCCAGACCGGGAAAGGGAAATGCTGGAATCATCCCAGAGGGGTTGCTTTTAAGCATTGTCCTGTAGGGTAAACAGAAATTCATCAATGGTACCAAAGGGTCACCTGGAATTTAGTACTGCTTTGCAGTGCTCCAGTAGGAATGGCCTCAGAAAATAGTACTCATTCATACGCAAAGATTTGCTTAGCATCTCCCAGCGCGACAGCTGGGACTAAGTTACTGCTGGGACTACCAATAAACAAGGCAGGGTGCTGTTTGGATTTTCATGGATATTACCATGTAGGGAGGACATAAACATTAAATAATTCCACCAATGACAAAATAATTCTCTTTTCTCTAAATGCATAAGAGAAGGTCATTAAATTAAAGATGACTATGTAGTCCACCAAAAAGAATATACATCAGGAAAAGAGAAACCTCTATAAATATTTTAATACTAAATATATTGACACATCATGAGATTAATACAAATTACCTTTAGCTTCTACAATTACAGGAGGTGCTCAAAGTGATGGCCATTGACTTCCAGGCATTTATTAGTACAGTGAATTACTGAAGCTTGTATACATTCGCTTATATGACAGAGAGGGAGAACAGACACCTCATAATAGAGAGTAACAGTTAGGAACATGTGTTCTTATAGCTAGATGGCTGACTCTCAGTGGTACCTTAAAAATGCATCATTTCCATTCTGTCCAAGTGGTTCATTTGTTCTCACCCTCTGAGAGTGCCTGGCTGTGCTTTCGCTTCTTTGTGCACCCAGTATCTTTAAACATCCCTGTCCAAGTGCAGCACAGAGTGCTGCTGTCTGCCTTATGTCCCTGCACAATGCATGTGGGGTTGCAAAAATGGTTTTTGGTATGAAAGCAGTGAGATCTCAAGATGCTTCTTTTCAACTACTGACTCTATTCTTCAATAATTTAAATTGATTGCACTATTTTGTAACCAATCTGATTATAAGAAGAGTCCAATGTAGAATCACTCTGGTATGCATTTCCAGGGGAGAGGAATTTACCTGCTCATTACACACTCCTGAAAATAGCAGCGGATGACAGATGTGAGAACACTGCAGAAGGCAGCCCCACAGTGATGAAGTGGTGTTTACAATGGAAAGTGTCGCCAGTGATGGGAGAGCACTGTGGTGTTTGTGCTGATTCACTTTTACCTAGAGGCTTCGGTTCTTTATTAAACGGAAGCCAGATGCTTACAGTTAACATTTTTAATGGGTTCATGCTCCCAGATAGCTCATAAAACCCCACTAATACATCAAAGGCCCTTCTTAACAATATCTCAAAGGATGTTATGATGTTGCTGATGTATTAATGAATTAGGAGCCCTAAAAGCTAGGTTCATATTTTTTTTCCAAAACCTCCACTCTCCTCTATATGCATGGAGAAAAAAAAAAAAGATTGAAACAAAAAGTCAGGGCTAAATGTCTCAGTGTCACTGGCTAGCAGTGTGTCTTCCACAAGATAAACTGAGTTACCAAGAGGAAAATTCTAAATGACTTAAAGGACACAATGTAAATTCTATTAGATTTTCTTTTGAAATAAAATGCAATGAGTCAAACGAGAGTAAGATGTAAACCTTCCTGCAGTATCTGATTGCTAATGAACAGAAGTATTAATCTTAGCAAGCAAGAAGAGAAACATGCATAGTGTTTTTCATTAAATCAACTAAATGATTAAATGAGTTAGTCAGTGGAAACCATTTTAATTTTCTGAATGTAAAATATGTGGCTTATAACAAATACATTCAAAGCACCTTTCTAAGCAAGTTTTGACCATAAAAAATGTGGGTTATAAAGATGTTTGGTATTTTCTTCTTTATAGACAGTATTTTAAAAGCAGTGGCATTAATTGTGTGGAATGAAGTGCCCTACTATCTGGGCTTAAAAAAGTTGGCAACCAGCACAATATTCCTAATGGATCTTCAACACTATTACAAAATGATTGATTGTTGTCATAGTCATTTTAGCAGCTTTCGGAGCTGTTATATTTTTAATTAAATTGGCTGTGAGTTTTGTAAGAGGCAAAGTGCCGCGTCCTAGTCCATTCACGCCTTGTGACAAGGTCCATGGGTGGAGGAGAGCACTTCAAGGAATCGCTTCTCCAGGAAAAGGACACCGCATGTGAGAATTGGGCGCAAGGATCTTGTAATGTTTTGTACTGATAATTGTAATTTGTGTAATTCACATATATATATTTTCATGTAATACTCAATATGAAATCGAAAATAGAAACTCCAGAGGAGTTACTAGAAACTTTCTAGATAACTTTGTGAAAACTAATTGTGAAACTTTACCTTCTGTGAGTAATATGAGAGAGTTTATACAAAAGCTTTAAATGAAAGAGCTCATGGAGGAGGATTTACAAAATTCCTGTGAGACAACTGCCCTGAGACACTGGACAGGCAGCCAGAGACGGGCAACTAGGACCCATATGTTACGCCACTGGCCGCCTAAGACAGGCACAGGACCAATTGCTGTCCTGCAGGCCCATGACGGGTAAGGCCTGGTTGGGTTCATATGAAGAGTCCTTGACCTAAGACAGGCGCTGTCCTCACAGGGCCTGCCATACTCCCATAAGTGATAAAGGAAAAAATGTAGGGAGCGGCATGATAGCTTCACAGCTGCTGCTCCATCTCTCCCTCCTGTGGGCATCCCGGGTGTGTCGGTTTACATTTCCCAAGCTAACTAGGTAACAAGATTAAAGTGTAACAAAGGTGAAAAAAGTTAATTAACACATATTGTTTAAGATTATCCCTGCCTGGCCCTAAGCCTGGGACGCTTCCTGCTTGGGGTTTAAGTTACTGCCAAAAGTTAGAAAATACATACTCCAGCTTCTGAAAAAATAAAGCAGATTCAGATTCACTCACAGACAGGTGTGCAGTGTCTTCTGTCTCTCACTCGCCGACTCCCTGACAACCTTTGGGACCCCTGAGCCCTGCCACAGCTGGACTCCGGCAGCATAGGTTGATAAACTGGTGCTTAGTGTGATATTACTATTCTTCTTAGTGAGGCTGTCACAGTTGATACATTTATGTGCATAATCTTCTTACCATTCATAAGTCTCTTTGGTCTCAGGAATTGATCTGCAAGATTACTTGATGTTTGGAAGTGGGGGAAAATGTAAAAGTAAACTCAGTGAAGAACATGGTCCTGTGACATTGTTTGGGGTACTGCGAGGGGGTTCAGCCTGAGAACCCCGTTAATCAGCCTGCAGCCCCACTTCTTACACTTCATCAGCCATGCAAAACAGGTGTAGACAGCAAGTTGGTGTGCAGTTTCTGCGGTAGCTTCTGAAAGGCTTTTCTGGAACCCCAGGCAGGTGCTGGGTGTATTAGAGTGAGTATAGAGACACGATTTTCCCTGAGACAGACCAATTAGAGATGTCCTGGGAGGAAGAGTACAATCTGAATGAAAGAGACTCAAACAAAAGTCCAGGTTTGGGAAAATTTCCTCTGAACCAGTGACCCTACAGTGTGGTCTGAGGTTGGGATGGCAGTCAGCAAGAGAAAGAGGAAAGGAAAGTGTGCTCCAGGAAGGGAAACAGCACATGCATGAGCTCCAGGGTCACAGGAAGCAGTCTGAAGACCTGAAGGTAGGCCAGGGGTCTGGAGCCCGGTGCACAGAGAGCGAGAAAGAGAAGCACTTGCAGCCTTGCATACGGGGCCTGCACTTCCAGGCATCCCCTTGAGTGGACTGGCCAGTCATAAGGATCCCTGTTAAAAGGGTTCCCTAGAGCAAGACGCTGATGGTCAGGTGCACTGCTGGAGGGCAGCTGCCTCTTTGATGTATCCGACTTGCGTTTGCCACAAGAGAGTGAAAGTCAAAACCCAGGAAAAATGATGGGAGAGGAGAAGATGTGTTAATGGAATTACAGAGTGTTAGGACAGAAAGGTCCTTCCAGATTGTGCCCTTTACTTCTATCCATTTGCAGACTAGGAAGGTGAGCCCCAGTGGGGCTGATGCTATGTTTTGATTAGCAGTGAGTAAACAGCCTACCTTGTTCGTAAATGAGGGCTCTTCCTGAAGCCCTGTAACTTCCTCAAAATTTCTGATTTTTTTCCTGGGGAATAAAGCTTCCTTTATTTATCTCACAAACAGATGGTAGCCAGTAAAAGGTTGTAGGAAATATAGTCATAGCAGATAAGAACAAGTTGGGAGCTGGAGAGGCCTAGATTTGAATCCCACTTGACCTGACTGAACATAGCAAGACATGTGGACTCAGTCTAAGTTTCCACTTTTGTTCAATGAGGCTAGTAGGCACTGGGGTACAAGGATTATGTAATCCTTTATGGAAAGTGCTTGATATATTCATTGGCACGTAACAAGCTTCAGTCAAATGTAATTATTATCATCTTAGAACAATTAAACTCACCAGTATATTAGTGCACAATTTCATTTGTTTTTTGAGAGGTCTCACTACCTAGTCCAGGGTATCCACAAACACTTGGTGACCCTCCTGTCTCTGCCTCCCAAGTGCTGGGATTACAGATGCGCACCACCACACCTGGCTAGTTCCCTTTGTAGGAAAAGAAAATGGGATTTCACTTTTAACAAAGAGGCAGATACGTCTTAAATGTGTTGATTTTTTAAATATTCATTGATCTTCTCATGTATGTGAGAAATTTCACATTTAGGTAACATTCTTTGTGAGTTAATAACTTCCACTGGTCCATGTATCCTATTGATTATGGGTACACAGAAATAAGTAAATAATCATTAAAGGTCACAGATAAGGAAAAGTGCACCCCAGCTCAAAGAAGGGAAGGCTTTAGTTTGACATGGCTGTGGAAAGAATGGAAACCTTAGGGTCACACAAATGTGTTCAAATCCTCATGGGGCCACTTATTTATAATCTGTGAGGATGTGAGCTAGTTAGCTTTTCAGACCTAAGCTTTCCCTCAGTAAAGTGAGAATAACAGTATTTATTGTAGAGCATGTTTTGAAACTGACTAAAAGGGGGCGAAGTGTCACACCTAGAGAACACCCTCCTGTGTTTGCGCTTCTTCTTGTACAGACTAATCCTAATGATTTCCACTGACCTCAATACCAGGAAAGGGGTAGGGATAGACTATGTCCATTCAGTTGTGCAGCCTTTGTTTCTGAGGTAGACAAAGTGGGTGTCATTTCCAGCAAAAGCAAAAATCACCTGAACAACATCTCCTAAAGCATTTAGGTCTGGCACCTTGATCTCCTCGATGAAGCGTTCACAACAGCGTCTACAGCAGCAGCTCGGGTATCCAGGGAACTTCACAAGACAGATGTCTATGTGAGGAGACAGTGTTAGTAAAAACTGTGCGTGGAGTAAACACAGCAGTTACTTTTAGTGGTATAATCTCCATAGTTTCCAACCAGAGGCTGTGTAAATGGCAAGAGAGAGAAAAGAGTATTTCAGTTTACCTACACTAAGGTTATAGATGAGCCACAGAGCTACCATTTGTATTTGTAGGCGATTTCAATCACTCTGCATGCATGTTCACCCTGGCAACATTTCAAAGCATTATTCTGCATTACCGTAGTATTTTATCAAGCGTCACATGTCTGACACAGTTCTCTCCCTGGCAAAAGAGTGCTTCAGGCTAAGTTTCAGATTTTGTCAGTAGGAAAAAAGGAACCGTTACAATTCAGAAATGGCTGGGGACATACCTACAAGTGCTACAAATTTATGAAAGTGAAGCTCTAGGTTGGAAGAAAAAGGAGGGACAAGTAAGCTTGTGTCTGACCCATGTCTAAGTATTCTTTGTTGTGTTCTCCAGCTGAGCCTAGGACATAACTGGGCCAAGCTGCAAGAGTGTTTTACTGGCCAGTGGCAGTCGACTTCTGATTTGCACAGGGAGGGAAATGAAGGGGATATCCCAAGTAATTCAAGTCATCAAGGCTTCTGTTTCTGTCACCTGCAGGAAGTGAGTTATTGTCTTTGGTGATGTGATTATCTGGTCATTTAATTCTGTCTTGCACTTTGGAGTGGCCCAGAACTGTGTGAAAATGATGAAGTTTCCCTAATTCCCTCCATTTCATCCATCCAACCAACATATATCCACCAGACATGGTGGAACAACAATATATGCAGCAGACGTGGTCCTGGAGTCCATGGGTGCCATGACAGCCCATAAGGGTGGTGTTTAAGACAGAGAAGCGCGACAGGTTTGGGTGGAATGATGTCTACATCATACTCTAAATGGTACCTAGAGATTACAAGAACAACTCAGTGTCTCCACTCTAACTAGCTCTGCTTCTAACGTCTTAGCTTGGGTGAAGGCGAAGTCTGGAACAGATGAAAAACTATGGTACAAATTCAACTAACTTCTTGTTTCCCGAGCATCAAGCATTACTCACAGATTTTGCCTTCCCCTATCTAGAAACTACTTCTGTTACTATTTGTGTTTCTTGAAATCAACTTCCTTTTTCTGCTTGAATATATTCATTGAAAAAGAAAAGATGACATCATTGCCATAATAGAAAACCAGTGAAACGTGTCATAGGAAGAAGGTAACTGTGAAAATAAATACAGTGAGAGATAAAATAGTGTTATTAAATTTCAGCTGGATTCTGTGGGAGCCCAAGGCCTGTTTTTTCCTGGATCAGAAAAGGGGACCATAAGGCTTAGAGTACAGGAGGACAAAGGAGCACACACTAAACAACCAGGGAGGGAACAAAGGGGTGTGGGAACTGTGTGGCCATTGTGTGATCCGGCGCTCTCAGTCATGACTTCGGGCTGCTTAAATTCACCTTCTATTTTACAGAGATATGTGACCCTAAGAGTGGTCCAGTGCATGCACATGGAACACAGAGACCTAAGGAATGCACTGACAAAGGCAGTGGGTGGCTTTGTGGGCCTCTTTAAGGAATTTGGATTTTTTCCTGGGAGGATGGAAAGCCAGAGGAAAAGGCAGGTGGCTGATCAGGGCAGTTAGACTGGGACTTTGGAAAGACCACTCCCCTGCAGTGGAAGCAGTGGATGATACAAAGCAGGGCTGGAAGGAGGGAGCTGTGGGGAAATTTCTGTGGGGAAAGGGAAAAAAGTGCAAAAAGTGGAAGAATTGCTGTGAGGAGAGGAAGAAGCCATGAAATCTGTTGATGGACTTGATGAGGGTATAATGGGTTTCCAGATGTGTTTGCTGGATGGTGTGTTTCTTCATATTAGAATCATTGTTATATTACTTTTTAGCCAAGAATTATGAAGCCTTAACCAAAAAATAGAAGCAGTTTACCCAGCATAGTCCATCAGCTAAGTGTCTGCTCCCTAGCCTCACTGATCTTAGCTTCCAGCTTCCCAGCTACTTAGAGTCTCTGGTTCACTCAGATTACTCAAAAGTGAAATCTACAAACAAGAATTCAGATCAGATAATACCACAGTATCCTTCTGTTCCCTGAAGTGCCAATCTCTCCTACCTTTTTCACTGGAGATATTAATGGCGGACAGTTTTGTCTCCCGAGGGGACATTTGGCCATATCTGGAGATCTTTGTATGTATCACAAATGGAGAAGGAGGGTGTGCTATTCACATCAAGTGGAAGAGGGGACAGAGGTGCTGTTAAATATCCCACAATTCACGGAGAAGCAACACAGACAGCTGAGGTGATCTGACCCACAATGATAACAGAGTCTGAGGTAGAAAATCTGTGTCAGGACAGTGGGGTGTCTGAGGGTCCAAGAGGGAAGTTATGCTGGGGCAGAGAAGCATGTACTTTATCAATGCCATCATTCACTTTACTAACACATGTGTTACAGGTGTGTGGGTGAGGGGCGGAGCAGATGAGGATGATAGGACACAAGTTCCTGTAGGTACTCAGCATCAGTCAGAAGAGACAGCAGCCCACGACTAGCTCAGACACCCAGGGCAGCTCTGTGTGAATAGAGGGGGCTCGAGGGTGACTCGTCATAGGTAGATAAAAACATGTCTACAGGGCCATGTCACTCAGGCTATGGTGCCACAGCAGGTTTGTTGAAATCACATCTTCATGCTGCCTTGGATAGTTTTCCAGTTCACCCAAAAAAGAGACATTTCTCTTTTCAGAAAATGGTAGTGGTGATTACTTTTTCCTAGGAGAAAATGCCAAAAAGATAAACCCTTTGTAAATCACTGCATGCCTCATGCAAGCACAGTGTCTATTTGGGAAACATTTATCTCCTTGTATGCTCACCTCTCCCAAATTATCATTTAATTAATGAACCTCAGATCCAGGGGAATGCTGATCAATAAGAAAGAGAATGGAAGGAGCTGAATCTGCTGTATCAAGGTATTGAGCTGTCTCCAGAGAGCTATGAGTCCTTCCTCCAAAACAAGCATGCATCTGGCCACTGAGATACTGATGTGTTGTGTAGCATTTGCGAAGTGACTCAGACAAAATTGCAGTCATCCTGTTATGATTCATGGATAAAGGGTGTGTTAGTCATGGGAACCAAATACTTGACATGCACAGTTTAAAAGAGAAAAGGTTTATTTTGATTCATGGCTTCAGAGTTTTCTGTTCATAGTCAACTGGCTTCGAGGCAGAGATACCATGGCAGAATGGTGTGGCAAAGGAAAAGTGTTCAACCCCTGGAAGCAAGTAACTAGAGAGCTTGGGAAGGGGTAGAGAGAGAGCAAGAGGTTGTGAGAGGACTTATCTTTCAAAATCAAGGTACTGAGGCCTCTTTATTTAGTAGATGTGGAGTTTGTGGATAAAAATGAGTCAACTTTCATGTGAACTGGAATCTGTTTTCATTCCTGTGGACATGACTGTTTTCATGGCATGAGAACAACCAAAGAGTCAAACACAAAAAGTGCAGGAAATCTTTCCACACACCAAAGATCCCAAAAATTCCATCTGAGGCCCTAGATCCCAAGGCAGCCTCCTGCATTACTAGCTAACTATATAATAAAAAGTAGATGAAAAGGCCTCTTATTAGATATATATTGAGAGATGCTTCTATACTTCTTTAAGAATCAGTAGACAAGTCAGGTTAAGTAAGAAGCAAATGCCTCCAAGGTCCCCTGCTTCTCAATTCATTGCTCCCCTACTGTTTATCTCTGAATGTTGCAGAGAGGTGTCCTGAAATCTAGATGTCAGAAAACTATACCATATATATTGTAATGCTAGTTAAAGTATCAGTGTCATACAGATGGGTTAAACAATTGGAAATAAATGACAACTTGCAAAAGACTCATATCCCATGGGCAGCCCATGTGTCTGGAGCCTAGTGTACAAGGGAATGCTGAGCTAATCCTCATTTGGGACCACATGGAGGTAAAGAAATGCCCTGGGTTCAATATTCAGCAGATGCATCCCAGTCGACTTCAGTGATCAATGTTGCACAATGAAAATATCAGCAAAATTCATTTTCAGGCTGAAATCTATAACATTTACCATCTTTGAGACAACTGAAAATCTTTCTTTTGTGAACACTTGGGCCAAGGATTATCCTTCCCTTGAATTATAGTGAAATCTGTCTTAAGTGATCCCCCAGGGACCATCCAACATTCGTAACTTGGTAGAGGTTGAACTTTAACTAAAGGTCAAACAAAATTATTCTGGAAACCTTAGGGGTTGCTTAAAGGTGAAATAAAGAGCTGAAATGAAAATTGACATAATCCCTGGCTTATGAACCAAGTATCACTGCTAACAGGATGCTTTCAGTTCACATATACACTCTGAGTTATTTTTCTAGATGACTCGTGCCTCTGGTCAGGTGTCACAGTTCTCTGGCTTATTAATCGTGGGTCCAGAAGTACTCTTGTTTGCTGATGGTTCCCCATTCATTTTGAAGACCTTTAGCTGTGGGCTTGACACCTGGGGCAGGGGTAATATTAGAGTGATTCCAGGCCAGGTCTTACTCACTGTGTGATAAATGGAGCCACCCAGGGCTTCTGAGAACCTGAGTCTCATCTGGGACAAAGGAAACTGGATTGATCAACATCAGCCTCTGTTTGATGTTTTAAGGATTTTATTTAAAGGGGACGTCTTTATTTTAACCCATAACACAAAGCATTAAGTTTAGACTATAGCATAAGGTGCAGTAGAGAGTAAATTATGTGTTACTTATTTTCCAACCCTCTCTGAAGCACGTAGAGAAGAAATCATAGCCATCTCCAGCTACTGCTCTGTGTCATAGCGTTGGCTGCTTTAAAACCATATCATAGACTTGGAGGTTTAAACAATACCCAGTTATTTCTCGTGTTTTTGCGGCGGGAAAATTCAAGTTCAGGGTGTGAACATGGTCAGAATCCTAGTGAAGTCCCTGATCGGTGTTACATGGTGGTTACTTTCTTGCTCTATCCTCAAGACACAAAGAAGGAAAAACTCTGATTCTGTCTTTTTCTAAGGGTGCTGGTCCCATTACTGGACTTCCACTCATGAATGGAAACATGTTTCTTATAGGTCCCAACGCCAAATCCATGACTGCATATTAGTATTTCAACCTATGGAATTAGGATTGCACATACATTCAATCCATAGCACTCTGGAACTTCTAGAATCAAAGATAAGAAAGCAGATTAGAGGCAAAAAGGGCCTGTGGGGCTCCTTCCTTCCTTCCTGTAAGTAGAGAAGGAACCAAATCCAGCAGATGCACATTCCAGCTGTGGCACATTTTGTGGCCCGGACTGCTCATCATAATCCATTGAAATTTTATTTTGTCTGTCACAAGAACAAAATTATTCTAGTACCAGCTACTATCACTGTTTTTGGATAGTACTGGGGCTTTCACACTGAGCTAAAACTCTGGTTCTTTTATTATTTAATTATATTTTATTATTTTTGAAAAAAAATTTATTTTGAGACAGGGTCTCACCAAATCATTTCAATTGTCCAGGCTGATCTTGAATTTGCAATCCCCTGCCTCAGTCTTCCAGAGTGCTGGGATTATAGATGTATGCCACCATGTTCAGCTCAGTTTCAACTTTCTTCGACCTCTTCTGTGCCAAATGCCATACTCTGTATGACTACATTACCCATAGGATGGCTGGATGAGTTCTCACCATGACATTTTAGTATGAGGAGAGGTATTCCCACTAGAGGAGGTGAGACGAGTATCTATAAAATATGGGTTAAAAATACCAACTATTCAGGAATGCTGAAAACTTCCAGGGACAGTCTAAAAAAAAATTCCAGATGATATCCATGAGCACAGGGGCACATGGGTAGTGTTCATCTCTGTGGAAGGAAGAGTAGAATAACCCCAATGCAGCTGCTGCTGACAGAAGGTGGTGGTGCTGATGTCTTTCACCTGCCTACCCCTACCACAGTAGTTCCACAAAGGTCAGACTTGCTGGACACTACTAATGTGTTCCTGTGGCCGTGGGCTACACAGTCTTTCTCCTCTAATGGGATGAGAGTGTCCACAGCAGTTGTTTGTTCCTTGTGTATTTATCAAATGCTGCTAATTGCTGAGAGCACAACAAGGAAGTGAACAGATGTGTTCCCTGCTTGCTGCACTGGTGGGGACAAGTTCTATTGTCCACTTCAGGTCGAGATGAAATGAAGGTGAAGGCAAAGGAGGGCCTGTGAAGAGAGGCTCTGACCTGCACATTTCTTAAATGAAAGCAGACTTAACTGAGTGTGCTCAGATCAATAAATTCAGCCTTTGTTGTTCTGTATTAAAGATGACTGCCCATTTGGGTAATCTTGCCTAGTTTTTACACAGAATAAAATGGTATTTTGAGAAAATGATGTTTTCATGAAATCATACCCATGCTCTAATGCCTGCTTCACATAACTGAAGACTTATTTGTGTTAATGATAATGGAGCGAATGTAACACACAGGATAAAGCATTTCAGCTCAATAGTCTAATTGAAAGCTCCCTGCAAATCAGGCAAACAAGAAAGGCAACCAATAGAGAAGGTCCAGCAATGGCTTATGTGTATGTATTCTTGATTCTGTTGGCTCCAGACCCTGGAACCTGACTCTTGGGGTCTGTCCAGAGGAGCCATCCTTCTTCCCTTAACAGTATTTACTTTTCTGATCACAGTGATTGTTTCCAAAAACCCCAGAGCAAGTATCATACACAACAATGCCATCTTCTTTCTAGAAATCCTTTCTTATATCCAAGCTAATGTGCCAACCACTAGATGGTAAATGTTCCAAACAAGCCAACAGATTTGAATGTAGATTTCTCTAGCTGAAGTCATTCCAAGATAACTTGGTCTAATGAATCCATAGTTCTCATTCTCTTCTTTTATCATAGGAGGACATGTCCACAACCTAGTATATGCATTACCCGTTTTTAAATTACTTTTGGCAAATTTAGTCAGCTCCAAGGAATTGTGTGCCTCTTACAAAAACTAGTTGATTAGTAGGAAGGCTCAAAGCAAAAACCTACATGAACCTCAGATCTATAGCTACAGATCAAAGAGTTTTGGAGAGAATTTAAGGTTAAAAAAACTAAAGCCTGTATTTATCTATGATTCTTTTTTGTTTTGTACCAGAGATAGAACTCACAACCTCACACTTGCCAGGCAGGCGCTTACACCACTGAGCTAAACCCCTGGCCCTTACCTATGACTCTTAAGACTCGGAGCCTATTTCTCTTTTGTAATAGATTTAAAAGAATGCCCTACAAAAGAAAACCCTAACGCAGGGTTTTCCACTCATAGCCTGCATGCCAAGTTGGACCTGCCACTTGTTTTTATAAAGAAGTTTTATCAGAGCACACCCAGGCTCCTACACTGCTAAGGCTGTCTTCTCACTACGATGGTAGGATATTTGTGGCACAGACCATATGGCCCTCAGAGCATAAAATATTTCTTGCTAGCCTTCTACAGAAATGAATGTGCTTGCCCCTGCCCTCTCTTAAAATAGGGATGAAGGGTTTAAACTGCACACTGTGTTGCAAACTCTATGAGGCTAGGGTCTGTGGCTGTTTTGTTCACCCATTTATTACCAGGGCCTCATGGCTAATGGTCACTCAGCAAAGGAGAGTTGTTAGAGTTTCCTTACTCTCTAGAAGTCGAGTTCTTTTGTCCCCTTGTTCCTTATCACCTTTCTTCCTGCTTCATGGTTGATGTCCTGGCATTCTCGTCTGTCTTCCATCTTACCTTTCATCAGCACACTGTTAGCTAATAGACCAGTGTTTACTCAGTAAGTAACTATTGAAGGTCCTTTACTCAGTAAATACTTATTGACCCCTGCTAAAGTTACAGGCACTGAAAAATATAATAGTAAACATGCCAGATTAAGCCCAGGCCTTCAAAGAGATTCCTCTAGTGGGAGGAGAGGAAACCAAACACACAAACATCATCTTGGATAGTGAGAATGTGGTAGAACTGGGTAGGATGAACATAGGTTGCACAGAATAAAGGGGTCAGGAAATGCCTTTGAAAGAGTTAACATTTCGATTAATAACTGAATTATAGGAAATAAAGCTAGGGAAATTTGGGACAGAGAGTTTTCCAAGTAGAGTGAATAATAAATGCAAAGAACATTCATCCAGGATGAGCTTGGCATGTTTCAGGAAACAGAAGGCAGGCCAGGTTGCCTGGGGCACTGCTGAGCAGGCAGAAGGACCCGTGGCTACAGACCCAAGTGGTGCCCAGAGGTCTCAGAGGCCTCGTACAGAACTAAAGTAGAAGGGTCTCAGGCAAGGGAGTGGCGTGGTCTAAATTTTAAGAGAATTATTGTGGATATGTTGTAAAGAAACAGAAGTACAACAACAAGAGACTCATAAAGATGTTACCCAGATTAGCTGTGTTGGAGACAGTGGACTGTATAGAGAAGTAGACCATTTGGGGATTTATCCTGTGGGTATACAGGTAAACCTTATTGATGGATTTGAATACAAAGGCTCTGAGGCTAAGAAGGATTCTAGTTTTAGGGTTAAACTAGATGATCATTCTACTTACTGGAAAGTCTGAAGTAAGTCAGAACAGTTAAAAGTCAAGCATTCCTTTTAAGTTATAAAAAATAGGGATTGTTCTCCACACAATGAAGAGGAATGATCAGGTAAGTCAAGAATATATGGGGTTGGCACCCATAGAAAGTTCTAGGACAGAAACATAAATTTGAGTTATGGAAACAGTATTTAAAGCCATGGCCTGGAATGAGACCACTTGAGTTGGAAAAGGAGTAAATGGAGCTGAGAATGAAGCCTCAGTCACTCTGCTATTTCCAGGTTGGCCCTGGGAGGTGGGGACAGCTCTGTGTGAGCCTGCCCCAAATACAAAAGCTGAACTGGACAAGCTTTTAATATATTGGGGGATGTGACTGCAGCACAGTGAGTCTGGGAGAGACTGGAGCAACATGTGGTCTGATTGGAGTTTATATTTTATTCCACAGATTTTATTCTGCAAGACACACAATGAATGCAGAATGGGAATTGTAGGGTTTCAGAATCTGAATTCTGGAGGGAGCATGCCAGAGTTTATCCACAAATTCTGTTACTTACTGGGTCCTGTATTACAGATGAGGAAACTGAACCTCTTTGAGCTTTCGTTTTCTCATCTGTGAAACAGGAACTGTGCTAGTATTTACCACACTGAGATGCTATGAAGACGAAGCAAAACCAATCCTGCAATGTGTTTAGATCAGTCCTGAGAATACTGTAAGTGCTCAAAAAATGTTAGCTCTGCTGCTGTGGGAAGAAAGATTCACACGTTCTGATTGACACTTTTAAATAATGCTGAAGTAAAGCCTTCCAGAGAAAAGGCAAGATTACTGTTGAAGAGGCTGTTAGGGTCTTTTAGGGGAGAGATAGCCTATGTTCTCTTCTCCTAGGGGTCCCACTCTCCTCTTTCCTTAGTCTCTCCTTGATGGAGCTTCTGTCTTACTCTGTTCCTTGAGCTGGTGGAACTAGTCAGCCCCTCACTTTGCACCTAGCTTGTGAAATGTTTAGTTATTGTTATTTATTTCACATCAGTGTGACCAAGTGTAGTCATGGTCTGTCTTACCACTTTTCCCCACCAAGTTCTTAATTGGAGTGCAATGGTGGTCTTGTATAGCCATCACTCTGCATGAAAAGAACAGCAGGGCTCTGTCTCTCACACTGGGGACACGTGCAAACCACAGCACATGTCATTGGAAATTCAGTTACACTCAGTGGGAGCAGAAAGGCTCTCTAGGTCTTGCTGGAGTGCTGTTAGCAACCAGCCAGAAGGAAGGTCCACTCCCCCAGAAGGAGTGTCAGCCCATGCAGTGAGGCTGACTCTTTAGCAGGCAGGCAGTTTTCAGGCTCATTTAAATCTTAGGAGATACATACAAAGAACTAGGCAGGCAATTCAAATTCATTTTCTGAGGTCACAGTGCCAAACTTTGGCTGTGTGAGCTCACAGAAACATTAATGGGGTAATGTGCTCCATCACAGAGAACGAGAATCAAAAGACTTTAATGAGGCCTCATCAAATCCATCTGTCCATCCATCACTTCTCCATTGCTCACTACTTGAGAAACAAGAACGCCCCCTGACTAATTAGATTTATCCTAATCTCCTTTCTGCACCATCAATCCTCTCTGAGGCCATCTGTGAGTTTAGAGTTCAGACCTCTAAGAATTATGCTAATCAGTCTTTTTCTAATTTGAAGTGTTCATCTGATGACCACAATTTGAAATTTCTGGCTGTGACAAATGGGGAGCCATTGTGAGACTTTTGTGCTGATTTGAAACACCCATATCCTCTAAAGGGGCACATAAGGCAGAGTTTCTAAGAAAATAGGCAAAGAAGAAGGGATCTTCAAGCAGATAGCAAGTAGTGTGTGTGGGGGGCAAAACCAGGGTAAATATGGGGAGAGCTTTAATTGGCTGATAATATTAGGAGCAAATGATTTGTCTTCCTTCATAGGCTCATAAAGGAAGGTGCTTAAGCTGCTGAGTGTGGAATGTGTATTTGGTTGTGTATTTGGCAGTTTTAACAAGCTTCCTGGTGAGGCCAAGGCTGTGGGCTTTTAGGCATCCTTGATGTGACAGGAAAGGTCAGGAGTTTGGGGAGCTGAGTAAAACACATTTGGGGGTCACTTACCTACCACATGGTCTTATGCAAATTATTTCCTTCCTCTGGACTTCATACATTCAAGAGGTATTTACTGAATCTCAACTGTGGGCCAGAACCTGCACTCTTTAAATATCTGGAACAGATAAAAAAGTGTCCCTGCTCTTCCAGGATTTTTAGTTCAGTAGACAGATAGGAGAATGGTAACAGCAAAAATATGTAAGTACGATGTGCAGTGATCGCTAGTAGGAATAGTAGTGGTGGCTAATGTTTCTTGAGAACTTTCTATGGGTAAGGCACATTTTAAATGCTTTTGTATTCCTCACCTCATTTAACATTTATAATGCTTTTGGGGCAGGTGCTCTTATCTCCTGTTTCAGAGACAGTCACTCAGGTATAGGCCCAGCTTCCCTCAGTGAAAACTGGTAGAGATATGACTTTTAAGCCAAGTCTAATTCTAGAACTAACACTCTTGAGTAGGGATCAGAAACCGTTTTGTGGATAGGGCCAGGTGGTAAGGATTTTAGGTTCATTCCTGTTCCACCTACCCAGGCTGCTGCCTTCGCATGGAGGTGCAGGTAAGTGTGGATGGTTACATTCCAGCAACAGTTCAGTTCCCAGACAAGCACCAGGCTGGAGCCGACTCTGGCTGGAGACTGTCAGTGCCATGCATGATCGGTATCTTTAACCAGCACTTCTCGTAATCTGGAACAGATAGTCCAGTATAAATATAATGTGATCCAGGCACAGAGTTTTAAATTGTGTACAGTAACTCTTGGACCTTAGAACATGTGAGCAGTGAAATTCCACAAGTTTAAATGAACCTCGCCTTAGGAGCATTTGTAGGTGCAAACAAATCACAGAAGCACTGTACCACTATTTTAAGGTAACTGTAGGAATAAAAAAACAGTTTATTTACAGCATTTCTGTGGGTTTTTATGTTTTTACATGGTATATTTGTGTCCAAGTGTGTAAGACTCACTTTGTCCAACTTATGGACAAATCCCACTTGCAAGGTTTTCCCAGAACAGAACTTGTTTGTAAGTTAGGGACTAATTGTAGTAGCCATGAAAGAACAAAATGTAAGATTTTAATATATTTAATAATTTTTTAACCCAAAATATTGTCTCAGTAGGGAAGCAGTATAACATAATTTCTTATTAGATACTTTACATTCGTCTCTGGCATGTGTCTGGAATCTGGTGTGAGTTTTGCACTTAGAGTACATCTGTTGGAGCTAGCCATCCTTCAAGTGCCTAACAGCCACGAGGATCAGAGATTAAGGTAAAGGGCCAGGAAGCTGGCAAGTGCATAGGAATCTTTTGGAGTGAGGCCTGAGATTCTGCATTCGTTACCGCACACCAGGTGAGGTTGGCCTGTGCCATGCACTTGGCGAGGCAGATCCACATTCCGTGCTGCAGGAAGGAAGGAAACACAACAGGATGGCCCCAGAGGAGCAGGCAATGTGGGGGATCCCAGAGGCCTTGTGGAAGGAGGGAGTCATGTTCGAGCTGAGAACCAGAGGATGGGAAGGGGCTGGTCAAGAGAAAAATAGCAGTGAACAAAACTTGTTTTCCAGTGAGGTGAAGCATGCACGCATTCCACGTCAAGCTTATACAATCTCTTGAGGTTTTGGCATCAGTGTGAAGGACAACAAGATGTACCACTTTGTGGACTCCCAGGCCTCCTGCTGTCCCCTATGCGGGACTAGACATCCCCCTGGCAGCTCCACTGGCACCTGTATTTCTTTCCTCACTGCACTTTGTACACTTGCTGTGGACATGTGCTTATTTTTTAGGCATCCCCTATGGCTGTGAGCTCTGAGTGGGTGTGACACGGAGTGTGAGCACTGTTCTGTTCCCAGCTTGAGTATGTGCAGCTGGACGGCTTGGGAGTAAAAGCAGAGCCTTCCAGAATGTTTGTAATTCCATGCAAATGCATCTGAATTGTAGACCCTTTGGAAATTTCATGGGTAGGAGCCTTGTAAAAGTTTTTGGGGCTGAAGTAGGAAAAAAACAAAAACAAAAACAACAGCCTGTGGTGTCATGTGAGATGCTCAGGCAGGTAGGTAACTCAGGAGCAGAACAGCCTTCAGATTTGTTCCTTTTGGCCAGCAGAGTTCATCATGTCAGTCAGTGTTTAGAAGAGGCCAAGCCCCTCTGCTTACTATGTGAGGTGGTGCTTCCTTCTTCAATGTCCGCTGGGGTCTGCAGAGGGTGAATTTGAAATTTTGGGTACTATGAGAGAGGGAAGAATGAGAAAGATGGGGAAGGAGCAAAGCTTCTCTCTCTCAGGAGGGTCGGGCCACACTCAGAATTCACCAAGTGCTGCACGTGGTGACTGCAGGCACAAGCTGGTTGCAGTTGTAACACTGAGCTCCTCTGGCACGCTCCAACTCTGGAACCCAAGCCACACAGTCTCCACTCTTGTTAATAGAAGACCTGCTGGGTTCTCCTGCCTTCTTGTTATAAAAGTTTCTGTCACTCGCTTGACATTGCCTAATCTACTGAGATTGTATACAGTGACCAGGAAAGCCTGTGTGTTTGTACCCTAGCCCTGTGCCCACTGGGGCCAGTCCCCTGGCCTCTCTGTGCTTGGCGTCCTCACGTGTTAAATGAAGAAGCTAATGATGCCACCCTGGTAATGCAGTTACCATGACGGGTGAATTAACCTATGTAAGGTGTTTGAGAGTCTACGAGCACCAAATGCTCACAGTGACTGCATAAGTGGCACCTGCTTGCATTAGTATGTTCCTTCTCAAAATCCATCCAAAAAAGATGGTGAAATACACAGGATGATCTTCATTTAATACCATGGGTGATAAAATTGAGCCTCAAAGAAACAAAGCAGCATAACCCAGAGGGAATGCTAGATCTCAAGTCCAGGTTGAATGACTCCAAATTCACTTACATTTACTGTACACTGACCCTGCCTGGGGCATGCTTGGGTGGCATCAATGTGAAAGTGTAAAAGAGTCTCCCACAGCAGTGGAGACGGCAAGATCTACATGGAAATCCAACCCCATGACGGAGGAGACAAACCTTCTTGATCAAAGTTGTTCAGTGACACATTGGTTACAGTCGCATCACACAGTTGCTGGGCTCCCCTGTGAAACCTGTGCATCTTCATGGGTACAGGAACCTCCTAGAAGTTTCCTGTAAGCTATGTGCATGGTTGGGCACACACTTTTTTGGAAGATGGGTTATAACTTTGAACTGATTCTCAAATTTAATAAGAACCCCTTTCTAGAGCAATTCTGAGGTAATTTGTGAAAAGTCCCAATAACCACTAACCTATGTTTTGCATGGGAATTTGTACACGTATCCACCGACATGTAGACACTGCTGGTCTGAAAGAGGAAGCAGTTCTCCTTAGGATGCCTCCTCATTTCTGTGAGACTGAGTTCTGTATTGTTCTTCTGTGTAGACATTCCCAGTGACTTGCTGGGCCAAGGACACAATTGACTTTTTATTATTCCACTCTGTAAAACTCTATTTCCTCATTAATTAAATGGTCAAGATAATAGCTTCTATTTCCCAAGACCCTTGGGAAAGTTGAAAGGTTTTACTGTAATACACACCCCAGACATAATAGACTACCAGGAATGTAAGGTTCCCTTCCTTATACCATGTCAGGGTTTCCACTGGGTTTATTCAGGTGCTCCTGGAGAATTAGGTTATTTTGGGCTGATTAGTTTTGTTTTGTTTTGTTTTTATTCCCATGCATTTCCTTCAAGATAAAGATTTTGTTCTTCTTAAGACTTCTTCTCATTCTACATCTATAGCCTTTGTGGAGCAGGCTTATTTGCCTGCTGTCCTTCCCATCTGCTAGGACATCTTGAGAAAGCTCTTCTTGTTTCTTCTGCACCTCTACTCATGTGGTTATGCTCTGTTATTTCTGGTTAACCCTCATGGCTTTCTTAATTGACAAATGATGTTTTGGCCCATGCATCTTTTATGTTAGAGATGGGAAGAGGACAAAATAACAATGCCACCTTCACCCGAAGAAAAAGTAAATTGTGTGTGTTGTCCTAAGCAGGAGTACCAGGTACACCCTAGGAAGCAGGTTTACCCAGAAGCCATTTTCTATTTTAAATCAAAGGAGCTCCATCCAGCTATGGAAATGGACCCCACCTAAGTCTGATTCTTGATTTAGATGCATGAAAATTGTTACAGAATTTAAGCTGTTTCTGGGATTTGTTGTATTCGTTTTCTCTACCTTCTTGGGCAGAAGCATGTGGCAGAAGTATGGGTGGGGTCAGAGGCATGAGCGTGGGAATTACAGAGACCTAGTTGTGCACTCTGATCCTGCCACATGAAAGCAGTGTGGCCTTAGATATGTCACATAGGTTTTCTGCCTTGTAACATCTATTAGTTTTGTAAGACTGCTGTAACAAAACTGCACCTGGCCTGGCTTCAACCAAGGAACTATATTGTCTGGCACTTCAGGAGGCTGGAAGTCTCCAGATATCAAGTGTCTGAGCACTGGTTCCTTTCAAGGGCCAAGAGGAATTTACCCAGCATCTCTCATCTAAATTCTGGTGGTGTCCCATTGATCTTTGCCATTCCTTGGTTTGCAGACCTGTTATCCCGGTGTCTGCCTTCACCTTCACATGATGTTCTCTCAGTATGCAGAGCTGTCTTTCTGATAAGGACACCAGCCATATTGGATTAGTCCCCCTTTCAAGCTCATATTTTAACTTGATTACTTTTGTGAAGACCTCGTTTCCAAATGAGGTTCCACTCTGAGGTTCTGAGGGTTAGGACTTCAACATATTTTTTGTGAGAATAGAACTCGACTCATAGCTCATGCCTACCACATAGGGTTGAGATGATCCTCTGAAACAATTTACAAAAAGGGGTTACCACAGTGTCTGTCACATAGTGAGCTCCAGGTAAATTAGTTATTACTCATGTGGGGATTTATCATGCCTTAATTAGATTAGTATGTAATCTTTCCCACAAGTTTTAGAAATTTTTAATGATGTTTTTCTTACTCTTTTCTCTCATTTTTCATCAATCCAAAAGGAAATTGAAAAAGCAAAGACCATAGGAGTTATCATTTGAATATTAGAATTATTTATACTTTAATTTTTCCTCAGTTTGAACATATTAGTAAAAACAGATTTGTATATGTAAAAATACACAAAACCTGCTATTGCATTCCAATATATGTTAATTATTTGAGAAGCTATTTTAAATACCAGAACAATTTTAGCTGAAGGACAATTTTTGCAACTAAGTTAATCATCTAGTGCCCATTTTTTTGTAAAAAAACAAAAAAATCGAAATTAACCCACTGTCTGAGAAAACATGCTATTGGAATTAAATAAGCTGGCAGCAAAATCTGCGGCTTCCATGTGCACTGCTATGGTATCTGAAACATAATTATCAAGCTTAAGTTAATTAGACTAATGCTTAGAAAATCTGGCCTGGCAGCTTGTGGTAATTATATATACTGATTAAAAATGTAATACACAGTGTGTAGAGGCAAAAGAAACTCCATTCAAAATAGTCCGTGGACAGACTCAATCAAGAAGCCAAGTAGAAGAGTGCACACAAGGAGAAGGGGTGGCATAGGAGCCAGAAGGCACAGTGCCACGTCTTCTGCGGGGCAAGATAGCGGTGCCCACCTTAGCCAATGCGAGATGGCGAGGGGCACTGCGAGGCCAGCTTAGAGCAGGACAGGCCATAGGTCCTCAGAGCAGATCAGCCACACGAAACGTACAGGAGATCGTGGCTCAGTGCTTGTTTCTGCTTCACCTCAAGCTTCTTCCTCACACAGTGATTACTTGTGAGACATCCTGAGGCCATCTTCCTTGGTGATTTTCCAGCCTCTGAAACAATGAAATCATCATTAACTAGGGATTGAGAATAAGGGTAGAATGCCAACCTCTGAGCACATGCATCACTGTCATTTGCCCTTCGACTTGCCATGAGTTTGTCTCTGTAGCCATCCTAGAAGAAGGGAAGAATATTGCTTGCTGGGGACCTGGGCAAAGATTAGAGGCACTCGGTGTTTGGCTCTCTATGAAGATCCTTTATAATATGCCCTATTATAAAATGCCTTATTATTCTCATGCTCTAAGAGTTTGGTTATATAAATGAAGCAACATTTTGAGCTGGATAAGGGATACAAAGAAATCTTACTTTGTGCTTTGTTACAATATGTGTTTCTGTTCTTGCTTGAGTATTAGAACATATAGTTTATGGAACATAATCAAATCCTTATCAGATGACTCATTTGCCAAACTCATTTGGTTTTTAAGGTCATTTTTAAGGTATCCAGTTAAACCATTTGGCGCTGATGTTTTGAAGATCAAAGAAAGGACATCATTAATAGACATGCTTTGGACCTTGAGGAAGTTTTAGCATAATGGAGATGATAGATCAATCGGAAGGAACTTATAATAAATTTCCTCAAATCGACCCACCAAGGAGGACCACCTAGGCACCTGGATGATCAGGGGAAGAGAATATTGTGAGCAAAGAGCTGGTGGTATGAGAAATAAGGCGGCTGTTTAAAGAATAGCTCCAACCTACCTGGAAAGGAAAGAGAGAACACAGAGCATTGAGAGATGAGGATGAAATGGAAAGCCAGTCTACTGTGCCTAAAAAACATGTCAAGTGCCAATAATGAAGGACCAGAGCATTAAATGTCAAGGATTGGGAGACTCAATTGAAAGTGCCCTGGGATATTACCTAGGATTTAGTTCTACCTTTTACATGAGACTGCTCCCAACATATGGAGAATCAGTTGTGATTCTTCAGTTCAAAAACTAGCTGCAGGCCACCCCTATTTATGTAGTTGAGAGTCCTTTTTAGTGGGAAAACATATTGATGCATTTAATGCCAAGTTGCTGAGGACCCATGCAATTCACCCCAAGTCTTTGTTTCCTTCTGTGTATAGCAGAGGTAACAATATTGTTTCTCTACTGACTCCAAAGATGATCAAATAGAAATGTAAATGAAAAGTGTTTAATTTTGCTGCCTCATATTACTGTCTGCTATTTAGCAAGTGTTAGATCTTAGCATACGATGAAGTGGGAACATAGGAGCAGGGCCCTGGAGCCCCAACTATTCCTTAGCTATAATTTATGATCATAACTCTGAGTCCTAATGTTCCTACCTGAAATGGGGAAGACAGAACCAGGGGGTAGATACTTTTATGAGGATGAGATGAGATCATTTTTGCACCAACAGTTTGTGCCTGGCATTTAGCACAGTGCCACGCAGAAAAGCAATCACTCCTTAGAGCTTCATTAATAGCAACAGTAATGTAATAACAACATAATTATGCTGTCATATTTTTGGGGGTCCCTTTCTTCAATGCCTGCTTTCCTAGAACAGAAAAGTACCCAGCACTGGCCAGACTACATCTCTCCCTCAGCCAGGGAGAGCAGGGTGCTTTCACAGAGCATTATTTGTTCCTTGTGATTTAACTAATCTTTGGCTGAAGTGCTATCTTGAATCTGACTTCTCTTATAAGTACCTGCATTGTTCTCTCCACCCAAACCCCAAGCAATAATTTGCAGAGTGAAAGGACAGTTAATCAGTGGGTCATTTGGCCTCTCTGATGCAAATACATCAGTTTGCCCGATTTAACATTTTTTAATTTTGGCATGTAGTAGAAGCAATCTGATAACCAATTAAGAACACTTGCAGATTTTGGACTAATAAACTAACTAGTACACTTCAGTATAATGTTGGTGAACTAGAACCAGTTGTTCCCAAAATCAAAAATTAAAAAGGGAAAGGAACAAAATATCTTGGAAATTAATTACTTTTGTTCACTATCTTATTCACATTTTCTATGCAGTAGCAATCAGTGTACCATGTGCTGCCCCATTTGTAAGCAACAGACACAGGATAGAGTTGCAAAATTCTCAAAACATAGTCTTGGTGTGGGGATCAGCATAAACAAAAGGACTAAAAGCAATTAGGAAATGTAGAAATGATAAGTTTATATTACTATTGCTGACATATTTATTAGAATTTAGGTGAGCATTATTTTGCTTTGGAAATAAGACATAAGGAGTAAATTCATGGAGAAGAGAATGTTTGGATAACTGTGTCATGGGTGTAAATATGTCCAGGTCCAGCAGTTTTAATTAAGAACAATTTTACTTATCATCCAAAGATAGATAGGGGTGCGGCTCAATGAAAAGTTATATCACTTTCAAACATCCGGAACCCAATGAATAACTGCAGCACTTTTTCATGGCAAATTCTACTGTGTTGTGATTCTTATGAAGCTGCTTGAAATGGGAAGTTTATTCCCATTATAAGGAAAATTACAGTCTTTTGCATTGTACTGTTACACATGGCAAAAGGATGGGTAGTTTTGTTTTCTTTCATAATCTGCTTTTCTTTAGTTACTTGATTAGGTTTACCAACTAAATAGTGCCTGAAAACCCATCACCTAAAATAAAAGCTGTGAATATAGTAATCCCACCCCAATAAAATTATCTCTCTAAATAACAACCCTGCTCACTGCCTCTCCCACTCTTAGGTTAGGCATCTTTGTGTATCTCAAAAATGTATATATTTTTAGTTTTTTTCTTTAATTTTATAAGAATGCAGTATGGTACATATTGTCTTTGGGAACATGTTATTCCTCAGTGATAAATTATTATGACTTGTCTGTGTGGACTATTCAATCATGATCAGATGTCTGTTTTATTCCCTGTGAAATATTCTATCATGTGAATATATGACAGCTTTTTCACCTACTGTGAAAGGATATTAGTAATTTCTGACCTCTTGTCACTTTAAGCAGAGCCAATTTGGACATTCTCATCTATGTTTTCTTACATATTTGGATGTATACCTAGGAGGCCACACCAAACTCTTCTCCAAAGTGAGTGCTCCAGTGTTTCCACCTAACAGCATTGACAGAGCAGTCTTAAGGGTCCAGGTCTTCTCCAGAAAACTGTGTTGCTACCTGGGAGTGAAGTTCAAACGCACCAACCAATACAACGGATTTTTTCTGATATTAGCCTTGTGTTGTGTGTGTCTCAGCTCTTAGCTAGAGCTGAGACTCCTGGGTAGAAGACAAGGGAGATTTGGATTTAGGCCAGAGAATAGTGATCTCCAACAAGATGAATCAGACTGTCTCAGGGGTATAAGATGCTTGTACATGCAGCATTCAAGCCATTGTCTAAAAATCTTTGGGACCAATCAGACCAGAGGGATTCAGACACCACATGACTCTCTGGACCACAAGGCTCTACAGATTCCTTTCAAACACAGAATCTAGGAACAGACATTTTTCAGATATTTTTCTCTGGAACTCTAAGTAGAAACCTGAAATTATAAGAAGTTATTTCAAAGCATGTTTACATTTTGTCCTTTAAAAACCAACCAAGAACTAAGTTGAGATTCGTTAAAAGACTAGGTCTCAAAAGATTTGAGTTTTTCATCCACAAGGTCAACTCTCACCAATACTTTCAACTTTAATGGAAATGTTAAAGCTTTTTTTTGAAATAAAATTACATTTACTTTCATATGTCTATACCTATGTCTTCCAGGGTCTGCTTTTTCTTCTGTCCTCTTATGCCAGTAATAAATATTTGGGAGGTGAGGTGCACAGTAGTAAGCTGAGAAAGTTGAGAGTGTCTCTTTTCTAGCCTGATGCTTCAAAGCGAGTGACAACCCTGGGATACCACATAGCAGTCTAATTTTTCACAATGGTAAAGGGGTGTGTATATTTGTGTGTGTGTCTTACATCTCTGTTGCTTACGTTGATTTCTGGATTTGTGACAATTATAGGATATATAAAATGAATAGTTAAACCTATAACAATACTTTCCCTTTCAAGTATTCTGGGGGAAAAAACATTTGAAATCCTCTGTGACAGAGATCTGTTATCATGCATGGCAAGCTTAGCATTTCAGCCACATTTAAAGTTTTATGTCTTCATTAAAGAAGGTTTCTAAATGAAATAGAGTGAGATCTGGGAAAAGTTAGCTCCTAATTTGTTTGTGCAACTCACTCACATGAGCCAGTTTCTTGGAAGGACAATGGAACATCTTCGTGAGAAATAACTGGATTTGTCTGTAGCAGAGCTGTGTGAGAAGCACTGTGTGAGAAGCAGCTTCAGAGGGGCCATGGTCATAACCAGAGGCAGAATGATGTTGCTGTAAAAAGAAAGACACATCTTCATTTCAGGGGACTGTTGGATATCCTTAAAATATAGGCTTTCTGTTACTCATTTTAAACTTTCCAGTGCACAGGTCCTGGTACCAGCCCCTGTCCATGTGGTACTAGCATAGCATTTGTAGTTTAGCCCAGCATACGGTGAGCATGCAGGAGGGCACTTGCCAGGTCAGCCACATCCTCTTTCTCTGTGGTGGTCAGCCTTGTGTAAAGAGCTCACTGTTCACCTGCTCTCCTGTACAGATTTCCTATAGCTGGGTCAGATGTTAAGCTGAACAAGAGGCCCTGTAAACAAGTATGCAGCCATGCCAGACGCTGCCCATTGTCCGGGGTCGTGAGAAGCCCTTCCAGCTGTTCTCACTGTCCACTCACTGTTCTAGAGACTTAGCCACGTCCTCACCTGAGGAAAATTCTGGTAAGCCTAGCACAAGGGAAGTGCTCCATTAGAGTGGTAGAACTGAGTAAACCATCCAGTGCCCCTTCTTTACCAGCACTTGGGCCTCTTCTACTAAAAAGGGAGAGATTTGTCCACTTCTCCATTGCATCTTGCACCCTCTCTTTAAGAGCTTCCTCGATCTGTTTCCGTCTCCTGTTTTTGGCCATCAATTGTTTTTGCTGTACCTCTTTCCTTCCTGAGAACAATTTCAGTTGCTGATCCTTCTCAGCTTAGTGGTCACTTCCTCCAAGAAGCCTCTCCAGATCACATCGCCTAAGGGAATTCCCTCAGTTATTCTTTGTTACAGTAGCAATATATTTGATTACAATCGATTTCATAAGTATTCATAAGTTCCATGTCCATGGGTTCAATTAACCACAGATCAAAAGTATCAGAGAAAAACTTATATATGTACTGAACATGTATAGATTTTTTGTTAGACTTATTATTTCCTAAACAGCACAGTATAACAACTATTTCCATAGTATTGACTCTGCACTAGACATTATAAATAACCTAGCATTGATTTAAAGTGAGTAGGAGGATGTGCATATGTTATATACAAATACTGTGCCTCTTAATAAGGACTTGTGTTTCCCTGCATTTTGCTAACCTGTGGTGGTGGAAGGTGTTCTAGCATCAGTCCCCCTAAAATGGGACAAGAGACAGTGGTGCTTGCTAATTGCCTCCCTTCTCTCCTAGAATGGAAGCCTCTCCATTTCCACTGTGCGTTGTCCACCCTGCTCATCACTGCACGGTGACATGCAATGTGCCAGCATATGGCAGGCTTAGTACCATTTGTGAGTCACCAGATGAGTTCTGCAGGGATTGTGTAAAGTTCCCATAGAGGTCAGTTTTTCCAGTTGGTTTTACCTGAAGAATCTGGCTGCTGCCACCTGAATGTGTGTTAAGGAGAACTCAGAAGCTATGTTTCTGTTAGTGCTTTGTTAGCTGCATGCCATGTACTTGTCCCCTTTCTTAGTTGTGTGTTTTCTTAGCTTCTTGCAGTGCAGATATTAGGCACTACACACTTACACCATTGGTTGGGGGGGGTGTACTTCCAAACTCTCTGCAAGGTACCTTTGAAAGCATCAGCCATATGTAGCAGGAGCAAATATGAAACAAAATGTTCAGGAGATTCAAAGAAAAACAGAAATTCTTCCTATGCCTTTTTCCATTCCTCCTTCTGGGTATCACAGGTTGACATCACTCTAGGATTAAAGGAGAACAATCTTGCTCAAACATCAATATCTGAAACACTAGGGAGAAAAAGCTTTACAGAACATGACTGGCCAAGGAAATTGCTTTTTGAATATATGCTTCCTTCACTGAAGTTTGCTACATCACAAACCTTGCTTCTGGAAGGAGTTTCATTTCATTTCATTTCTCAGTGAGCATGATTTTAGAAACAGGAGGCCTGTGGAAAATGGCTAGCAGCTATCTTTAGTACCTGGTGCTTCACCAATTTTCTACCTATTGGAAAACCAGAAGAGCTCAGATATGAGGGAGCCCAGGGCAAGGGACCGGAGACCAGTGACTCTTTACTGAGAGGGCACTGAGATGAAGTTTTCCCTTCGAAGGGGTTGTTCCAGCTGAGCCATGATTCCCCTTGGGGATTGGTCCCTATCTGCAACTTTTCTTTTGTTTCCAGTACTGTGTTACTACCTATATTTTCAAACATATGCAGCAAAATTTCCACAGATTTAGAGCATGAATCCAGGGATGTACCAAAAGCCAGTTGACTAGGTATTATTATGTTTAACAGAAACAAATACTGCTCCAAATATTCCATGAGATATTGCTTAAGTGATTTAAGTTCCTAGGAAACTTGAGTGTTACATCTAGAAAATGGGAATGTTGAATTTGTATAGTAAATGTGTTGGGTTTGGCTTCCCACTGATAAATGCTTTTTGAAAACTTACTGGTGTCAGACATAGCAAGCAATGAAAATACAAAGATGGGTTTGGCTCTGGTTTTGTAATTTCTACCATAAATAGGGGAGCCAGGCAGTAGAATATTTTTTTTTTTACTAAATTAGATATTGTTGAAGACTTTTTATTGCTTGAAGAGTACAAAAGTGTTGAGTGCAATTGCTTTCTCCAGCACAGCCACGTTAGTAGTCAGGCTATTGCTGTAGGGGATTCTAATCTGAAATGCCATGCCCAGCTGTTAGGAAATCAGTCACAGCCCATACAAGCATGAGGTTCACTGTAGAAAGCTGAACAGGAAATGTTAGCAATGGGGTATCCTAAGAATAATGCCCAGATGTAGTGAATCCCATATGAGCCCTCACAGCCTATCTGAGGGGTCCCAATCTTAACTGTCTTGATGTTCCAGTATAAGAAAAGTCTAACTGTCACCAGCATGAGGCAGTGTGGCAGATCCACAAGCTTCTGTGGTTGTTTTCCTCACATCTATATGTGCAGTTAGCTTCACTGATTTCTTCCCTGACAGGAAGTAACCTTTCTTGTTTGCTTTTCTCTCATTGCTGAGACAAAATACCTGATGCTCAAAATTAAGGAAGGAAGGGTTTATTTAGCTCACAGTTTATGGAGGTTTCAGTCCATTAACAGCTGACTCCAAGGCAGGGTGGAGTGGCAGAGGGGCAACAGTTAATGGCAGCTGGAAAACAACAAAAGCAGGAGAGGAAAAAGAGAGGAGCAGGAGAGCAAGGCTCTTTTTTTCCCTCTTATATTGTATGCAGGCTACCCGTCCCAGGTGGGTGTAGCACTCACACCCATAATCCCACCATGAATCAAACACAAACTCTAGAAGCCTGCCCTTAAGACTGTGTGAGGCTGTGGGGGCCATCTAGACACAAACCATAGCATTTTATCCTTGGCCCCCCATAGACTCATGCACATCTCTTTATTCAAAAGATATTTTATTCCTTCTCTAAGAGTTGACAAAGTCCTAACAGTCTCAGCACTGCTGAAAAGTCCAAGTCTCAAGTCTCTTCCAAGATCTAAGGCAAACTCTTAGCTTTGAGATCTGTACAGATGAAAAATTAAACACTTCCAACATTCAGTGGTGTGAGATAAACATTACCATTCCAAAAGGTACAAACAGAGAAATACAAAGGATTGGGACCAAAGTCCAAAATCCAACAGAGCAAATATTATATCCTGTAGCTTCATGTATACCATCCAATGCAACCTGTGGCAAGTTGTGAGCTTCAGAGGCTTGGGTGGCTCCACCTCTATGGGATACTTGGTGGTTGTAGCATCCATGGCCTGTCTCTTGGGCTGGCTTTGCTCCCTCCTTTCAGGCTGCCTCAGATGATCCACATTTCTGGCTCTTCTAAATTTCTGGGGCCTCCATTGCACCTTTGGTTTAACCTCATGGCTTCACACTTGGCTCTCACAGGAGAACCTTGCCTGGCCTTCTAGGCTGTCTGAAATCTGGGTAGATGCCTCTTAAACCTCAGAACTCTTGTATTCTGCATGCACCTAAAATCAGTGCCATGTGGATGATGTCAAGGTCTGCTGCCAGTGGGAGCAGTAGCCAGGCTTTCTCCTCTCTTGGATGTAGGAATCAAGTGCCTAGATCACTGAGCACTCTGAATTTAATTCTGAGGACCAAATTCTCTGGGTTCTCACCATTCTGGCACATAGTATAGCTAACACCATTCTGGGACACAGTGCTTTATGGCTTCCTCTTCAAAGCAATCTTTCACTTAAGCAATTTTGAAGCAGAAAAGAATGAAGTCTTGTTGCTTCTTGTGATACACTCTGGTTCCTTATCAGTGATCAAGATCTCCTTTCCTCTTATCTTTGCAATTCACACTTTTACAGGAGCTTCCATATGGCCAAACACAACATTTTAAATCATTTTTCTGGGCTTTTTGCAGCTGACTCTCAATGTAAATCTGGCTAGAAGCCCCCAACAATTACCATGCCACTGTCTCAACATTTGGCTGCCTTGAAATTTTTTCTGCCACTTCAGTTAGTCCACAACCCTTAATCTTAGTCTCAGGCAAAGTCTCTGGACATGAGCAAAATGCAGGCAAATATTTTGCCAAGCCATAACACACATTGTCTGAAATTCAAAGACCATTGCAGTCCTTTCTCCCACTAGAAACCTCCTGAGTGTGGACTTTACTGGCAAGACTTGTATCAACTTTCTGGTCTTTGAGCTCTGACCAGAATCTCTCATACAGAACAGCCTAAGGCTTTCCAGCTCTATTTTTTCAGGCAACATCTCTGAACTTTTCCAAGCTCTTCCCACAAGCCATTTCCAAAGGCCCTTGAACCTACAAGATCCAATATAGTCACAGCAATGACCCCATTCCTCTGGTATCAAATTCTGTCTTGGTTATTTTTCTCTCATTGCTGAGACAAAATACCTGATGCCCAAAATTAAGGAAGGAAAGGTTCATTTAGCTCACAGTTTGTGGAGGTTTCAGTCCATAACCAGCTGACTCTGAGAAAGGGTGGCATGATGGAGAAACAACAGCTAACAGTGACCGAAGATAGCAAAAATAGCAAGAGTATAAAGGGAGAAGCAAGAGAATAAGCCTTTTCCCCTCACTTATACTATATGCAGGCTACCTGCCCCAGGGTGGATATAGCACTCACATCCATAATCCTACCATGAATCAATCGCAAACTCTAGAATCCTGCCCTATGACTTCATGAGGCTTTGGGGGACATCTAGACACAAGCCATAACAGAACTCCTTTGATGTTTCCATTAAAATCTACTCTCTTCAAGACCAGTATCCACAATTATTCTTTAACGAGATGATTCCAACAAGTTTTCCATGAAAAACTGCAACTTTGATGTCCAATCAATTCAAGTGAATTTTTTGAAGGCAGATGGCCTGTGCCCCTGCAAATCTGAAATGTCCAACCTGATGTATACAGGTTTCATAGGACTTGTGGAATGCACCAAGATAATTCACAGTTACTGGAGTCATGTCTGGTCCAAACTGATACTGGAAGTCTCAGGTTCTGCTTTGACAATCAGCTTGACAATGTGATACTTTAATGTATAATTGGATAAGCAATTGGGTTCTGTTACAGTACAGTGGTTTGGCATATTTATTTTCTAGAGCTATGAATTTCTTGTTGATAAATACTTTTGGGGGTTACAGATTCTTAAACAGCAACACTCTATACTCCCTGAAAATGAGATGTCATTAATTAATATAAGAGCTTATTTCAGCATTTTGGCCCATGGGTAGAAATTTTTTAAAAAATCCTTGCTATTATTCAAGCAAGTTATGCATAAGTCATAGCTTTGGCAACTAATCAAGTGATGAATACTCTGTTAATGTCCTGAATTTCCCTCTATAGATGGGCAAATTGTTGGGCTTTGGAATTTTCACGGTGGGCGGAGAGGCTCAGAGGTAACACATCTGAATACTGAGGTCTAGTGTTTAGCCAAAGGCTTCCGCTCACATGATCTGTACTCTATAGTATAAGAAAGGTGACATGAACCTATTTTTATAGAAAGAAATACTTGAACAACCCAAGAGTTCTAACAGAGGAAAATTGACAGCTGGAGGTTTGTGGCAAGACCATTTTCTGCCTCGGGTAGGGCAAGGGGTGATTCATGAGGCCACCAAGAACATCCAGAGTGGAAAGCACATAGACAGCTCCATCGAGCATGTGACAAAGAGATGTGCTGGGTCTGGTGGAACATGTATACTGAGAGGAAGCAAAAGAGATATGTGTATGCAAAAGGTGGACAACACTGCCAGTAGTGGGACATGTCTCGGTGCCAATATGACTGGTCCAGAAAGGCTGCTTGGGGATGTTGGGAAGTGAAATGGGAGAGAGGTAGAGCAGATCTGGGGTGGGTACAGGGTGACTCACAAGGGCTCAGAACAGATGGCAGGGAGCCAGGAGGCAGGTCTGGTACTCACAGGCAAGTGCCAGAGGCAGCTGCCCCAGAAAAAGACCATCTACATGGAAGGACTAAGCCGCCTCAGTAATAGCCATGATGGTCGATGAGACAACTGAGCCCCACTTTTGACCACCATCCCAGCACCCATTATATACTATAGTAGTAATTTGTCTCCCTCTAATTTATTCTCCATCCCTGCACTTTTTGATGAAATTACTCTGATCCTTTTACTTCCATGCTTTGAACTAACATTTTCTCATGGCGCCAAAACTAAAATCCAGCCTTTTCAACCAGACGCATAAGTCACCAGGACCCTCTGCTTCTCTTGCTCTTCCAGCCAGTTCTTTGTGCATGGAGCTTCCCTGTGCCCCAGACTCTGCACTTGCCACTCTCTTCTGCTGGGGATCCTCCCTCTCCCTGCTTTCAACTGTCCCCCTCTCCTTCATCATGTCTTAACTTAAATGTCACCTCTGCTGGGAGGCTGTCTGTTAAAAACTGCCCTATCCTATCTATCATCCCTAAAAATCCTTGTATTTTGTTTTGCCTCAGAGTTCTTATAATATGAAATCGTTTTGATTCCCAAACAATGATACAAAAGTTCCCAACAGAACAGCCACTCTTAATTGCTAGAAGGCACCTGCTTCAGCTTACATAGTTCAGCCACTTCCTTCTACCTACATGTCCATTCTCACTTGAGCCATTTCCCAAATCGCTAATGCTGTGTTTAATACTGTAGGTCCCACAGCTGTATATTAAACTTAATAAATTTCCTTTAAAAGAGACTTGATAAATAAATGTGATAAGATAAACATGATCTAAATAAAGCAATCATATTGTAGATCTATCTAGACTCTGGATGACTTTCTGTGTCTGTTAGAAGTCAGGTCGTTGCCATGATAAGGACAAAGTGTCACCCACTGAGACCTTTTTCTTTGTCAGTGGGGAGGCCTGAGAGAGGAGTGACAATGAGTAGGTTTCTCTCAACAGGATTGCAAGCCGCTTGTACCATTGTGTTTGTGGGACCAGAGACCATGTTCTGGGCCACGAGGGGCTGTGTTCCATCTTAAATGATAGAACGGTCAGGTCCCAGAATGGCAGCTGAACTTCAGCTGTCATGATAGCCCTGACGCATGGGGAGTGGATGCACAGATTACTGTGTACTGCAGTTCCCGGGAGGAGCTGGACCCGAGCACAAGCCTCAGGAGAACTGGCTGGGAAGCAGTGTGTCTGCAGAAGCTGTTCCCACCGCCCAAAATGACCCTTGCCTTAAAATCCTCCCACTCTTTTAAGCACAGTCCAAATTCCTGATCTTTTAAAGTCAGTCTCAGGCAAGAACTATTCCCAGTCCCTGAGATATTCTGACACTTTGATGGAAAACTTCAAACCAATACTTTTGCTAGTCTGGTTCACATAAATTATGTATGTATGAGTTTTTCTGCCTTTTTTCTTTTGAAGGTAAAACCTAGAACCAAAAAGATTTTTGGCTTATTTATCAAAATATCTTTCCTAAGACCTGGAACAGAGCTTAGGATATATCATATGATCAACCAATATTTGTAAGCTGTTTTGTAAGTGGTGGTAACAGAGAATCAGACCTGTAAAACATAAAGACTTAGCTGGGCTACTCAGGAGCCAGAGGCAGAAGACTACAAGTTTGAATTCAGCCTGGAAACACAGGGAGACTATCTCAAAACAAAATTTTTAAAAAGCTGGGGGAAGATCTCAGTGATAGAGTCCTGGCCTAGCATACAAGAGACTCTGGGTTCAATGCCTACTTTGAAAGAAAGAAAGATTTACTTCTCCATCCAATATAATTATTTTTCTTCTGAGAAATTATTTATACAAATTCCTATGTAAACAAAACCACAAACCCATGAAAGTGGCTTATTTAAACTCTCTTCTCTGTATATTCTTATAAAGTTGGTAAGAATAACACATTATTTCATAACACCCACATTTACATTCATCCACTTTTAAGAGGAGCATCCAATTGGTTTTGCTCCTTTTTGAAGGCCATTTGGCATTTATTACAGGTTAGTTTCAAATTCTGAGAATCACTGAAACTATTGTGAATCACTCACCTACTGGATTCTATTACAGAGCCATAAAAACATCAATAGCCAAGGCAGCTTTGGCATTGCATCAGGGAATTAATCATTACCCCATACACCTGGCAATAATGTGCTCAAGGTACTGACAGGAACCAAGTGTCAAAACTGACACATATAGTACTTCAATCAGAAATCCTGTTAACACTCCCTTCCCCAAAAGTCACTCCAGGCAGGTGAAGTGGGATGACTGCAGATACTTTTTGAAAAGTTTATTTTCAAAGCTGTACAGAAATGGAATTCACTTGCAAGGGATATTACAAACTTCAGACTGTTGAATGAGGGTATACTGGTTCAAACTTTGGCAAACTTTGTCACTTTGGTGTCCCCTTTTGTTCCAAGAACAGAGTGCCTCTGAGAACAGTTTTATCTCTCACTGTTGCATCAGGGGGAGAGGAGCATGTCCTGTGTCAGCCTTGAGCTGAGTGTTTTCACAGTGAGCTGAGTCATATTAACTTTTGTGACAATCCAGGGAGAGGAGATGGAGAACTATCATGTATTGAATACCAAAGACAGAAGAAGAATTGCTGTTACTTCATGTGCTGCTAAGAAAGAAAAGCCAGTCAAACTGGCCAATCGTTGGTTAGAGGACATGTTTAGATTTCAGAGGTATTCAAATGTGAAAAAGTATACATTTTGGAAGAGAAGTATTATGGAATTAAAATAGTGCAGGTAATTTCCATTGGATTCTATACAATAATTACAATCTCTAAAGGGCCCAAAATGCTAGCCTTTAATTTGCTCTCTCTGGATAGTTTCCTCTGATTTTTCTGGTCTTACCAGCTAGGCAGGCTTGGGAACCACCCAGTGAACAAATACAAGCCCAGTACTTCCTTGAGACCTTCCTTGGGTGACCCAGGTTGAACAGCAAGGTAAAATACAGGAAGCCGAGTTAAATTTGAATCTCAGATAAACAATGTTTTAGTGTGAGCATGGTCAAAATAATGTATGGCATATACTGAGAAAAATTAACTAGTGTCTAAGTATTTTTATTTGCCAAATCTGGCAATCATGCCTCCAGTTATACCTGTGACCTTCACTGCTTGACCTTACTCTAGGACCTTAACTTTTACCTCTGAGAAACCTCTGTTAATATCCAACTACTTAAAACAACCTTGAGAACTAGGGATCATTGAGGGTCATTTTAGAGATAAGGAGTGAGTTTTCTCCTCAGATTTAGATATTTCATTAGAATTTGTTGCTGTAAACCAGGCGGGCATGGTGGCTCACTCCTATAATCCCAGCACTCGGAAGGCTGAGGCAAGAGGATCATTGTGAGTTCGAGACCAGCCTAGGCTACAAAGTGAGCTCAAGGTTAGCCTGAACTGCATAGAGAGACCCTATCTCAAAAAGACCAAAAAAAAAAAAAAAGAAAAGAAAAGAAAAAAGAATTGATTGCTGTAACTGAATTGCCACCATTACTTTTAATCCTTTTACAAGGTAGTAAGGCTCAAAAGATGGCTAGGGAACCATGAAGACAGTAAAAGCACTTTTACTCCTGGAAACCAGTACAGTTGGGGTAGTCAGTGGTTACCATCAGAGCAATGGTGTATCTGGCCTATAGCAACAGTGGTACTGACAGTGGTTGGTAACCAGCAACCTGACACCCTAATGACCACTTGATTACATCAGCGACATCACTACTCACTAGTGTCACAGCTTTGGTTTTACAGAGAGGGCATCGAGGCACAAGGAGGTTAAGGAATTCACTCATTTTTAAAGTGTGGACAGCACCTCCTTGTCATTCAGAGCCCTCGCCTGATACTCCTACCCCAACACTCCACATTATAACTCTGCTTCTTGGTGAAGCCAAGGCAGCTTCCCAAAGCCTTTCCAACCACAGAACACCACCCAGCACCCACCTCATTTCCAAACCCGTTTTCATAAAACCATCCATTTGCTATCTGTTCTTCCTATGTGGGGGCCCTGTGTAACAGTAGAGGACGCCATCTTTTTCAATGCCAGAGCTGGCACTGTGGAAACATAAAATAAGTGGCTCATAACAAGTAATCTCCAGCTTTCCCTTCCAGCAGGCTGAAGTACTCTGGAAGATTCTTGTAAGAATCAAACTCTGGTTATGGCTCTCTGCAGGCAGGTGTTGCCTTTTGGACAGTCAATGTTTAAGATCAGTAGACTTCTCTCTAGGTTGCAGGCACTAGGCTTTAGCTGACAGGTGTTCAGGGTGCCTTTAGGAAGTGGAACTTTATTCCAAGCTGAACATGCTTAATTTCCTAGTCACCTGGGTATCTCTTCTTGGACACAGGTCTTGACTGTCATGGTCTTTCTCAGCCTGTTCATCCCTGCAGAGACTGCAGGCTAACCCAAAGTCTCCTGACCTGGCCCAGCATCTTCATGCTACCAAGACAAGCCTTGTGACCCAGACATCCCTTTGACTATGGTAAACAGGAGAAAAGCAGTTATGCAGCAGTTTACAAAGGGCAGATTTGATACAAGTATAAGGGTCACAAACAGTAGATTTAAGGACAAATGCATTATCGTGGGTCTTCCATACCCATGGATTCCCCGTTGGTGGATTCAACCAACCATGCATACAAAATATTTAGGGCAGAATTGTTCCTATACTGAGCATGTCTAAGTTTTTCCCTTTTCCTTATTCCCTAAACAATACAGTACAACTATTTTCATGGTATTTATACTTTACCATTTTTCATAAGTAATCTAGAGATGATTTAAAGCATATTAGAGAACGTGCATGGGTTCTGTACAAATATCACAGAGCATTTACATAAGGGATATGAGCATTAGCAGATTGTGTATCCTATGGGAAGGTTCTGGCACCCACCTTCCATGAGTTCGGGGTGAGGGCTATTTTTGTTTGAGGAGGTGTCCAGCTGTGCACAAAGATATACTTTTTCTAGTGCAGTGCTTCTCAGTGGTGAATGCACCTTGGAATTGCTTGAGAAGTTTGTGTGTGTGTGTGTGTGTGTGTGTGTGTGTGCGCGCGCTGGGGATTGAACTCATGATCATGCTTGCCAGGCAAGTGCTTTTGAGAAGTATTTTTTTAAGCCCATTAAATCAGAATTTCTGGGGTGAAATATATCTAAATATATATATATTTTAAGTTTCCCGGATGATTTCAATAGACATCCAGGGTTGAGCTATTCTAAATTAAAGATGCTTCCATCTGGGGATTTTAGGAGGAAGTCTCTTTACATTTTAAAGACGACGTACAACAGTCTAGCAAATATGATCAGTATTTGTTTCATTTCCTGGCTCCCATAAACAACTTGTCAGTGTTGGCCCGGTGTTGCCACCTGTAAGACATGTGACAATAGCAGACGGTCACCAAACAGCCAGGAAGGCATTAATGTTCCCAGACTCTGAATTATCCAGAATCCATCTGGTGTAATCTGTATTGATTAGGCCACTTGATGCTTGATTTCTGTGTCTTCTGATGGTGGTAACACAGTGGCTAGACTGTATTTCCAGGCTTTGCATTGCTCTTTATCATTCCATCGAACTATTACAAGATGGATTTATAACAGACCTAAAGGTGGTTTCCAAATGAAAATTAGTTCTTGAGTAGAATAGTAATCCCGCCTGACTTGCCTGTAGCAACTGCGTCCTATCTGCCTCTGCAGGGAAGGAAATGACTTCTTAATGTGGTTTTCTTCCACTAAAGAGAATTAAATCTGTGTGGCAAAATGTAAACCCAGTGTGCTGGCAGCCACATTCTGAAATGAAAATCCATAACCCTCATAAACATATTTGTGGCACAGTGATATGCTAATGAACCTCATTTGGGCTCCAACTTACTCAGTGTGAAAAATATAGCTCGTTGAAGAGCCAAGTTATGGTTCCTTCACTGTTTCGCCTTCTGCCCCAACTTTGCTCTGAAATAAACAGGGTAACTTCATCTGCCACTGTTGCCAGGGTGGAGTCTCTGAGGTACATTTAGGGTGTTTGAGGCCTGAGATAACGAACTCCACTATTTTAATTGGAAGTCTTTTTGCTGAATTGACAAGATTATTTTTCAGGGATCAAGCTGACTTTTGGGTGAATAAAGATGGTGGAGTGAAACAGCATCTGTGGAATTCTCCATTCTTTGTGCATATCCTGTGGGATAGATAGGGCAAAACGGTTGAGGACAACCCTGGGAACTCACTGTTACCTGTGTAAATGGTCTTTCAAAAGGGAATGAGCTTCCTCAGATCTCAGTTTTCATGTTGATAAGTGGGGTTAATTAGTACCTGCCTATGGGGCTACTGCAAGGTTAAATGAAATAATGCAAACCAAAGAATCCGTCCTTCACATCCTAAATGTTAGCCATCATTGGTGGTGCTAATAAATTGTGTATTTTCATTGACTTAATCCAAAATATCACACTGTGCATCCTGGGAGGATCTTTTACTTTCAGCATTTTACAGCCACACGAAGGAAACACGTGGATGGATTGAAATTTAATTGCAATAGGAGACAAGGGAGAGGGGTTAGCTTTTCTAAAACAGCCACTCTGAAAACTTGTCTCTCTAGAATTAAAATTCTAGTCACTCTATATGTGAATCTGAAACATACAAGTAGTTTTTTAGATAAATATTGGTATTTAAGAAAGATTTCAAAATAACTCAATCAACTAAGACTGCTAATTTTTAAAGTTTTTTCATAATAGTAGTTTTTAACATTTGACTGCTTGTAGCCTCTTTTAATGGAAAGAGCAGTTTCTTACTCCATCTTCATAGCCACTGTGTTATGATCATAAATTTTCTTAGGTTATTTTTGGTTCACGGAATAAAACTGCATGTAGCTTCTCTAAGAAAGGCTAAACCAGAGACAGTAGTAGGTAAACCACAAGCCAGCTTGGAGGAATAACTGTGAATAAGTGACAAACCCATGTCTTCAGGGTCTGAGACACACCAAAACGTGAATGACACTTACCAAACCCAAAGAAGCAGACAGGAGTCGGGGTGTGGGGAATGGGAGCACACTCCCTCAGGAGCCCCCCACCCGCCCCACCTCAGCAGATAATTACAGCACAACAAAAGGCTGTACTGTAGTGTAGTGTCATCTGGGTGTTTTCTGAGAGAAGCCAAAAATGTGAATTCTTGTGTGAAACCTAATTTTCAAATTTTGGCAATTAAAATACACACATACGCACCTATCTGCCTCTACCATGCAAATTCTATACCACCCTCCCCTTCCCCCAACATATATTTAAAGAGACTCTGAGAACCCATTCACAAGCCTGTTCTCTTTCTCCCCAAAGCTGGAGAAACACGACAAGGAGGAAGAAGACACCCCGGCCTCTTGGAGGTCAGAGGAAGAGATGGCGGCTGAAGCAGCTGTCCTCCGGGCCTACTTTCAGTGACAGCGGTAAAGCCTGCACTCAGTCATCCCCAAGAGCCTCCAGTGGGCCTCAGGAAGCCAGAACCAGCTGGAAATTCGGGAGGGGCCTTTACCAATTGATCCTTGGGGTGGGGGTGGGGATGCAAAGACCAGCCAAGCTGTAATGGAATAAACCTTGATCCTTGAGCAATCTAAGTCTCTGAACTGGCTCTCCTAACTCACCCTGGGGTCTTCCTAGTCTCTCCTGCAAAGGTGCTTTTCTCCATTCACTATCCACAAAGAAGCAGGTGGTCAGGAAAGCATAACTAAGTGTGTGAAAGATCAACACCCTGCCAGACTCACTGTGCCCCCCTGCACCTCCTTTCTCTCATTTCTCTGCCCCTTCAGCCACACCAGACATGCGCTTTTCATGCTCAGCAGTTGCTCTTTGGTAAATCACCTGTTGTAGTCAGGGGTTGCAAGGAGAACAATTATATACAGTATTCACAGTATTATTTATAATGGTCACCCAAGGAGTCAAATACAAAGAAAGTGCAGGAAATCTGTCCACAACACTAAAGACCTAGAGAATCCAGCCGAGGACCTGGATCCCACGGCAATAATTTGCATGAGTTCAGCTGAAGACCTGGAGCCCATGACAATGACTCATGCAAGTCTACTTCACTTATCCTCACTGTGAAGGCCCACAGGTAAGCGGTGGAAGCTAGAAAGTCTGTGCCACCAGGGTGAAGGATCTGTGCCAGTAGGCTGAGAGTTCTGCACTGGAGCCAAGAAGCGACACTCAAAATAAGGACCAAAGCTCTCCTGAAAAGTTCCACAGCCATCCTCAGTGACAATGAGGTCCCAAGCAACTCTGACAACAGCTGAGTACATATCAGGAAATGAGTGTAACAAACTTCTCCTGGAGATAAAACAGTATGCGTCTTCCCCTCTGGAGCCAGAAAGCAATGCTCAAAGGCAGGACCAAAATCTCCCCCAAAGTGATCCACAGCCATCCTCAGCAACAAGGACCCGAGCTCCTCTGATGATGACAGCCAAGTTCACATCAGGGGAGCCGGCATGGCAAGCTCTTCCAGGAGAACCAATGGCTCCAAACAACAGTAATGCTTAGGAGAACCCAGAATGTTACTCTTCCTCTCTATGTCTCCTTTTCATGCTGGCAACAGTCCTCAGGTGGGCCATCTATGCTCAGCACCCTGCTGATTCAGATCAGCTGGTGTTTAAGTTGACCACAAGTTACCAATCCACTACATCACCCTTTGTGTTCTTTTTTTCCCTTTGGCCAGTAGGAGCTCAGGACACAGGGAAAGGGGCTTGATGGGATTAACTCTGTATTAGTGATGTTTAGCTATTGGGAGGTCACCACTGTGGGAGGACAGTAACAGCCAATCTTCTCTTCAAAATGTATCTGCAGGCCACATGTGTGTATAGGTCAAGGGAGCCCACGGATCTTCTGAAATGTGTTCATAAATAGGGCTGCTATGTAATATTGGGACATACCTAGATTAAAAATTATTCACTGTTTATCTAAAATAAAGTTTAATATTTTATTGGCACATGTTTATAGTACATTATGATTACATTCCTTAAGGGGAATTGTCATCTTATATTTTAATAGATCTCTTTGGGTTAGTGGGCCTCAGATAAAGTCTTTTCCTTTAAATAGCTTCTTTTCCTCTCTAGAATTAGATAATTCTAAATTAGAATTAGGTTGTTCTTCATCTGGCCTCAGTATAAATATGTTTAATATTATAAGTCACTGAAGCAGATTAGATACAAATTTAAGACAAAATTATTGAACAAATAGTGATAGCAACTGAAAACTGAATCATCTAAAATTGTCAGCCATTTAGTGGCTGTGATTTTTTTTTTTTTTTTTTAGCTAGAAAACATTCATTGCATAACCAGGGTTTCACTTGCTCTAGTTTCGGTTAACTTCTCTCAACTAGAGTCTAAACTCATTGAAAGGGAAGGAGACCAAGAGATGGAGGGAGGAAAGAGAGAGGGTAGGCGAGGGGTGAAAGAGGAATCGAGTAAGAGGGTTGAGCTCCCTTCAAGGAATGTACTCATCGTGTGCTATAAACAGAAATATTAAGTGGAATGTTCCTGAAATGAAAAGAATCACAGGGTATAAATTATATGTCCTCCTGCTCCATCACCTTTTGTCCAGCTTGTCTCCCCAGCGTACACGATGGCCCACGGGTCGCTGAACCCCTGTGCTGGCTATCACATGGACCAGCATCGCGGTGCTTGTGTGCAAGTTGTCCTCACTTTACTTAAGAATGGTCCCAAACCATAAGAGTCGTGATGCTGGCGTTAGCTCAGTTACACCTGAGAGACGCCTAAAGCTCTTCGTTTAAGTGTTGTCTGACTTCACCACAAGAGGACGGGTAAGGACAGAACAACAAGGTATTTTGAGAGAATCTAAATTCACGTAACTTTTTCTTCAGAATATTGTTATACTTACACTGTTTTATTATTAGTTATCACATTGATTCCTTACTGTGCTGAATTTATAACTTAAACTTTACCATAGGCACATGTTTTTGGAAAAGATCATAATATATATGCAGGGTTCTGTACCATCCCGAGCTTCAGGTGCCCACTGGGGGCCTTGGAGCGTGTCCCCTGCAAGTAGGGGGAACTGCTGTAGACTGTCAGGTAGCTCCAAATCCATCTGATTCTTTGGCCTTTCTCTCTCCAACCCCCCCCCCCCCCCCCATGCACTTTACTTGCTTAGGGACCCAGAGCGCCTGGCCCCCTCGCTGTCCCTGTGCAGTGTGGCACTCTGCCTGTGCCTCCAGAGAGCTGGCTTCCTTCCCTAGCTCATCTGCCTACACTCGGTTGGCTGTCAGGATAGAGCACGGTATAGCGGAAGGGCCCATCATATTTTATTTTTAATGTTTTCTGCAGTTCATTTTCTTTCTCTGTCCCTTTTTCTCTCACTATTCTTTTAAAGAAAGGCCGGATGAAATGAGAACAGCCCAGTCTCGTGGCTGCAACCCTCTCTCTGTCCCATTCCTTTCTACAACCCGGTGTGTCAGTTTGGGGTGCCCTGTGCAGCGGGGATCCCGAATCTTCAGATTTGATTTCCTAGAGTAGATTTTATTTTATGGATTTCCTACCCGATGGGTATTTTTAGGTAGAGGCAAGGAAGCTCTAGGCTTTTCCTGAGGCTTGCTGAATCCTAAGTCTTAGAATAGGTTTTCTAGATGTTTTAGAAATATTTAAACTTATAGCTCAAGATTTCTGTATGCTTTACTTTGTCAGCTTTGCATCTGTCTTCACTTGAGGCCTGACATTTCCTGTCTCCCAGGTAAATTCACTTGCCTTCTAAGTCTTGCCAAGAAGACATTTACCCTAAAGTTAAACAAACTACTGCCACCATGCTGGTGTGCTTTCCGATTAACTAATACTTCTCTCTCTCTGTGAGAGGTTTTGTTTACCTACAAAACAGTTTACTTCCTGAGAAGCCAAGGGTTGGGTGTGAGACTAGGAGAGAGAATTTAGCACAGAACTTGAACCCTGGACACAAGGTACTTAAACTTAGGGTCCTTATATTTTGCCAAGAGCATCACCACTCTGCAATATAATGGGACTAAATATACTTTTATGTACTAATATGCTCTAAAGACAAAGGGAAGTGAAAGCAGACACTTTGCAGAAAACTTGCTCCCTAGGTTAATCTTCCTGATTCCTTGACAAACATCCTCCTCCCATTTAATACATCCATACACTAGATTTGTAGACAGTGTTAAATGGTAGACGTAAATTCTGAAATTTGCTAAAACTGGAACATTACTTATTATTTACCAGATTTGCTTTTAAAACTTCTGTACATTTATCAAAAAATGTATATTTTAGCCTCAATAAAATAAGTACTACTTGTAATTAGAAGGTGAGCCTGAAAATAAATATTAAGGGGAAGTGGTGCTAATAAAATTCCAGCTGACACAGCTGCTCATCCGCAGGTGCCAGGACTGAGGTTAGAAGCGAGGCGAGCCAGTGTTAGGCATTTGCTTCCAGCACCATCCTGAGACCTGGAGACCTCCCGCTTGACCTATTCAGAGAGACTAAAAGAGAATAATCTACTTTGAAATTTAATGTAGATCACCTAAAATTCACTTAAAAGGCACATGATCCCCGGTTTGGACAAATGACAGTGGAAGACAAAATTCATATCAAGAGCAATTGAGTCCCGATCTGTTCCAATTGCTATGCCGGGACTTCATCTTCACTAGGCACATGGAAAAGACAAGATGCATGGGGGAAGACTAGAGTCAGCCTTTAGGGCTGATGGGAGGAGGTCACTGTGTTGAAGCCAGCTGGAGGACACCACCAGGTAGGAAATCATGCACTACACCCACTGCCTCACAGGTGCACACTCACACTGAGTCTCTAGGCTGGTAGAGCTGTTTGACACCGTGCCTTTTCCTTGGAGATCAGCTCCTGGAGCTGTGCTTTAACTCTGCTTCCCAGGAGATTGCCTTACAAACCAAAGGATTGTGGAGAAAAATGTTAACACCTATCCCCAAGATGCTCTGTATAAAATAAAGAACTGTAATAGGCACAGAGCTGCTCTGGGATGGATGTTTAGTACGCACATACCAAGCAATTCCTTGGTAAAGAAAAAAACCCTGATCTGTATATTCTTTGTGTATAAACTTAGATTAATCCTCAGCACAATTGTGCCACTGAGACCACAAAGATAAACTTTCCGCGACTATAAACTGTCTCCTCAGCTTCTTGAATCCATCAAGGCACCAACGTTAACTTAATAGTGTAGAGAAATTCTCTGTGTCTTCCCAAATAACCCAGCAGGAGGCGTGGATGTTTTACCTGCTCTCTGAATCTCTTGCCTAACAGGAAAATGATTTCAAATGGCAGTTTCTTGAGCAATAATGAAAAGCAGACCTTGCCTTTGCCAGGCCCACAGAGGTCAGCAGTCCACTGGTGGTGAATGAAGCTACAGGTGTCTCGCCCTTCACCTGACAGGTCCCTGATGAGGTTGGCAATTCTTTGGTTCCTGGAATCGAGCATCTACCTACTCTTTGCCTAGGTGAATTTATGCATTGGTACTCCACATGCTGGGCTGATTTCCGAGGTAGAGGTTTTGCAATGGCTCTTTTAGTTCTTCTAAAACACATTGGATGACAGTGAATCTGCATTTCTTATCTAGACTTGACTCCTTCCTGGAGCATGACAATTCATTATGCAGGTATTTAACAGGTGGATTTGCTGCCTATACATGCCAGTGATAGGTTTTCTATTTAATTTTAAAGAAACAACCTGTGTATGAGTGGAAAAAGATTTTGACATCACCTTATCCCCACTGGAATTGACTGGGGTGTCTTGTTAAATATGCAAGCATCACCCCCAACTCTGATGAGAAGTCAGTGTAAGACAGGTTTCCACACTTTGTGGTGTCAGCAGACTTCATTTGTAATTTATCACACTCTCCTCTGTATGTTTCATTATTTTATAGATAGTTGGTCACCTCTCATTTACTCATAACCAAAGTAGTACAATTTCAAAGTAACTGAGTCAGCCTAAAATGTCATTATTAGTAATTACAGATATACTGTCAAGAAAAATTTTGACACCAGCATTCTTTAAAAATGACCACTATTTTAGCCACTTTTACAGTCGAGGGCAGTCAAAGTGGATGAGGAAGGACAACTTAGAGATGTTCTGTTCTGGAAATTGTACTTTTTGAAATTTGCCCACCAGCTTTGGAATGATCTAATCTTCCCAGAGAAGAGTTACTCCCAGGTCCAACAGCATCTGATGAGAAGGACTAGGGCAGCCCACCAAAGCACTCTCACATTTTCTTGTTGGAGTGGTAGCTTTTAACTTCAGCTCCTTAACTGACTCAGGCTGACCCCACTGGACAGTTCTCATCTCAACAAGCCCAGTGGAAGGGTTGGCCCAAGCTAGGATGCCGTGCAAAACTGATGTGACAGTAGGCTTTCCTTAACATCCATATAAAGAGAAGACTCCTTTCAAGTGAGAAATATTTGAATTGTTCAAAAGCTCTTTGCCAGAAAAAGGCCCTACTGTTCTAAGAGAAGCATGAAAAAATATTTTAGTTTGCTTTTTCCTTCCTCTCCAGTTCATGCTGACCACGTTCTAGTGGATTGTTCTGCCTCTCCCCCCATTCTGCATGGATTACATTTACAGAACCTCATTTCAGTAGCACAGAATTAAAGATTCTGCTACTTGGCTTAGATAAATGTAAAGTAGGCCTACATTGCAAATGACAAACAATGGTAGCATGGAGACTTTAGAAGTCATCAAATCTAATGTCCCATTAAATGTGTTATTTTATCACAGCTCAAGACAGTAACCATCCAGCTATACTGTAACAATCTCCCTTTGGAAACATTCTGTCAGGCAGTCCATCCCAAAGTTCAGAAATGAGATTTTAGTGTAGTTTGATTATTTTAAAAATGTTTTGCCGCCATTCAATTTCTTCTAACATGGATCTTATAGTTTAGGCAAAAGGTTTCTATGGGCCATGGTGGGCCACAAAACTGAAGAACTTTTTTGAGATTTATCTCCTTTAGTAAAAGCAATGACCAGTGTCTCAAAATTAATTTTAATGCTTATGAACTTTGGAATGACAGAGCCCATCAGTTCTTTTCAGAAAAGATGAAATTCAAAGAGCCAAAAAAAAAAAAAAAACTTTTAAGAGTTTCCAGCTTTACTCACACCTTGGAAAATGGTAATAAAATAAAGCCTGTTATCTTCATCTTCGTCTCTAGGGTTGTAGGGACACACGTTAATCTGCACACTCTTGTATGACAAAACCTTCTGAACTAAAACTACTCCCTCTCAGGACTCGTTTTTTCCCTTTTATGTACTTGCTTCCCTCCACTTTGCAATAACCCTTCCCTTCCAGCGTACTCTTCTGTCTGTGTCTCTGCCAGAAAGGAAGGCAAGGAAAAATCTCTCTGAGAGAGGTTAACCTGAAAAAGGCAATGAAAATTCACATTAATGAGCCTTGACCCTGTCAATTAATACCCAGTGTTTATGCGCTTCACTTGATCCTTTGTCCAAAAGGCCCCAGTCACCTCTGACACATTAATTCTCCATTATTTTGATATACAGGGGAATCCATCCAGCTGTCACAGAAGTGCTCAACATGGGTAACCAATGCAGGGCACACCAGCATAAACAGCTCTGGAAGATGACTCTTCTGGTTTTAATGTTTCTCCAGAGATCTACAAGGTAGCTCATTATACTCCATTACCTCTGACTCATGAGTGATGGGTAAATGAAGCTGTGTCTTATTGATTAAAGTTCAAGAAAAGGAGGGGGAGGGCCAAGAAGAGAACATCTTAAAAATTAAAATGTCACCACCTGTCCCTTTGGTATGGTTACTAAAATGAGACCCCCAACCCAAATACATGTATTGTGCCCTCTCTTCAACCCTTGCTGTTTCCTTTTCCATCTTTTCTCCTTCTAGGGTAATTGAAATAAAGCATGTTCTCTAAACAAGGCAGGAGCCAAATGAAGACAGAGCAAGGGTGCTGGGGGACCCTTCTAGGACTGAACCTGTGCTTTCTTCTACTGGACTCCCTCACGGGACGAACATCTGCCTTCCCCTCCTTTCCTTCCTGAGCCTCATGACACTAACCTGGCTATGTGGGTTCAGTATTATCATTTTGCAGCTCTCTCACAGGGCAAGCCTTGCTTTTCCCACTGAAGCCTCCTGTAAATATTCTACACCCAAGATGAAAACACAGACTGGTGGTGGGTAATACTTTCTAGGAGCAAATGTTAGTGTTGTACCTCACACAGAACTTTCTAGTGTGTGCTTTGAAAAGGCAAGATGTATAAAATGAATAGCGATAGTTCTGTAGAAATTGTGTCTCAGCCTCTCTTTATCCCTATACCCATTGGACAATCAATTATCCTAAGTACCAAGCAAGTGAAAATGTCCTAAGCACTACCAATGAAAATAAAAAGTCTGGAGTGTCTTAATAATGGTATCTAAGTTGTTTGCCAGTGGAGGTTTTATTTTCCCTGGAAAAAAAACTTTAACAGTGGCTCCCATCGACAGTTACCCTAAGTTACTGGTGAACACATCCCAATGGCTCTTTTGTACATGACTTTCCTTATCTGTGACTAAAATGAAAAAGAAAGCATTTCCCTTATACCCTTGGGTTATTAGAGAAGAATAACACAAAACAACAGTTAGGAAACCATTATGCCAACATCCTGGACTCAATGTTTTCCCTGTGATTTAATATTTTGAATATAATAAATGATAGAGATGTTTAGATCCTGAGAAACTAGCTTAAATACTAATTAAAAATAAAACCGAGAAGGAAGGTTTCAGGCTACCAAAAAGGAGAAGAAAAAGTGAAACTGGTTGGTTTTTTACCAATAGGTCAAATAATTTGACTCAAGCCTCCCACTGTGTTCAACTAGAAAATCCATACAGAATTTTTAAAATACATTAGCTGTAACAAGGGTGCTGAACTTTAGAAGGCTGAGGAGTGACAGGAAGCTGGAGAGGCGAGCCCAGCTTTTGGGGTTGCTTTTCCACTGGCGTGGACAGATGCGAGTCTTGGAGAGGCAGCTATAACAGATGATCAAAAAACCACAGAAAATGTTCAAATTTTTAAAAATTTTTTTACAGTAAAAGGTACATTGCTATTGATCTCCTTCAAAGTGCTTCTCCTTGCTTCAAACACCCGTCGCCCAGAGTTCTTGTCACTTTCTCAAGCTGTTCTGGGAGTTCTCGCTCATGAGTCTGCTTAAGAAGAACAATGGAAAATAAGGTGAATTCTGCTGTCGATGGCATCCAACAAAAAGGCAGCATTGTAAAAAGATCTCGGTGCGTGTTCATCCGCCGTATTCACTGGATCCGGCTCTTTTCTGCAGTCAAAAGGGTCACGAGAGGAGAGTGTGTTGAATCAGTCCAGGACTCGGAGGCAGCCAGGACAGCACCACCAAAGGCAGACGTAGCAAAGGATTCTGAGTACCGCTTCAAAAAGTGGCCGGAATGGTTAAGTATGCTCAAAGGGAGGGAGAGTGTTTTGAGGGGGTTAATGGCAATGTATATTTTGCTGTAATAATTTTTTTATTAGGACATTGTATTATAAATCACAACTTGTAGAACTGCAGCTAACCCCTCCACTCCTGGTGGGAATTTAAAAACCTGAGAGGGTTATACCCTTGGAATAAGAGTAAATCAGCCTCTCTACCAAATGCAGTCCAACCTCAGACTATCTGGACAGTTGAAAAACCATGTCCTGAAAATTAAATTAAGACGCTCCCAAATTGCTAGTCCATTAGACACTTGCAAGAGAAAAAGAAAATCATCTGTTAAAGACAATAATATTAATAAAGACCATAACTTATTTCCAAAATTTGTTTCCAGATTGAACGCCCAGTACAGATATGTGCTTGTGTGGGAGGAAACAAATTGGTATGGCCTGAAAGTTGGGTCCCACCCTCAAAATTCATATGCTGAATTCTTATGCTCCATGAGATGGCATTACAAGGGGAGGTCGTAGGTAGGAGATTAGGTTAAGAGGACATAATGAAGGTGGGGCCTCCAAAATGGGGCAAGTGCCCTTTTCAGAGGAAAGGACACCAGGCTTCCCTCTCTGTGCTCACTCAAAGAAAAGGTCATGTGAGAGCACAGCACATGAATGCCTTCTTGCAAACCAGATAAAGAGGCCTCAGGATGAACCAGTCTTGGTGCACCTTGATGTTACATTTCCCAGTCTCCAGACCTGTAAAAAATGGATTCCTATTGTTTGAACCACTCTTTCTATGATATTTTAGTATGGAAGTCTGAGCTGATTAAGAAATCAATACATACAAGATCAGTATCTCAGGCTACATAGAAATTGGAATTGTCAGACACAGATGTTAAAATAACTGTTTACATTGTTTATAAATAGAAGAGACAGGATTTTAAAAAATAATTTCAGCAAAAAGCTAGAATCTACAAAAAAGGCAGAGAAGATACAGAAAAAGAGCCAAGCAGAAATTGCAGAGCTAAGAAATACATTAACCCAACAAATTAATTCACCAGTACATTCTTTATAGTCAAGAGAATTTCACATGACTGTGAGTCATGTGAAAATACCAGATTGAACTATGGAGAGCTAAAAGGAGAGGTACAGATGTATAGTACAGTAAGTCTAATAGATATTTATTCAAAGTTCCACAGGGAGAGAAAAGAGAGCTTCAGGGGAAGTTATTTTTAAAGACATCCCTAAGAAGTTTCAATGCTGGGAAAAGCTGCCGATCAAAACATTCCGGAGTACACCAAAAGCAGAGCGTAGTGCAAGGAATCCACACTTACATGCATCACGGTAAATCTGCAGAAAATCAAAGGCAAAGAAAAAGCTATTACAGTTTTTTTGAAAGTATTTACTTTCAAAGGAATAATAATTAGACAAAAAACAACAAAACCAATAAAAATCAGAGGACTCTGAAAGGCTGTTTCTAAAGAGCCAAAAGAGAGTAACTGCCAAGCTAGATATCATACCCTATATCATGTTTATGTAGTTAACATTCTTCCTGAACGGTTTAGTTTTGATCTATTTATTCTCTAAAGCCTGTGCATTGAAGGCATGGTCTCTAGCTTGGTGCAACTGTAAGCTGGCATAAGATGTGGGGTATACTGGGAATGTTTAGGTCACTGAGGGCTGCCTCTAAAGAGGGTTGTGGATCCTGCCCTATTCTCTCTTCCTATCACTTCCACACCATGAGCAGGGTGTCCTTGGTTCACTCACTGCGTGCTCCTACCATGCCATGCTGCCTGGCCACCGGGCCAACTGATCACAGACTGAAATTACCAACACACAGTAAAGGAACTCTAAAAAAGGAAGAAATCAAATAGAAATTTGAAATGATCTTGAAATGAAGAAAGAAGACTAAAACTTGTATATCACTAAACATGTTTAGAGGATAATTTACTTGTAATTATGATTTAAATGTGTTTATTAAAGAAAATAAAAGCTGAAAATTAATGTCCTAAACATCTTTATAGAAAAGTTAGAAAAGAACCACAAAATTATATGAAAGGATACAGCAAAGAAAACTAATAAAACAGAAAACACAAGTGCAATTGAAATGATCAATGAAGCCAAATACATGGTTTTTGAAGAGAGGTCTTTGTTAAAACAAAAAAGCAAACTTCTTCATACATGTGGCAGTCACTAAAAATAATGTTAGAGAACTTGGCACACAAGGAATAACTTTAGAGAAATACCTTTGAGAACTTAGATTAAATAAACAAATTCTAAAAACAAAACCTAAAAAACACCTAGCTTACCCAAATCAGCAAAGGTAAAAAAGAAAACCTGAGCAATTTCATGATTTAAAAAATTGAACCTGTATTAAAACCCTTCAAAAAAATAAATCATGAAGGCCATGCACCTTTAATGTAAATTCTACCACTCAATGAAGAATTAAATAAATTCCTTACTCAGATCCTACCAGAACCAGGAACTAGGGGGTGGGAAGAATAAAAGTCTTTTCCACTACCCAACTGATTATATACATTATCTTGCAAAGAAACCCAACAAAAATAGTGCAGAAAGGAAATCTACACACTAATTACATATGTAAATAGATACCAAAGTCATAAAAGAAAACAGATAGATGATTATTTGCCTATAGGCATGCACACACTTGATGAACAATACTTAGTGACCAATACAATTTCAGTTTTACACTAGACTATCAAATAAAGTCTTTCCCCAAATTAGTAAAGCAGAAAATGATGAGGTCATCTTAATAGACACAAACAAAATTATTGCTCTAATGAAATATCTATCTTATAGATAGCAAAGATTACTAGACTGTAACTGATGCTTGAGTGAAATTCTGAAATGTGCAGTTGATCACTATTCAATTGAAAGTGTAAATGAGATTAGAATTCACTGATAGCACTTCTGTTTCACATTTGCTCTGTAGAATACCGCCTGGATGCCTCTCTTTGAATACAGAACAATGACTTCCACTTTGGCTAAACCTGGCCCTAGCCCCATGATATGTGCAAAGCTGGCTCAGTTTGTTCCTTTTCCCTTCAACTGGCTCTAAACAATGTAGATAGGGCTGGCTGAGGTGCCTATGCGTAAGCTTTGAAGCTAGGCGACAGTCACTGTTTCCTCACTTCAGTGTCTCCCGCTAAACAGGGAGCAGGATGGCAGAGCCACACAGTTCCAGGGCTGTCAACTGGGTCCCAGCCTTGAGATGAGAGCCTGTGACTTTCCAGGACAGAAAAGGTTTGCACATCAGAGCTGAGGCAGCGCCCCCTAAACATTAATTGCTACCTCAGCCGTGTTATGCAGATTGGTCTTTCTGAGTATCTTCTCTGCGTGTTGCAGAGGTGCCTTCTGGCTGCCTAGCCAGCCCAGCTCACATTACTCACATAATTCCCACATTCTCCCAGTCACTCATCTTAACCACTCCCTTCTTCATGAATTAGCGAAATCTGGGTTAGGCCCTGGGTCGAGGCCTTTGTTCTGGGAATCCTGGGTTGGCCTCTATTCGGGACACCTTGGCCGCCCTTAGCTATAAACGTATCTTAGTGTCTTTAATCTCTCTGCAGATTGCACTGCAAATGGCAGACTGGAATTAAGATGCAGGAATTCCAATACCATGGGATTACAAATATAAACTTTCTGGACTGTGACAAGGATGGGATAAGGACATCTGTGGTACTCAAGGTCCTAGCTAGGGTGGTAAAGCAGAAACAATAAATAAGAGGCAGGCAGAGTAGAAAGCAAGGAATAAAGTTGTCATTATTCGTGGACAGGATGATAGATGCAGAAAACTCAGAAGACTTTACTGAGAAACACAATCAGTACATTTTGTATGGACTGAATATTAGATCAATTGTTCAGTTTCAATTTAATAAAAATTATTATAGTTAGTGGAAAATATTTAAAGCTAGAATTTATATTAATAGCACAATCAGATTCTTAGGAACTATTAAAGTTATGTAATCTTCTAGGCAGAAAAATGTATTAATAGGCATTAAGATGGATAAAAACCAGAGATGAATGATTCCATTTTATACAAGTGCAATGTTTCTCAAATTGACCTTTAAATTCAGTACCAATCAAATCAAAATTTTCATAAGTTGGGTCATGCTTTTGGTGAAAATTGACATTGATTCTGAAGCGTTTATGGAAATATAAACAGAAACTTGGAAAGTATGAGAAGAACTGAAGGGCTGACTGGATGAGGTGGGAAGACTTATTTATTACGAGGCCGCAGAAGAGAGTGTAGCATTGGCACAAGAATCAGTAGACTGACGGAACAAAGTGCAGAACCCAGAAATGGGTCAGGGCATCTATGACCATTGATTATAAAAATGCCACAGAGCTCTGAGGAACAGAAAATCTTTCAATAAATAGTTCTGGAAAATAGGATATCTATGTGGAAAACTGATAAACTGAAAAGCGACCTTGCATTGTGTTCAACAGTTGGCTCCAGGTAGATTATAGATGCAAAATGTGAGGAACAGACAATAAAGCTTTGAAAATAATTTAGGAGAGTAGCTTCATGATTTTGCTATAGGGAAAGACACTGTAACTGAGACACAAGATGTGCTGCTATTTAAAAAAAGATTAATAAGTTGAATTACATTCAGAGTAAAGATTTCTTTTCTTTAAAAAACACCATTGAAAAAGAGAAAAAGCAAGTCACAGAATAAAAAAAGATATTTACCACTTAATCAACCAAAGATCAGCATCTGGAAGACAATTTTAAAACAACAAAAAAAGTTCTTAAAATAGATTTTTAGAAAAAAGATGGGATTGTAGCTTAGTGAAAAGTCTGAAAAATAGTCACATTGCATTGGTACATCACTAAAAATCACTAAAACTGAATATCAAGATAAATGCCCAATAATATTTAGTCAGCGGGAAACTATAACTTAAAAGCACAATGAAATTACTAGATAGAATAAAAATACCATTCTTGTCAAATTTAAAAAGACATACTACGTCAAGTGTTTGCAGACATGTGGAACAACAGAAACATACAAAAGAATGCATACTGTGTAATTGCACCTACAGAAAGCCCCCAAACAAGTAAAATTAAATTACAGTGCTTGGAGATACATTCATTGAGCCGGTAAAATTATACAGGAAAGCAAGGAAGCAATCACCATAAAAGCCAGGCCGATGGTTGCCTTTGAGGGGGAGGCAGGAAAGGGAGTGCAGACTGGAGGGGTGGAGGTAAAAGGGGGCTGAACACTGCTCTGTGTTGCTAAGCATGGTGGTAAGATAGGTGTTTATATGAATCTGTAGGCCAAATACGGACCTCATGCATTACACCTTGTGGATATGTCATAAAAAGGACAAAAAATTAAAGTTTAAAGAAAAGAAAAGTTTAAAGTCAAGCGAACAAGAACAAGGAGAAAAAAGGAGGGAAAGATTGATACTAATTGAAGGCTGGATATTCAATTATTTCATAATAGTCTTAAACAAAAAGAGCAGTTGCTACATGTGATCTTTACAGACACACTGCCAGTATGTCAGCATCAACTACCCCACTCCTGGTCATTCTTTCTGACTTTAAGGGGCACCAGCCCACAAGACCAGCATTTCAAAAAGTTAATAATGGAGAACACGACAGATCCAAAACTGTTTTATTATTAATAATATCACCTAAGCACTTACTGTGCACCAACTTACACCAAGTATTTTATAGATTTCACCTCAATCAAATCTCATAACAGCTTTGTGATAGTGCTTGCTTTTCAGGAGTGGAAACTGAGGCTGCTAGCAGCTGTGCAACTTGCTCAGCACCTCTCATAATACATAGAGATTCAAGTTCAACTCCAACCAGTCTGACTTTGGAGCCCACCTTTACCTTGGCTCTCAAATTGACAGGGCTTTGTTTAGGAGCGCTCTTCCCTGCATCCACACTAGCTAATGGAAGACAAGAATTGTGCAATAAAGCCAGGATGCCAGGTGTAGATTACTTTGCTCCTTCACTAACTTCAGGGACAAAACCAACATCTCATGACTCCTGTGCCAGAGACTTTGTACATAGGTCACTTTATCTTCTTATCATAATCACCCTAGTGGAGAGAAAGCACTGTCTGTCATCTCCCCAAAAAACATCAACAGACTGATTATCTGCTTGAAAGTCGCAAATACATAAAATAATCAGGACCTCATACTTGCCAGGCAAGCCATGTGCCACTGAGCTGAATCCCCATCTGGAAGTCATTTTTTATACAGAGATTAATTTGAAATGAAGGGGGTAAGTAAGTTTCCTTACTTACCATCAGAAGAGCCTAGGTTATAACAAATGCGTAGACTGTCACCCTAGGGATAATTTTAACCTTGAGATTCTTTAACTGACTCACTACTCATTTGTCAAGATCTCTCTTTGAACCAAACACCATTTTAGCCACAGTAGTGCAGCCAGTCCTGACCTGGAAAGCTGACGAGGAATTACAGGAGAAGATTGGTTCAAGACCTGTGGGAGTGGGATTGAGCCCTGTGCAAGTTGGTAGGACACTGTCAACCACATATGTGATGAAATTAATTTCTATATCTTATCCCACCATAAAGTGATTGATGTATGTCACTTGTGTTTACCCTGCCATGCCCACGTGCACAATTACATGCCCTCCAAGAGGCACTTCATGGGTTAGGAATAGCCAATCAATTTTAACGGGTATTTAAGAGTTTCTCAAAGAGCACAAGGCAGTGCATAAGATGATAGATCATATAATAATTAAGGCATTAAAAGAACCCAATTGAGGATTCTCTTTTCACCAGCAGATATCTTTAGGTCAAGAAGGTATATAAAAACTGGCAGACCATTTCCATCGCTTTAGGACAGGCAACAGTGACTTTGAATGTAATTAGATGTTCTTACCAACTTTCCTCTGGTAAAGCTCCACATCTTATTCCAATAAGACCTGCAAAATCTTTAGAAGTGCTGGCATTCTGCGCTGCAATGACAGCATGGCTGCATTGAATGACTCACAGCCGTAATGTTGGTGGAATCATTTTCTAATCAGAAAGGATAAGCCACAGTCACAGCTAAGTGAAGGGAGGTTATCTAACAGGTGGAGTCCGGTTTTGGCTCTGAGCAGCTCTGGGTTGCTGAGGAATTCTTTTTTCCCCTTCTTATCCCAACTCTCTGGTGGCTCTTGCAGATTTTGGTGATTTAGAAGAAGAAAATGCCTAGTGTAATGAATCAAACTTTCTCTTTGCTACCCCAAAATTTTGCTTTCTTATTCTCATCTCAAAGATTTGTTGTTTATCAGGGAATCTTTCTTCTCTTTCAAGATGGAAGACCTTTTTTTGTTGTTGTTTTTTGTTTTGTTTTGTTTTTATTTTTGAAACAGCATCTTGCTATGTAGTTCAGGCTTGCATACAACTCAGTGAGGTGAGTTGATCCTCCTGCCTCAGCCTCCTGAACACTGGGATTGTAGGCATACACAATCATGCCCTACTAAGATGGAAGGTCTTATGTATGATCAGTTTACATTTTCTTAATCTTTTAAATGAATGAGATTTGACAAAAATTAAAAATAGCACAAATATTTAAAAGAAGAGCAGTAAAACCTAAAACTCGACCTGAGTAAGAGTCCATGGTACCACAATTTAAAATACCATTACTTTGCATAAGTATCATGTGCATGTCATTGACTAAGACTCTTAAGATATGTATCTGTTCCATCAAACTCACTCCAGGTTACACACTAAAAGAGAAAATATCTTAGCACTATGATCGTTTAAATGGAAAGTCAGGGCATGCCCCTCCACTGCACTCCGCGGAATTAGCCAAGACCTGATCACCCAAGGCCCTGGGAGGCACAGGAAAGGACTTAGGCCCAAATCCTGTTTCACCTCCCTGTCCGTGTTTCACATTCTCTTCTAACCCTTCTCTTCCTGTCTCACCTGAGGACTGTTCCAGCACTTCCCTCTCCTTTTGCCTGGAATTTCCCCTTCTTTCCTCTCTCCTGTTAGGGTGTGACTCACCTGTCACCTCCTCCTAAAAGCCTCCTATAAAGCAGTAAGTACCAGTTTCCTCCTGTCTCTTATATACAGTCTCTTTGGCACAATGGGACCCATCAGGAGCAAAGAATTCAGGCCACTGACCCTTGTCTTTGTCTACTGGACCGCTGGCTGGACTTTGAAAGTGGGATAGCCTTCTAACTTTTCTGCAGCTCCCATTTATATGCCCTTCATGTGCTTAGGGGTCACTTCTAGCAAAAAGTTACCCTCAGTTTCCAAGGGTGAGTGACCATTTCTCTTAGCAACAGCATTGCCTGGGTCTTTATCTCTACTGAGAAGAACCAGACTAGAAGGAGTTTAAAGACTCACATAATTCAACCTGTTGGTTCAGAAAGGAAGAAGCCTTGTAAAATAATTTTATTTTGCCCCTCTGCAATCCAGCAAAAGAATGCAACTTCCCCTGACACACACGGTGCAGAGCCTGGAGACACACGGTTTACAGCTGGACACTTTGCATTTGCAGTTTCTTTCTGAGCACAAGATACAGATCTGTAGAGATCCCCTGACGAGGCTCCTGGATGGGATGTCTAGATGACTTTTGTACGTGGTCACCTGTGTCTTCTGCCAGTTTTCCTGGCATTGCAGGGATAGCAGAGTGGAGTGAGGTATTCTCTCTTGCTAGTTGTTTTCAGCTGAATTTTTAACCCTTGATTTTTTGAGTCCCAAATAGCCCTGGATCATACCTCAGGCTGACCCATTTGTGTGTCACTATAGTAGACTGTGACTTATCTGACCATGAGCTTCTTATCCGACATGTAGTACTGAAGATTTCATCTTTTGGTTTTGATGGCGAAGTCCTACTCCAGGAAGCAGGCATTTTTTTTATTAGCCTAAGGATTTTTTTAAATTGTAGTATGGGCTCATGTATAATTACAACATCACTGCATTAAAAATTTTTTTTGTACTGACCATTGTTAGTGCTTTTAAATGGCAAAGAAGGAAGAAGTGTATACAGTAACCCCACTAGGCTGTTCAAAGTGCTGAACCCTGACACATTGGCAGTGTGACAGTCCTTGAGTATGCAGCTATAATCCTTCAGCAAATACTCCTGTTCAACTACAGAGTTGTACACACTCCAAACACAAGTGCCATTAATTAAATAACACACTCAGCAAACTCTCAGAGCCATTAACTATCAAAGGTAGCCTGCTTCCTGTTTGGCTCTAAATGCTATTATTGCAGAAGAGCCCGAGTCAGGGCTGGGGGAAGGTCCCCCTCAAAAGTGTGATAAGAAGAAACTGTCAGGAAAAGTAAATGACAGAGCTAGTCTTTCCTTTGCCCATTTGCAGGTTTTGACGGAAGGGAAAATGTTTCCCAGTGTAGGGACTTTCTCAAAATAGTTTCTCTCATGAAAGATGCAAGTAAATATAAAGTAATCCTTTTTTCATTTTGGCAGAGTTGCAGAGAAGAGTAATGCTGTTGGAGATTTGGAGACAAAGCTCGCTCTTCCTATCTCCTATTAGAAGGCGGAGGTTTTGAGGGAAACTCCTCGCTGGACTTGAGCTCAGACACAGACAGGGATATGAATGTAGACGGAGCACAGAGGAGAGGAAGCCTTGTTAGCCTGGAGCAGCAGCACTGTGGTCTCCTGGGCCTTGGTGTGCCCAGACCTGGTGTCTTAGCCACCATCAAGCTTTAAGCCTATGCAGTTCCATTTGCCAGCAGGGACAAGCCCATTGGGGACAGGGCATATCATCCCAGCTCACTAAAACTGTGAGATCTTCTTGCAGTTCTTGGAGTTTTATGTTTTCAAAGAGAAAATTGACAAGGCTGGGCTTCTAGAAAGCCACTATATAAGTGGCAGCTTGGTTGAGTGCCAGCCTCCCTGAAGTTAGATGCCTGCATGTCCCCAGGAGATGGGCCTGGCCCGGTGGTACCCACAGCGTTCTGTGCCCTGAAGGAGACACCACTGCGGATTAGGGACAGACTGTGTTTAATGGGAAGTTAATTAACACTTCCTCATCACGGGAAGCTGTGTTATTAATCAGCATGAGCTCCATGCGTAGATGACTAGAGTTGTAAAATGTGTGGAGACATTGCCGAATTCTCTGGAGGACAGCAGCATGCTGCTGGGTGGGTTTCTGGTCACAGTACTTGGGGGCAACCCCTTGCTGTCCTTAGAAGGAGGTGTAATTGCAGTGCCTTCGAAATACTAATCAGAGTGACTCTCTGATCCAACTGCCATCCCTCTCTCCCTCAGCTTCTCTTCTACTCACTTACTGTCAGATGTTGCCACCAGCAGCTTTTGTGGTTCAATTTCTGGGACCAGTTTATTAAAAGAAAAGCTGCAAAGCAGAGGCCAGTGGTATGTCCCCTTAGAAAACTGTTCTTTTCACTTTTGGTGTGAGCAGAATGACTTCCCATGGCCGCTCAGGGCTGCCAGGGACTGAGAAGCTATTTTTGAAAGAAAAGAGCTGTTTTAAGTTTTGTGTTGGTTTTTCGGCACTGCCTTACTGGTGAGTCTATGACTACTCCACTCCACAGCCATTTCTGTGTCAATCATGGCAGGGTGCAAGCGGCTGCATCACTAGTTCTTGTGGGCATGGAGAACTGGCTTGGAAGGGCAACCATGGTCCCATTCCTGCAGTTCCGTTAAGAGCTGAGGCAGACAGATGGCCTTACTAGAAGTTGCATCTCTGCCACGGAGGCCGGCCTCTTGCATCGGGGTTGCTCTCAGGAATTAGAGCACTGTGCTGCGAGCATAGTTTGCAGTGGCTTCAAGGGGAGGCAGACTTGGGACTCACCACTTCCAAAGCCCCGGGTGCACTCCTACCACTTAGATGGGAATCTCTGGAGGTGGATGGAAACTCGGCACTTTTGCAAAGCCTCCCCAGATGACTTCAGTGAGAAGCCAAGAACAGAAATACGACCTTTAAAAACAGAAGGAGGCCCAGAAGGGCTTTTGCGGCCCCAAAGCTTCCTTGACATCCTATCATTTTATCCACTAGCCTAAAGATGTTATATTGAGTTACACTGAGCATGGCCAGCTCCTAAACAGTTCACCTACAGAATAGGGACCCTATTTTCTCTGCTTCTTCCTGTGGCTGTATAGGAGTGTGGGGAAATGGAGTAGGAGTGGAAGCCTCCTTCAGAAGTACTGACTTGAGTGTGCACAGAAGCCATGGAGAAGGATTGTGGAGATTGATATCAGCTATAGCTTTGACCTGGAAGGTCCACTGAAGCTCATGTGTTGCAGGGTTGGATCCCAGTCCAGTGCTCTCTAGGAGGTGGTGGACTTTGACAAGATGAGGTCTACCAGGAGCTCTTCAGATCACTGGGGACATTGTCTTGAAGGAGCCCATGGGATCTCAGTCTCTTCCTCCTTCTTGCTTCCTAGCCCCGTGGTGAGCAGTTTTGCTCTGACAGTTATTCTTACCATGCTGCGCTGCTACAGGACCTGCTAAGCAGACTGGAAACTCCAAGCCTTTGAGCCAAAATAAATCTCCCTTTTTCCAAGTTGATTCTTTCAGGCATTTTTTATAGTACTGGAAAGCTGACTGATAGGCTGACTCTTGCTTATCCAGGGAGAAGTCAAAGAGGTTGAGTTCGGTCCCCAGTGTCCCACTGTAGTACAGTATCTCTAATTTTATCCCATAAACAGCCAGTCAGACAACAAAACACAAACCAATTTCAAAGGATTTGCTTTAGGCTTCAGGGAGAGCTAGATGAGAGGCTTATTGTCCTTGCTGTTCTTACTTATTTAAAGTTCCTCCATTCAACATTTTAATTTTTGTTTTCCAAATTCAGAGCTTCCTTCTCCAAACCTCTCTCAGTCTCCAAAGCAGTGCCGTCCGACCTTCACCTCTGCAGAACACACCCCCGACGATACTGGTCATTTCTTGGGCACCTGCTTGGTGATAGTGAGAGTGGGAAGAAAACAGGTAATCTTCTGGGATGTCAAGTAAGAACAGAAAGAACTGATCACTAAGGAGCGTCTGGGTGTGCAGGAATCTGTGCATGTGTGTGTAAGGAGAAGGTTTGGGCATCTGGGTTCCTGCTCTCTCTGACCCCAGAAGCCCACATGTCCTGCCCTGTCCATCTTACTTTGCCTCATCCTCCTCAAGTAGACTGAAGTTTACCTCTCCTCACTTTCTTGGAACCTCACCTGCATTTCAGCTTCCTGTGGTTGGTACGCACAGGTAACCCTGAAAGGCGCCAGCACAATTCTAAAGGTGATGTCGAAGCAAACTGAGATAGGAAGGGAGGGAGGCTGGGTTTGGAATCCAGCAACCACCCTCTTTGCAGCTGAGGGTCTGTCACCGATGCTGAGTGCTGAGTCTTCAGAGCTTGAGACTGGAGGAGGTGGCAATGACAACAGTGACAGAGGGGAACACGCAGCAAGTGTGGCAAAGCCCCAGGCATACTGCAAGTGTTTCATCTACCCTGGCACCGCCTTGCAGCCCCTCTGAGGTGCAGCTGGGCTCAGCTCACCCAGGGATGTACCTGGGCTGCAGACCCTCACCTTCCCTCTCCAGCTACTGAGCTTCACCCACGCATGCTGGCCTGAAAGGCAGACTGATCCCCTGAGCCTCCACGCCAGACTGGAACGTGACACTGCTGTGGACAGAGTTTCAGGCTGCCACACTGACACCTGGAGTCCATCTCAGGAGCACTGTGAGTGGACTGACAGCCTCCCAGGTGTGGACAGAGGCATCTACAGGCACCGGAACTGCAGAGCTGGGGCTCGGAAGGGTGGTGTGGGAAACACGCGGTGCTGCGTCATTCAGAAAACCAAACAAAACCAAGGGACACTTCTCTGAGGACGTGAATCTGCCCTAGGTATGTGAGGTGGAAGAAAAGAGAGGACACATGCATTTTCAGGCTGGCACAGGTGCCTCTGACTCCAAATCAATAATTGTTCAGTAAAAAGGGCAATAATGAGTGGTCAGAAGATGACCTTTGCCTCCACACAAGGCAGGTGCTGGACACAACAGGGGGTGATGCCGGTATCTATCACAGGGAAACAAAACAGGTCCCTGCCTCTGAGAGGGGGGATTGACTGGTGCGCACACCCCGCTCTCCACCCCTAACTGCAGCTCCCGGTGGCCTGCAGGAGCAGTCCTTAGCCAGAGGAGAGCTTGCTGGCTTTGGGGAGGAGCAGCAGTAACGGGACCTCCACGTTCCAGACCTCAGCAGGGACCAGATTTAATTCCCAAGGGGTACCTTGCTCTTCCCTCTCTGCCTTTGCCAGTGACATGCAGGAAAGCTGTACTGATGGCCTCGCGGAGCTGTCTCGTGCTGACCAGGAGACCAATGCCTCCTCACCGACGTTGGTCTCACCTTGCAACAAGCGGGGACCTGAGCCTCCACAGCTCGGTTTCCCATGTCGGTGCTGCATTCAAAGCCACAAATGGCAAATAGTATGGGGACCACAATTTAAGTCTTCCCCTTGAAAACACAAAAGGTGATATCTTACTCATACATAATGGTACTTCGCAGGATCTTTTCCTGTATCACATTCCTTATAGCTGCCCCCAAAACTCAAGTTTCCTTTCTTTCAATCATCCCCAAATTATGTGAAATATAAACCATGAAGCTTTCATCTTTCTCCTTTTCCTACTTTTTTTTCTTTCTGAAATTACTCTGCTTTAAGTAAGTAGCCCTGTTCTTCCAGGTCCTGACTACGCCTGTTTCACAGATACCCACAAGGGAGACCCAGAAGGCTAAGGCTACAAAAGACAGGGGAGTCAGAGCTTTGTAGTGCATCTCCATAGTCTCCTGGGTTAAGATCCAGTCCACATTTCACTGTACAACCAAGAAATTTTCTTGGCTGGTAAGATTAAAGGGCTTTAGCCTCACTCTCCTAATTTGTAAGTAGAAATTATTTTAGGCCTGATCTGCACCAGGAGGGACCTCTCGCTTGGCTTTAAAGCAAATCTGATTTGGCCTGCTATGCAGTAGTTCAGCAGTTCTCCAAATCTAGAAGTGAAACTCCTCAGATTCATACAGAGAGCCTGCACAAAATCCCAGATTCTGGGCCCTTAATCCAGACCTGCTAAGTCAGAATACGGAGAGTAGAGTTTAGAAATCTATGTTCCTAAAAAGCTCCGTAAGTAATTCAGAAAATGGCTATGTTTGGGAACCTATTTTACCTAATAAACAAAATTTTAAATTGGTTTAATACATATATAAGCTTTGTGTCAATGACAGAGTCTTAAAAGATCAAGGTACTGGCTTTGATGGCATGGTGTATGGGCAGAGGACACAGAAATTGTGGGGCCCTGGTGAGTGAATGTAGCATCAGCATAACTGGAATCAGCATCTGTTTCATGGAAGCTGCCACTTCAATATCACCTCCCCTAAAATGTCGACAGCAATCTAACAGATTAGCAGTAAGCAAACTTCTATTTCGTTTATTACTGTGACTCAAAAGAATGCTACCGGTTCTAACTAAATGTCTTTTTTATGTTCTGTCATTTCCAGGCAGGAAAGTAACTTAAACAAATCCCAAGGCATAAAGAAATGGCCCTCGTTCTCCAGGACTCTGCGGCATTGGAAATGAAGCTATGCAGACTTTATTACATCCTACCGTTCTACCACCTTTTGCAAAGCATTTTATTGTACTTGAGAAAGCCGATGGGGTTACGTTTCAATCACGATGACTGACAGGCTCACTTTAAAACAGTGGCATTGACACCCTTCCACATTTCCCAGCTCTGTACTTAGAATAGAACCTTTTCCAACTTGTTCTTTAGGTTGCACGAAAACAAAATGGTAGTTAAAATGCTTATCTCCGGTACTAGTTAACTTAAAAATGGGTATTTGGAGGCCCCTGTAGGCACTCTGAGGAAGTCACTTTTCAAGCTAGTGGCTTTATTGTAATCCAGTAGATTGTTATAATGGAGATAAAATTGAGAGAGTTTCCATTTTGTTTTGTTTTCTTTTGTTTTGTTCTGTTTTGTTTTGTTTTGTTTTGAGACAAGGTCTTGCTCTGTGATCCATGCTGGCCTTGAACTCATTATGTAGCCCAGGCTGGCCTCAAACTCACAGCAATCCTCCTGCCTCAGCCTCCTGAGTGTTCATTACACCTGGCTGAGAGTTTCCATGTTGGTAGGAAAGATAACAGAACAAGAAATGCATGACCTTTCCTCAGTTATATTCTCCACCTTCCTTTAGTATAGAGAAGCAAGGCTAAAAGGGTTTAAGATGACAGAATTAGCTTCAGAAAACACATGGACATGTAATGTAGTGACCAGACACCTTGGACCAGGCTGTCTGCATGACAAGAACACAAGGAAAAGGGAGAGAGAAGACTCTAGGGTTTGTTCAGAAAGCAACTCCTTCACCCATGATTGTCAGTTTCTTCAAGGGAGGGAGGCAGGAGTTCTCTCTTTCTTCTCTGGCTTGTTAATAAAAGAAGAATTAGAATTATACAGAAAAAGAAAACCCATATGTACAGCATGTCTGTGAATAACTGAAACAGGATCTTTCTTCTTCCCCATAAGCTTGGGTATCTCCTCAGGCTCATGGACCACTCTCTACCCCAACCAATATCTATTGCATTAGTGACTAATGGTGTAACAACAGTGTGCTCTCTCTTTCTCTCTCTCTCTCTCTCTCTCTCTCTCTCTCTCTCTCTCTCTCTCTCATCTCCCTCCCTCCCTTTGTCTCTTTCAGCTAATGAAGCCAGCAGTCCAAACCCCAGCACACTGGGTTTTCTCAGAGGCTGGGGCAGCTCCATTCCTTGGTGCCCTCCTGGTCACTGCCACTGGTTAGAAGATCTGGCCATGCCTGGAGTCACATCAAACTCTGTCTCTGTCTTCACATCCTTCTCTGCTCTCTGGGTTTCTCTCTCCTCTATGGGTCTTATAAGAATATACGTTATATGCCACTTAGATAAGCCAGGCTGATTTCCTTGAGATCACAAGATCCTTAGTTTAATCACAAGGCAAAGTCCCATTTCCAAATGGGATTTGACATGGATGTGTCTTTTAGGACTACCATATCACCTCCTTCCTAGGGCATCTAGAACTGAATTGTTTCTGACCTGGCATAAACCAGCAGGCTGGGTAGATTCAATGGCATCTATTTAAGATTGATTCTATGCCTCTACAAATCCCTAGTTACTGACAATGACTGACTCTGTCTTCTTGAGGCTGCAAATCCCTCTAGTTCCCACCCAGGTCTAAAATGTCTTTCTCTTAGCTGATAATAAGAAGCATTTATTTGATCTGAACAAGGGTTTCTGCTCAATGAGACATATACTTTCTCATCAGCTGAAAGAATTGGCCCTAAAGAGAAGAGCCCTAAAATAATAATTCTTATGCACTGAAGATCAAACATGGATGGAAATTTTGATTTTGATAGCAAATGTGGCCAGAATACTTGGCCCCTCCCTCCAGGGCCAATTTCCTTCATTGACTTTGAATCAAATAACAAATGGATACTTCATCGAAAGGAAAACTTCTTGAGTCAGACTGCAAAGCTATTTGCAGTTTTGTTTTCCACTTTGTCCATGCAATTAAGCCTTGCAGGAGCCTCACTTCTGCCTTTCTCTGGGGATTTCCTCCTGCCAGTCTCCACTTTAACACCGGCAGGACTTGGAGAAGGTACAGGCTGGAGGTGCAGAGGTTCAGCCTGGAAGCTTTGTTTCCATACCAGCCACATGAGACCACGGGCATTATAACACAGCAAAGGCTGTTCCTGAAGACACAGCCTGGTTACCCCAATGTTGGAAAAACCAGTGGTGACGCTGTTTGCTATGGAGAAAATACCAAAGGACAATGGAAAGCAGCACTTTTAGCCAGAACAGTGATTGCAAAAGTGGCCTTCATCGCTCTAATTTCTTACTAGGCATAAAACCCCACTAGGTCGCTTCTGTTCTTCTCAAGTGCAAAAGAATCTCTAATTTTATGCTAGCTGACAGAGAACTAGACATGTGTTTGGGCAACAAATTTCATTGTACTAGTGAGACAAAAACAGCACGGCCACTTCTCCGAGGTTGAAGACACTTCAAAGGATTCTTCTGTTTATCTTTGAGTGCTTGCTATTCAAACTCTAAATGCATTCCTGTCTTTATTGTTAAAATTGTGGTCAAAACCTAAATCACAGGAAAAAAATGATAACCCATTTTTGATAAGGAGCTGCAATTGGCCCTAGGGATTGTATACAGTACAGCAGACCCAAAGTGAAACAGTCCTTCTTGAACCTGCCAGTTCTTTCAGTTGATAAGGAAATGTGGACCTCATTTCTAGAAACCTCTCCCATCTACCCTTTTGTGTACCCAAGCTTCCAACTAAAGTCCAAGAAGGTCCATGCTTCTCCCAGGAGTCTGTTGAGTGTTCTGGTTCAACTCTCTGGTGCAAGAGAAACTGGTGTTCTGTGGTGTGTTTGTTCTAGATACATCTTCAAATGTCCTTTCATTTAATTCACATGAGATCCCTATGCAAAGTAAGTGGAGATAAACACTCAGAAAGGTTTAGTAACTTGCTTGAGCTCACACAGCTAATAAGATGATAGAGCTGAGATTCGAACTGAGGTCCAACTCTTTCAATCCATGTTCTTTGAAGAAGATAACTAAAGATGCTCAACAGACTTAATGAATACAGTTTCCAATTTCTCTCCCGAGCTGTCTACTCAGTTGGCAGTTTGGTCTTTTGTATTAATGTCCAAGAGAACAACGGAGAGAAAGGCAGGGAATTGTCACATATTTTTTAGGTAAAGGGTTCCTTTTAATCACGTAAATGAAAATAATGTCACTTCTATAACTTACAGTACTTCCATTCTTAAGCAAGGGTGTTAGCCAAAGGGTTAATGTCTGCCTATACTAAAAATAAAATGACATGAAATTTAATATGTAATCATTTAGCCGCAGGGTTTGGGGATGAGTTACCTTTACAAACAACTACCATCAACAACCCTCAATCCTGGTCACAGCCAGGTAGTTCATTTCAGTCTTCTAAGTAATCTGAGAACCTGCTAAGCACTGAATTGAAAGGCTATAGGTTCGGTAGTCAAAATTAAACTAACATAGAAGGGCTTGCTGGCAAGCAGAGTAACTGCTTTGTTCTGAAGGTTCATGTCTCCCCAGATTTATATGGAACCTAGTCACCAGTGTGCTCATACCAGAGCGAAGCGGGGCCTCCGGAGAGTGACTAGATCATGAGGCCCCAGAGAACCGCCCAGCCCCTTTCCACCACGTGAGGACACAGTAAGAAAGTGTCATCTATGAAGCAGGAAGCCATCTGTCCCCAAACATGGAATCTGCTAGCATCGTCCCCTTTGATTTCTCAGGTCCGGAAACTGAGAAATAAACTTCCGTTATTTATAAATCTACCCAGTTTACAGTATTGAGTTGCAGCAACCCAGATTACCATTCACTACAAACTGTGGAAAGAAGGGGGCTGAGAAGCACAGGCCTAACTTGTTCCAGGCATCTGGAAGACACTTTTCTGAATCCATTCTTTTTCATCTCCCCATTGCACCTTCTCATCATCGTCCATGATAAAACTCACTCACAGAACATCCATGCAGCTGATACTGTGCTAGGAATTCTCAAAGAAATTCTCAAAGAAATTCCATAGAAATCTCACAAACATCAAGTCATCTTCCTTTTTTCCTTCTTCCTTTTCTTCTTCTTTTATTTAACACATATTTATCTGTTGTATTTCGAGCACTGTTTTCCCGTGGGTCTGGTGCTACATTGCTGAGGAGAAACCTCTGTAAGTAACTATTATCCTCCTTCTATAGATGAGAAAACTAAGCCTAGAGAGCTTGTGGCTTAGTTAAATCCACATGCTGATAAGAATTCACATCCTGTGAGGAACCCTAAGCCAGGCTGCTTTTCAGAAGGCAAGAGGAGAGAACACAGCAGATTCCCTATGGAAGAATACTTGATTTGCCCTTATAGACAAGGGCCAATTAACATCCCTACTCAGCAAATTTAATTTAGGCCACTAGGGCTCAGTCTTCATCCATTTAACATGTTCCTGCCAGCCCAAACCAGCTATGGCAGGTGCATGACTGTCCCATTGGGCCACTCGTACCATTGGTGATACAAACGGATCTAGTCGCTTTTATTGGTCTTTTTTTACTAAAAAAATTAATAAAAAGCTGCACAGTGGGACAGTCATGCATCTACCAGTGGTAGTTCAAGCTTCCCAGCAGTGAAACACAGATTTCAGCACCATCAGGAATGTATTAATGAGCGTTTACCAAGTGCCCCTAGGGTGCCCATTCTGGGGAAGCCCTCTGGGAGCTGCCCTGGCTTCCTAGACTCTATCTCACCCTGGGAATGCCCACTGTGTTCCTGCTTTCTGACAGCATGGTAGTGTTCTGAGCACTTTCTGAGCATCTACCTCTCTCACCCCTGGTTGCTTAGGAAGGATGTGAGACTATTCCCAGAGTCTAAAGGCGCCCCATGCCGCTGGTTCACTGTGCAGTTCAGTAAATGGGTTTCTCATGCAGCTGCTGAGGTCTCATTACCTACTGTTCTGAGTTTTTTTATTTTGTTTTTCTCTTTGTTTTCTAACCCCTCTCCTTTTCTTTCTTCCTTCCTTCCATTCTTTTTTTTTTCTTTCTTCTTCTTTTACCCTTTCTTATTCCTTCTCTTTTCTTTGTCAAATTCACAGAAACAAGTTCCTAAGCCTGACAGGTCATCCATAGAAGTCGTCCTCACACTTTAACCTCTGTCTGTGACACTGGAAGGATTTTCCAAAACTGACTGCAAGATCCTCCCTCTAGAGTTTGAAGCCGGCCACACAGTCACTTTCTCAACTAGTACATTGGTTTGGGTGAGTCGGCGCCCATAGTTTGAAAACCACTGACCTGTGTTTTCTTGTTTGTTTGCTTTGTTTTGTTTCATCTTTTAGTAAGCAGAATTTGTTTCCAGTGCATGTTTTTTCAGGCCCTGCCTTTAATGTGTCTTAGTCTAGAAGTAATGAACTGCAAGTTAAATCCAATCAGGGTGCTCAAGCATCGCTGGTAGGTTTTTAGAGTTATTTAACATTGTAGAAAACTTCTTGTCTAAGCTAATTAAGTGATTAGTTTAGATCGATGGTAGACAACAAACTCAAAGTGGGGCAGCGATAGCTCACTACCAGCTTAATAAAATGGTGGCAACTTCAGCCAAGAGAAAGATCGTTGGTTTAAAATTGGGTTTAGTTGCTTCAGACTGCAGTGTGCCAGTCTGGAGGGAGAAGAAATTCAACCGTGCTGTGGCTGGAACAGGATTATTTAGAGACACATGGGCTGATTTTGATGGCCTTCCTTCCTTGGTCAAATACTTCATTAATATCTGCCTCCCTTGACTGTATCAGGCATTGCTAAGATGTCCAGGCTCGGGTATGGCCACGGAACTGAAAAACCCTGCTGTGATGGAACTCAGTTCCAAGCTAAGTAAGGACAACAACCATACTTCCGTTGCTTAGAAGTTTCTATCAGGTTCCAGGTCTTGCATTTTTCCAAATGGTGGGGAACAAGGACCTAGCATTCCATCAGCTTCATTCTAGTGACCTTTAGAGGCAGACAGTGTGCTGGTCCAATTTCACAAACAAGGGAAAGGAAGCTCAGAGAAGGCAGCTTCCCTAAACTTCAGTGCTTTTCAGGTTTTTTTTTTTTTTAACCTTCAACACTTTGCCAGATCTACATACTACTTATGTGATTTGCTTATTATTTTCCCCTTTAATCAGTCTTATGTGTACTCACAAGTATATTTGTTCAGGGAAAAGGAAATTTACAATCATTTCAGCAAATGGACCCTCTACCATAAATAGAAGTGAACTATAAGGATGAATACCATGGAAAAAGAAAGTTATTACATTGGAACTAGGTACAATTGTAATTGTAATTTTACCTGCTGAGAAACCTTGCATAGACACTGTCTTCTCACTTTATTATAAAGGGACATTAGTAAGTGTTAGAGAGGTATTAAAATTCCCTTACACTAGGCAGTGTCCTGCTCCTTGCAAACCAAAAGAGAAGTAAAAAGGGAATAATTTCTCCACTTGTGATGAGGGGTTACTGGGTGTTTTGTCTACAGCTCCCCTAAAATCTGGTCCCACTGTGATCTGCCTCCCACCAGAACCGGGCCAGGCCCAGGTGTGTGCTGTGCCTGGCTGCGCCCTCTGCGCCCTGAAGCCACAGCAGCCATCTCTGCAATTTCTTATGAAATGGGTACATCTTAAAAAATGACAGACTCACTCAGGTTCAGGTGCCTCAGGAAAACAGGCAACAATCAAGGAGAGAAATATGATTGTACGGTCAAAGCAGCAGAAAGAACTTGCCAGGGTTACAGTGACCGTTTGAGTTTTTCCTCGGAGTGGCCAGTGCCTCCCCCCATCCTCCTGTCATTTTGTGGTGAGAATGACCATTTAGGTAAAACGAAGAGGCACGCTTGCATTTTATCAGCATCTGCCAAAGCACACAGAGATTGCCCGCTTCAAGGGGAAAATTTTCAGTCTCTATATCCAGGTCTATGATCACATCCATCTAAAGAAGGAAGAGAAATCCAGCAAAAGAGTTTGATAATCTACTCTCTACCCCTAAATCCTAGGGTGCTAGAATGTTTATAGTCTTAAGTCACCTGAGGAAGTCACTATATGCTCTTCTTCGTGTTTTCCAGCTGGTTTGTGGTGACGTATACTGCATAAATGACAGGAAACTTAGAAGGCTTATTGCTCAGGCATTTCAAGTGGGGAAAATGACAAACCCCACAGAACTGTCTTTCCATGAAGTAAATAAAATAATCAGCCACACCCCCTGACAAGGGTATGAGGAGGTGCCTTGTATCTAGCAGCCAGTGAATCCAGTGAGATGACTTCGTCTTCTGTTAGCCTTCTCATCTCATAGACCAGGAAACTGAGGCTGGAGAGGCTCTGTGACCTGATGAAGATCATAGTACTAGCCAGAGACAGCGCCAGGCTAACATTCAAGTCTGTCTCACATTAAAGGTCATGGTCTTAACTTTTTAACTACCAAGCTCTGCTGAGTGCCTGCATTACTTATTCATTCCATATTCATGATTGTGTCTTTCTAATTAGTTATAATTAATTTTATGTTATTAAGGCCAATAAAAAAAACTAATAGAAACTAAAATTTTCCCCTAGGCTTTATTGATCCAATGTTAGTTTGCAAAAGATCTTGATGATCTTCTTGTATCAAAATCTTATTTCTTTTCTCTGTGAGCATCACAGATCAAGTCCTAAGAGAACAACGAGATCATAGTAGCTATTAATAGTGCACTGCTTAGGTGCCAGAGAGTTTGCTAAGTATGTCCTAAGCGTCCTCCCTCTTCTCAACCACCTCCCGTGAGGTAAGTGCTGCCTAGGAGAAAACTAGGCGTCAGAAGTGTTAAAGTACTTGTGCAAGTTGCTCAGGTTGTACAGGAAGGACAAGAAAGGTAGCTTGGTCATTTATCTGAAAATTCATGTGAGCAGTAAGATGGAGAAGTACAGAAGTATATGGAAGAAGGACATCGCACTTTTCAAAATTGCAATGATGCTTGAAAGGAACTCGTGGAAATGTCCTAAGAACTTAATTTCTACCAGGTCTTGTTCCCTAGGCAAACCAGCCAGAGCGAAGTTCAACTAGACGAGGGCTCCACAGAAGATTTCCATGCTTTCTTCTCTATTGCATGAAAAAGGAGGTGCTCCCAAGGTCGCAGGGGGACACTATGCCTAGAACAAAATTCATCTGGAAGGCAGGGTTGTCTACGTATGCTACTCGAAAAGCTTAGCGAGTAGGAGGATCTAACAACTTTGCAGAGTTAGTGTTCTGGAAATTCTTGTAAGTGGCCACCCTTTGTATTTTATATTTCCAAGTCTGGCTTCAATATGGGTCTTCCAATTACATTTTATTGTTAAACTGTGCAGAATGAGAGGCTGCTGTACCTCACAGTGTTGGAACAGCTGAACTAGACACACGATTCTCAAAACCTTGCTGAAGAAATGCACAACCAAAGGCCTTTTTTGGGAATATCATTTTATCAGTCTGAAACAAAGCCCAGCAAACCCATTATGAAAACAACCCCAGGAGACGTTTCTGTAGGTTGTGCTTCAAACCTTCTCTGTGCGTGTTGCCCCAACCTCGGACACTTCACCCTCCAGAAAAACTCTGACCATCCTCCCCTGACTGTGCACCTCACTTAGGAGATTTGGTTTTTATAGGGGCTTTTTTATTTCCCATATATTTCCATCCACTCCATCATGGGGCAGGGTGGCTGGTAGGGAAGACAAAGAGTGACAGACAAATTCCTGATGATACGATTTGGGCTCCTGGATGCAGCCATACCTAGAACCAGTTGACCTCTAAGCTTTTAGTTACATGAATTAGTAAATTCTCCTTGGAGTTAACTCTACTAAACTTGGAATAAGAGAAAGGGTTGAAGTACTCTTTGCTTGCATCAGCCAAGGCAGAAGGTAAAAAGATATGACATGGCTTTCAATGACAAGGCCCACTCCTCTGCCCACGTGCTCAGCTAAGTGAGGAATCTGAGGCCACGCAAAGAGCCCACCCCACCGGGCCTTGTGCATCCTCCTCGCCACCATAAGCATCATTTAAACCTAATTCCATAGCTTGATTGCCCAGTGTTCTGTGCCCCAGGAGCCCAAGTAAATAGTTGATAACTACTGTTCCTGGTGAAGGATCTTCTAAGAAAGATGCATTTACAAAAATCGTCTCATGCCACCATCTCTGTGCTTCTAGTGTCAGCAGTTGCTGGACAGGAAAGGCGCTGTGAACATGAATTCTAAAGTGTCTCTCAGGTTTGTGTGTCATGCCAGAGGCTGAGGGAAGAAAGGAAGTGTGTCAGTAGAAGCCGAGAGCTTGCAGCTCTATAGCTCTTTACTGCAGTGGAGAAATGGGGATCCACCAGTGGTCCTTTATAATGCTTACACACTGATGAGTTCTTTTTCTTCTTACCATCTCCAGAAACTTCAGAATGTTTTGGTACTTTTGTATAGAAGTACGTTTTGTGCTTTTGTATAGAACCACAATAGTTTGATTGTCTTGTAAACTCATGATTTTGACTCACTCATCTCATCTCATCTCATCCTTCTTCCTTTCTCGGGAGACCCAAGCACGCTCAGGTGACACCTCCCAGAGCCTGAGGCCGCAGCCTGACAGCTCTCCAGGGGCCAAACCTTGTGTTCAGTACTTCACATCAAGTGTCTCATCTGATTTTCACAGCTAGGTTTCAGGCTTCTGTTCATTTTACAGATGAGGAAAACCAAGCTCCCAGAGGCTGAATGATTTCTCCCACATAGCGCAGAGAATGAGTAGAAGGCCTGGTGGGGACCCTCACTCTGTGAGACTGCAAAGCCCGAGGTGGTCACCCGAAGCTTGGGGAAGCAAAATGGGAAGCTTGTTAAGACTGGAGGTTGACAAACAGTTGCCTAGCAGCAAGCTGTGACATCTCACTTTGATCCTGCAAAACAAAATGGTACTAGGATGCAGTCACACTTGTCTTCCACATCTTCTCCTCGGTGGCTGTCTTGCAAAGGTGGGCTGCTGTCACAGAGACTGTAAAGCGTGCAAAGCCTAAAATACTATGAGCCCTAAACACATAAGGTTGCCAATCCTTGGTTCAGAACACTGAACTTTGGTGTCTGCCTTAGGAGTCACTTCTCCTTGCCAGCCATGTGTCTTGGGTCTTCTTCATCTGTAAAGTGTAAATCCTAGGAACACCAGCTTCAGTAAGGCTGTGGTTAAGAAGTGAATGAAATATCACATTTAAGCACCAGACCGTGAATGGCTGGTGCTTAAGCAAAGGTGGCTTCTTACTTTTCCCACCAAGACTATAAAACATCCCAAAGCAGCAGTAGCTCCTGCTGGTCCCCACTAGAGGGGACACTAAAATGGAAAGCCAGGCACCTTGGCTAAGGAGAGAAGGGTGATCAGACGCCATCAAAATGGCCTTGGCGCCAGACTTGAGCACCAAGATGACTGACCCCATGTGGGTATCTCAGGCCTCTTCTCTGCCAAACCCTCTGGATGCCCAGTCTCAGGCTTGTGTTCTGCAGAAGAATGTTTAAGAATTAGGCCTCTCTAAGCCATTATACACTGTCAAGGGCTTTATTTTTACCCTTTCCTGTAATCCAATATGAAAGGTAGCTTTAACTCTCCCGGTTCATCCAGGAGTCCTGGTATTTCCCTGGTGTATCAGGAATTTACATGCATTGCTCTTCCTAACAGAACAGAGGAGAGCAGAGCAAATAGATGATTTTCTTATTGCAAAGGTCAAACATAAGTTTGTTTATCCTCAGTATTTCAGTATTATCACTGATGATTAAACTCAGGCACTGAGCTGAGTGGGACAGGTTAAGCACATTTTATGCCAGGTTCCTTTTCTCCATTTTAAAATATAAAGACTGTCTTACAAGAAACCACAGGACTGCAACCGGCCTCCTCGAAGCACGCACAGGGGCTCTTTGTGATTATGCTAATGAGTAATCACCACAATATTTCTCTCTTAACACACACCCAGGGTTTTATCCCACCAACAATTATCTCACATTAGGACCGTGAAGGCACAATGAGAACTGACACCCCAGAGTCACAGGGAAATCTTACTATGCATCTGTGTTCTTTTCCCACTACCGTCACCCCTCAGATTTCTCCATCATGGTGCCCTGGCCAAGAGGACAAGTTGTGAGCTCAGTGATAGATTGAAAGCTTAACCTAACTTCATTAACTACGGCTAGATGCTAACTCACACTGTACCAGCTCCCGGCCCAAATTAGCCTCTATAATAAAGCATATAATTAACCACATACCCAAACATTCCCCATGATGAATAAGCCCCCCAAAACCCTTGGGCAGCTCTCTAATTTTCCTGAGAGAGGTCTGTGATAGGAGCCTACTCCCCATAAATCTCTTGTCCGTCAACCCTATGAACATTTGATTATAAGCTCTGGATCAGCTCATCCAAACACAGTCCTGGGGGAGGGAAGATCAAGGAGAGTCACCTACTTTCCTGTCCCAAGAAGACTCCATGGGGATTTAAGGTCAAAGTCAAGGTAGAGGCAGAACTGAAATGTGAGGTTACTTAGTTATCTGGACCTAAGTCCCGTTTATTGAATACTAAGAACTCAGTGAAATCAATACAGGCACGGACACCTTCAGAAACGTCCGTCTTTGTCATGCCCCCTCTGTGTGTGTGGTCAGACACTTACAAAGGACTCATACACTGCAATTCCCTTCAGCCTACACTGAGAGAGATCAGAGATTTTCTCAGAGGTGCAGAAAGGCTGAATCTAACCCTAAAACACAAAGGTTGCTCCTTTTAGATAAAACTTCCATAGAGTACATACTCCCTGCCCTTCCCTGTGCCAACCTGAGGAATCCCTCTGGTGCCAAATCCATCGTCTGCCTTTGTTACATCTGCAGACCTTCAGATTGTTGATCTTTCTCCTGGTCTTGCTCCCCTACCCTCACTTTAGACCAAACCCCCAGCATTATTTGTCTGCCTGTGGCCACACCCTGCCAGCCCTCTGTCTGGCTTCCATGCTCCTTGGCCTCCCTACCTTAGATGCTCAGTTGGAGCATCTTCTTTCTACACTTCAAAACTTTCACTTGTTTCTGAAGATCCAGAGAATAAAACTAAGTATCTGTGGATATGTTATCATGTCCCCAGGACCTACACCTGCCACCTCTTTGATTCTTACCTCATGACTCCTTTACCATACATCTTGTCCTTCCGTTTAATCTCAAGTACAATAAACTTTCCTGCCCCCAAGACTTTCACTCTGGCTGTTTTTCTCTTCCCAAGATTTTCTTTTTCTAAGTCTTGTCTTAGCTTGATTTTCTCTGAAGTTCAGTTTGCAAAAACACACTGTTCTCCAGGAAGCTTCCTCTGACACAGTCTGGCCTCTCCTGCAGCTCTCTTGGTGTCATTTTCTTGTTCATCTCATTCTATCCCTTATCACACCCAGAAAGGATTATGTCTATTTGCTTATTCTTCCCTTTACTGAAATTCAACTTTCATGAGGGCAAGAAATTAAATTTCTTGTTTATTGCATATGCCCAGCCCATGGCAAAGTGGCCCATGGTAAATTTTCTAATAACAAACTATTGATTGAATAAGTGAAGAGCCAGAGAACTTATAATCAAACCATAGTATTACATTCTTATCCATAATCCTATACCTGCTTTCATATATTCAGTGAGATGAAAACATTGAGCATAGAAATTCTCTTAAAGGACAGAATGACAACATCATTAAACTTAAAAAAATCCTTTGAGTGTTGAGCATTTCTGTGCCTCTTCCCCAGACTGAATCCACATGGCTGCATTAAAACTAAGTATTCTATTAGAGTAGAGGAGCTCCTAGCAATGCAAGACATCCTGTTCCCAATTCTTCATCTGCTGAGGAAACAGTGGTCTCTAACACAGTTGACCCACCAAGGTCAATACGAGAAAGTGGGAAAGTATAAAAGAACATGATATTTATGGTAAAGAGGGTTTTAACTCTATTTGCAGGCATTTCCAAAGGACAGACTGTGTGTGAACATCTTTGCAGGCATTTCCAAAGGACAGACTGTGTGTGAACATCCAGGTCTATTTACAGGGTGTCCCCAGGGTCCCCATTCTTTGCTGAATAAAATCCTTTCCAGGCAAAAGACCTACAGAAAAAAGCTCCTCTCCATTGTCTTGCTCTGGTTGTGATGTGCTATGTGAACTGAGTGCAGAGGCTTAGAAAACTTACTGTTCCAAACTCTGGTCTTGGTAGCCAAAAACCTTCTCCCCGAAACACAAAGCCAGATCCAGTGCTTGCCTCAGAACTGCAGTGACACTCCTCCATGGGGTGCCTCTCCCAAGCTGCAAGGGTACCTCAATCTCATCCCCAACATTTATCACAACTTGAGCCAGTTTTGTGAATTTCACTTTGAAAAAAATTCAACTCCCAAATTGGAGGCCCTGTTCAGCCTCTGCCGTGGCCAAACCTCAGTAGACTCTGAAAAGTTCCCAGCGGAACTGGTTCTGTTTGAGATTCCTCAGAGGGCCCTGAGGGAAAGTGAACAAAAGCAGTTTACTGCCCCAATAGTGAGGGAGTAGCTCTGACAGTTGTCTGGAACCTGACACGATAGTTTTGAGTTGTCTCCGGGTTCATTTCCACATGGCGCAGTTATTGAGTTGAGTGTACCTCTGCAATATGCTGTGGTCTTTCTACAACTATTTATTTTAAGCTTGTTTCCCCTCACATTGCAAATAAATACATAAAACAGGCTTCTGAGTGTCAGGAGGGATCCATGGGCAATGAGGAATTGATTTCTGTGTGTAGGGATGTTCCCTAGAACAAGCCCAAGACACTAACCTCTGCTTACTTGGAGATTTGAAAAGAGCCTTCTGAAGAGTCCTGAGGCAAATAGGTAAGATTACGTTTACAAATGTTATTTGGCTCTTGACTGATATGTGGGCACACTGGGGAAGATGAGGCAGGAGTATTTCCATGAGTTTGAGGCCAGCCTGGGCTACCTAGTGAATTCAAGGCCAGCCTGAAATACATAAGGAGACTCTGTCTTAAAAAAAAATTAAAAAAATTAAAAAAGACTTTAAAAATTGTTTGGCTATGATGCAGTAAGAAGTGCAGTGCTTATGGGTCCTCTTGTAGTGAACAGATTTTCCCCTGGTAGTTGGCATCCTGTGTAAGACGTGACAGTCGGGGAAACTGTTGAATGCATTCACTGAAAATCCTCTCTGTATTCATGGCTAAGAAACTGCCGCAGGCCTGACACACTGGACGCTCTGCATAATTGAACACGGTGCCTGCAAATAAGATGAATAAGCAGAGTTGTTCAAGTGATTGTCACATCATAGATCTTAACAGTCTACTAGAGATGCTTATGAGGGAGAAGCTTCTGCTCATGACCAGCCAGCCTTGAGCGGGGCCATTGTCCGTGCTAAAACACTCACCTGTCTCTTGGCCATTGCCTTCTCACCACTTTTCGTTGACTTCTCCACCTATAAAATCGAAAAATTGGACTAGATCTTGAAAGACCTCTTTTTTTTGGTTTTGGAAGAATGAAGACATCTCTCAGATAGTCAAATTCCTGAAAGGTCTTTGGCCCACCAAGGTTATCCAATTGTAAGACATATAACTGGCATTCTGTCCATCTCCCAAACCCTTAATGTAAACCAATTTATTTCTTTGGGCACCTAAACTTAGAGAATGGAATCACAGGGTGTGTGACCTGGGGGAATTATCCCAAAGGCTTGGAGAGATGTGTGCAGTTCCTGCTGTTAGCTGGGCAAACAGGCTTCTGCTCCAAGCAGATTTGAACATGAAGCTCTGAAACCTAGCCTTTGCGCTAGCTAGTGGAGTTCTCCTTGGTTGGTTGTACAACCCGCCTGATCACCTCTTGGTAAATAGTGATGCTTCTGCTAGCGGCCCAAGGAATTGGGGAGAAGGCAGAGTCAGCTTGATACAGTTCCCTTGCTAACACAACCCAACATACATGCGCACAGCCAAAGAAAGCAGTACAATTACTCCAAGGAGAGGACTTTTCTTTTTGTTGAGCTTAATTAACACCTTTTTGTGAGATGTGATGCTGGGTACACACAAGTGAACTATTTCAACTGCTCTCCATGGCATCAAAGTAAGACAGCAGTCACCAAAGCTACTTCAGCGACCTCACAGTCCACACCACTTCCTCAGGGCTGTGGACCCAGAAGGAGGCCAGAGGGAGCTCTAAAGTCCACAGGAAACCAGCCTGAGGTTGTTCCCAGGCTGTGGCCTGCATTCCAGCTTGCTCCGCACCATGACTGCTGACGCTTTGCTCAACTGCCTGTTCTGTTTGGCAAGAAGCTGAGGAACGGAGACTTTGAGTTCTAGAATCCAAGCTCAAGTCATGGCCTCTGTACTTTGTTAGTGTGGGGAGGCACTAACCCTTTATGAGGGTAAATCATTGGTAACAGTCCAAAAGCTGTTTGCAGATGAATTGAGACAACACATATAATAAGTGTTTAATTTTATTCTTGGCAGACAACTTGGACTATATTAATTTTTAGGGCTGTTTGCTATAACAAATTACTAGAAATTAAGTTGCTTGAAACTAGGCACGTGTATGATCTTTCTGCATTGGAGTCCAGGAGTCTGACACCGGTTTCACTGGGCTAACGTCAAAATGTTTGCAGGCCATCAATCCATTGCCTTCTTAGGAGAACTGTCTTTTCCAGCCTTTAGAGGCTGCTACAACCTTGGTGTGTGGCCTCTTCCTTCATCCTCAAGGTATATTACTCCTACATCTGTGCTGCAATCACGTCTTCTTCCACCTGCGTCTCTCCTGCTGCCCTCTTTTAACAGCTGAGATTACATCAGACCCACCTGGATAAACCAGAGGAATCTCCGCACTTTAAGATTTCTGGTTTAAACACGGCCTGTAAAAATCTCTTTTTTCTTTGGATCAGGGAAGCATATTTATAGAGGTTAAAATGTGAACATTTTTTAGAGTCCTTAATGAAGCCACCCTAAGCATCTAAATGCTTATTTTTTTTCCTGCCCTTTATTTTTTCTTTCATCTAGGTAAAGTGCACATACAACAAAGTGACAAATATGAAGTGCATAGTGCACAGGAATTTAAATGTGTGCACCCTATAAGGACCTCTCGAGCCAAGACAAGTATATGACAGTCCTCCCTTGCTGTGAGATCCCTGTGCCCCTCCCTCCCAGGCAGTGTCTGCCTCTGCGCTGAGGGAATCGTTAGTCTTGTGTTTATTCTCGCAGATTACTTTTGCCTGTTCTTAGTTCATATGAAGGGAATCGTGATGATTAATATTAAGTAACAGCTTGACTGGACTAAGGAACACTGGAGAACTGGAAAAGCATCACTCCCACTGTGCCTGCAAAGTATTTTCTAAAGGTACTGGCTCCTGAATCTATGGGCTGAGTGGAAGACCCACACTTAATGTGGGTGCCCCATCGTAGGCTGGGAACTAGACTCCCTGAGAGAATGACACAGCAGAGAAATGGCAAATTCTTTTTTCCTCTCTGTCTCCTGGAACTGGGACACTTCCTCTGCTGCGTTTCAACATCAGAACTCTAGGCTCTCAGGCCTCTGGACTCTGGAACTCAGACCCATGGCCTCCCAGGTTCCTGCGCCTCCAGCTCCAAATCAACGATCATACCACTAGCTTCCCTGCCTTGGAGGCTTGGGCTGCAACGTGACCCTACGGCTGGCATCCACGGATCTGTGGATTGTGGATAGACAGAAATGAGAGTTCCCAGCTATCTCCTCAAACCTATCCTTTCTCGTGTCTCTATCTCATTTCCTACTGGATTTGTCTCTCTGAATAACCCTAACACGGGAATCATAGTACACGAATTTTTCTGACTGTCTAGTTAATAACAATATTAATAACTTATTAACATCTGTGATTCAATCTGGTTGTGAAGTGTGACAGTTGTATTTTCTTCACTGTTTGACATTATACTATGTGTCCTATTTTATACATCAAGTCTCTGACCACAATAATATTATTATTTCAAGGATTAATTCAAACAACACCTGTTAAAACACATCCTGAGAATACCATATCCTCATTAGAAATACTACCTAGGGCTGCTCTTATCCTGTGTGCAGCTAACGGTGAGTATTTGCTAATGGCACGTCCACTCCTGGGGGTGGATATCTGTCTCGCACACTGCCTCATCTGCTCTCTGTGGAGAGCCAAGCCACAGTCACCTGAGGTCAGCTAGATCTGTGCACTACCTCCACGATGACCACTTTCCTCTAAAAAAAAAAAAAGATACATTGTGGTTATTAATTAAAACTCACGGGTATGAAACAGCTATTTTCTGTTTGATACCCAGGAAAGAAGGCAGGCTGGAGAATTTCCATGTGGTTCCTTCTCTGTGTTGTGTTGTCATAAAGAAATAAAAATACTGGAAGTCTGTTTTAGAAGAGCAAGAATGTGAAACTTTGGCTCCTATAGCTTTCTCTCCAAAGTAGGATAAGAAGGTAAAATCAAGAATGTCGGTTTAAGTGCATAAGATAGAAGCCATACTACCAAGTTTTTGTTAACAGAATGGTTTGTACTATCATTGTTTAATTGTCTGGCCACTTTTTATGCTTTGATCTTGGAACTTGAACAACTACTAAGGTAACAATATGTAAGTTATCAACTAGTGATTTCTTAATGTTATTTTTTGAAATTCTGTATTATTTCTAACTTTTTTCTGTTTTGCTTTTTTTCTCCAAATAAATAAGAAAAAAACAATGTGATTTTGTTTTTGAGATTTGACTGCTGATGACTTTTCAGCCCTCCCCTTTTGCGGCTGCTCCATGTATAGGAAAGTCCGTGGGAGAGCTGGGCTTCGTTCCCTTGGTGCTGGCAGGAAATTCCAACCATCTGAGCCCAGCCTGTGTGTGGGACCTGCCCTTGGGCTCCAGCTTCTGCGCCCTGGTCCTCTTTCTCCTTGGTCTTGCTCCGCTCCTTCCCTCTTCACTCTAGAGTACCTGAGCCTTTCTTTTCAGTGAAATCCTTTGCTGTTTATTATGTGATGAATGAACTTTACTTCCCACCCATTGTTTTCTGGGTGTCAACCTTCTTGCCATGCAAAGCTCCTGGCCAAATCTGCCCAATAGTCAGCAGGAGGTAGTTGGCACCCAAACTAGGCAGAAGGTGTAAATAAAAAAGTTCTGTTTCCCATAGCAATGAGCTTTTGACAAAAACATCGAGTGGACATTAGTTATTTTTTGCATTCTGTTATGCAAAAAATGTTTTGACTGTGTTCCCACAAAAATATGCTTGCTGGAAACTTGGATCCCAAAGCAGCAGTGCTGACAGGTAGGGCCTTTGGGAAGAAAGTAGTTTATGGATCAGTAGGTTAGCGCATCAGTAGTTTGCACCGCCTCACCATGAGCCTCTCTCTCTTTCTCTCTCTTTCTCTCCATGTTAGTCATAGAAAGAAGGCCCTCACCAGATGCTGAGCAGATGCTGGAACCTTAGACTTCCCAGCTTCTAGGACCATGAGCCAAGTAAACGTCTATTCTTTATAAATTACTCAGTCTTAACATACCTTGTTATGGCAACAGAAAATGAACTGTCTTGTTCCACGTATTCATTACTCAAAGTCATGAAGCTACAGAACAGAAAACCTTGTTCTCAAACCTACAGCCAATCTCAAGACCCTTGCACTTCAGTATATCTCCTCCCCGTCCTCAGAAATACTCTAGAATGAAAACATCAACTGAGGTTTATCTAACCTCAGCCATTTAGCATGTATCTGCTCTTAAAGTCAGACCAAAAGAAACTTCAGAAACAAGAATAGCCTTTAAAATTTGTATCTAACTCCAAACTTTGGCCAAGAGTCTGAACAAATAGAAGTGCAAATTGACCTCGTTTCTATTTATTGATCTTGAAAATTCAACAAAGGCAGGGAGACCTGTGCATACAGATGAAGAGTGCACCAGGTGCGTGTCCTGCTGGCATTCCAGGGTACAGCGTGCGATCTCCTGCGTGGTTTCATGCTCAGAGGCTTCCAGGAGCCAGTGCTCTTTCCTCTTCCCTTGTGGAAAAACTGGCCACATGACTGGTGGAGCTGGCACAGGGTAACGGGTGTCCATGTAACTCAGTGTCAGAAAGGCTCCCTTAATGCGATCTGCAGCAACCACCAGCAGCTAGTGCTGGCCAAGAGGGAGATGAATTTCTATCACTTCTGGTCTGTAACTGAAGGAAGAAGCCATGTTTTCCTGAGTCTGGGAACCTACAGCGTGCCTGGAAATTGCTTATCCTTGAAGTTAGCACTGTGGCCCCACTTTATGCTCTGTGGAATTCTTCAGGAGAATTCTGAGTGGATGATGCTGGGCTAGCAGTGGATATACTTGTGTTATATGTTAATTGCTCACACAATGAGAGTGTCTCTCCCAGAAGGGTCAGCCGTCTTTATCCATACACAGGAAAATTCTCATGATAACAGTTTTGGCTGAAATTTATTTATTTATTTATTTATTTATTTATTTATTATTAACATTATGAGTCTTACATTTCTGGAAAAATAGAAAAAACAAAATAGCCTAAACAATTTTGATAAAGGAACAAAACTAGAGCTCTAACCCTCCCCAGTCCCATGATTTATCACAAAGTTACAATATCATGACAAAATGGCATTGATATCAAGGTAGACAAACCACCAGAGTACCAATATAAAGTCCCAAAATAGATACCCACATAACAGACACTTGATTTCTGGCAAAGATGCAAAAGCAATTAATTGGAAAAAGAATTTTACCCTCAATAAATATACTGGAACAAACGTATATCTACATGCAAAAAACCCAAACATTATAGCACATCAAAAATTTCTTAAGACACTCAAAAGTCAACTCAAAATGGCTCACAGTGGTTTAAAGTAAAGGCAGATGTGACCCAAGTCATTGCTTGGCTGAGGTCATTCTCTCTGGGACAAAATACATATGTTTTCCTTACCATACTAACAAACAGTACAATGTTTATACATGTCTGACATGTTTATTTCACTAATAAGTATGTTCCCAAGGTGCATCCATTTACCTATAATTTCCAGTTTATCATTCTTTATAGCTGACTAGTATTCCATTATATACAAATACCACATCTTTTTTATCCATTCCTCAGTCAATAGGCGTTTATGTTGTTTCCAAGATCTGGCTATTATAAAGTGTGCTGCTATAAACATAAGTACACATATATCATTGTGGTATGATGTTTTTAATTCTTTTGGGAAGATACCTAGAAGAGGAATTAGCTAGGTCGAAGAGACCTCCCACCCTAGTTTTTGAGGAATCTCCACACTGATTTCAACAGTGGTTGTACCAGTCTACACTCCCACCAAAAATGAAGAAGAGTTCTTTTTTCCCTACAGCCCCTCAAGCATTTGTTATTGGTTTATTTCTTAACACTAGCCATTCTTTCTGGTGTGAGATGAAATCTCAGTGCTGTTTTAATTTGCCTCTCTCAAATGACCAGTGCTGGCTGAAATTTCAAGGATAATATTTTGGAGCTTTCAACACCACTGTAAAATCTGTTAAAAACTGTCATGTTTGATTTGTTTTTATGTTAACAGTCCTGAGTTTCTGTAGCCTATTTAAAGTGACTGAACTCACAAATAGGACCATTTATGACAAAACCAAATTTCATTAATGCTCAATGAGACAACATTCTGCAAGCTATGGAAATTTCACATTTGCTTAAAATTCTAAGTGGGAATTTTAGCTGCAATGAATTGAAGAACACAGAAGGCACCAAACTGGGGTAATTGTGAGTAATAAAAATCATATTCTGCTACAACACTACTAACCAACCTATACAGAAAGGAAGAAGGCACTGCTGAATATGGAGCATTGATGTGATAGTTTTTTAAAAAAAAGAAAGCATTTTTCCCTCTTTCTTGGATTTTCTCCATTTCATTGTAATATGCCCATGTTAGGAGCAAGTGGGGAGGTGGCCATGATTAGGAAAGGAAGAGAGACAAAGGTAATTAAATGTTCTATTGGAATGTTGCAGTCACAGACATCTTATTGTGAGGAGCCTGTTAGCATGCTAATGTTCTGTGGGCACAGGGCTACTATCAGTACAGAAGCCACGGAAGACAGCCTGCTATGGCTTATTAGGTGGTTTAGTACTGTTAAGGTATCCTTTACTCAGTACAAATTCCTTTGATTAAGCACACACACACATACAGTTACTAAAAGTTTTTAAATCAATCTTCAGACATTGTAAAAATTTGCTTCTAGAGTAATTATACTTTTCATTAGGCCAGGGACTATGAAGACACATATATGTCATTGCATGACATAGTTTTGGTTGATCAAATAATAGAGTCAATCAGCTCCATTCTTAGAGAATGGCATAATCAAAGGTATTATGGAAGCAACTGGGTTCATTCTCAGAAAGTAGCTGAACAATTACAGTGATTGTCAATTGTCAGCTGCGGATAAGTATGTAATGACCCCACGTGTTTCCCTAACAGTGTGGAAATCAGAATCCATTGCTTTTCCTCTATACAAGATAGGGTAAGTATGCAGAAAACTAGCTTGGGCTTCCAGTTGTTTTCTTTAAATTGACTTTTTGAAAATATCCAATACTAGAAAACACTAGTTCAATTAGAGGAATCTACTAGCTCATAGGTTATATATCATCCGTTCCACTATACCTACAGGCTGGGGTACACATGCTTAAATTACACTGATTTCCAGGATTAGAGCACTGGAAAGATGACAAAAAAATAGATAATTCATTCTTCCCATTTTCACTGTGCTTCAGTAGCTGGAATGACTTCTGCCTTTGTGGGAGCTCAGTAATCCTAGTGGGTTAGCCCCCCCTCTGGGGTCCCTCTCTAGGCAGGAAACCGACGTGCTAATTTAGCAGACCACAGACACAGAAGCTCAAGCTGCAAGCCTTGGCAATTCCATACTATGGTCCACGTGGAAATTGTGTTGCAGGACTCAGTAAAGGGGCTGAATTTATTTGGTGAATAAGAGGCACAAAGAACATCTGATACCTCCAATTAATTTACTCTTTTATTACCCTCTACCCTTCAGTTTTGTAGCCTTTACTTGAATTTCTTAAGCCTGTCTGAAATCTGATTTTTAAACATGTAGGATGTGAATGTATGACCTCTACTTCTAGATGTCACTTGATGAAACACATTCATGTCCACAGTGGTTCTTAGATATCAGTCAGATTTTCTCTTCACAGACACATCATCATGCACACTTTGAAGAACACTTTCTGTCCTTCTCACTAGGAGGCAGTAAATGGTGCACAGAAAAGAACCATCCCATTTCACAGACCAGTAAACTCAGGCTCCAAGAGACATAGGCCCTCTGGTTCCAAGCACAGAATTTCTTTCATTTATCACATCCTTCCTTATAAATCATGCTCTGGAGAAAGAGGTTGAGGTTACACAGCAAGAAATGAACATGGTAAGATATCTCAGGAACTCAGCTTGTAGGAGCAAATGCACAAAAGCTGATGCGGAGTCTATGTTGACAAACACAGATCTTGACACATATGTTCACATCTGTTTGTGTTCACCTCTCTTCCTGCACTGAAGAGAACTCCTCCCGGGTGAGGTTGCCATACCTGAGAGAGGATTTCAGACAGAAGCTGGTGCCCTTCAATGAGTGTCTCTGCTATTCTTCTCACCCTGTACTGCCTCCTTGGAAACCATACCTAGATTCTTCCTAACACATTAGGCTACTTCCTCTGTGTCTGTGCCCTGGTTGAGCCAGTCAGTCAGTAACCAGGGACCAGGACCATGGACCACATCAGACAGAAACATCCCTATGGTGGCTCTCTGCTAGCTCAGTCTGCCTCCATCCCAGTGTGTCCTTTCAGAGTCCTGGCTGTCCATCTTTCTCCTTCATACTTGGAGCTATTCCTGTCTTTTAGTCCATGCCTCTCTGAATTCAGAAGCCAGATGTGTGTCTGTTGCTTACGGACTAATTTGGCTTGACTGATAAGAAGTCATGTGAAGGCGGCGGAGGTTTTCTGTGAACTGATGGGCCTCGTACCTGTCGCACAGAGGATGGACCTGTCTGGTGTCTGTGTGCACTTCATGTCAGCTCCTGCTCTGCAGTGACCTGAGGTGACAGAAACCGTCCTTGTCACTTCCCATTGTGAGAACCAGGGAACACAACACTCCTGTCAAGACCTAGCTAGGAAACGGGCGATGGCAAAACCTTTAATAATGTCAGCTCATTGAAGAGAGATCATCCCGATAGGCCAGCCAGGAACTCATGTACTCAGGTCTGGTTTCTGTTTTACAGCATCAATAAACAATAATGGCACAGAGCAACAACGTGAGGGCAAAACCAACTCTGTTTCTGGTACAGTGACAGGTGAGAGTGCGTGGGGTAGAGACTGGGGTGAGGGAGAGCCTTTGAGATGTGTGCATGTGGTAGGGGGATACTCTGCTCAACTCTCTCCCAGACCCGGGGTCTGCCTAATATCTGCCCAGACTGAGAGTGGCCATGAACTTGGGGATTGACAGTGACCTCACCTTTGAACCTCACTATAGAAAGTGAGCACCCCAGTCCTAGCTTTCCTTGAAGATGTGGGGCATTAAGCTAATGCAGACCTGTAAGCAGGGTGCTTCATTCCCTTGCAACTTGTTCTCTCCTGGAAATTGGACCATATGAAATGACAAGAGCACCAACTTCCATTAATCAGACACTCACTGTATTCCAGAGACTGTGCTAAAGGCTTTCTATTCATAATTTTCACACCAATCCATGGAATAGAACAGAGTTTGTTTTGGGCTACAGGTTGACAGGAAAAAACATCCAGACACATGGACACACACAGGCACACACACTCCTAGTGAGGTTAAGAGGAGCAATGACAATCTGCAGATGCCAATGACACTGTCCAGAGAAGAAGACTTGCTCAGCCCTAGGAGCTCAAGTTTTGGTGGACCAAAGTCCTTTGAAGTTGCTTCCTATGTCACCACTTCAGAGAGCATGTAACACTGCTTTCTCATATATTAAAGTATATGAGAATACTTTAATATTCCCTATAAGTCATGCTCTGGGGGAAAGCATGATTCCAGTTGGCTAAACTGGAATCTACATTGTATTCTACATTGCTCTCTTACCATTTCAGAAAGCAGACAACAATCTGATGCAGGCATGTTATGAGCACTGCTTCTGCTTATTCTTGAGCCAAAGTCACTCTCAGGGAGGCCTGACCTTCAGCCCCCCGCAGTGGACGGCAGCCTCACCTCCAAATCTCTGCAGGGTGCAGAAGATGTCAGCTCCTACCACCATCATATGCTATTTTTTACCTCTCATTGCCACAGAGTGAAGTAAGAGAGCTGTAGGATTAGAACTCAGATCACAAATCCTGGCAAGGTATTACCTGGCTCCTCAGTGTCCTGAACACATCGGCATAGTGTCCTAGTGTCCAGACTTTGACCACTGTCTCATCTGCTGAAATAGGTGCTGCCCTCCATGGCCCTCCAAGATGTGGCCACTTACAGAGCCTCTAACTAAGATGTCTTTGCAGTGCATGGTCCAGCCTTGTAAATGAAGATGGGGTCCTTCTGGGCAAGAGCAAAGGTTGGAGACTTAACCATTTTGGACTGAATACTTGACAGTTTTTCCACTCCAGGGCCCCTGACCTGTACCTAACCCCAGACAGAATGCCTCTTCCATCTGGCCACCCTTCACCCGTGGAGGTTCTCTGGGCAATGACCACCTTCTGCCTTCTCCCCTGACTCTGTTATTCAGGTCACAGGAACCCCTCCTTCCAGACTCCCCTCCAACCAAGGAATTCAGCTGCAGCAGCCCACGCTCTCCTGGCCTAGCTGCAGACACAGGAGGCAGCTCTGATATTTGCACATTTCTGCGTTGCAACCTGTCTCCAGGCCATTCCAGCCACTCACATTCCTAGGAGACTGTGCTGCTTGCTAGTGGTTTCAGGGATGTGACCTATTTTGATTTGCAGTGTCTTACTTTAAAATAGCCATTCTCGTCATCTCTATTTTCTGGGCAGAGAAGAAGCATATTGATCACATGCTATCGGAATTGATTTCTAAAGCAAGAGAAAAAAAATATATATAAATATAGCAAAAATTCTATTTAAAATTTCTTAAATATCCATGATGCACAAAAATTCACGGTGACATAAAAAGCATAACTTACAGCATCAATCACGAAAAGCAAATCTCATACAAACTAGAATTTGAAAATCACCAAGCTAGAGTAAAGTTAGGGGAATGACCAAAGTCTGTATGTAAACTGGGAGATTCCAAATGATTCCACCTTTAAGGTAATAGTGATTCTGCAGAGGTAGATGAGGCAGGAATAGGAAATTCTAGTGTTCCTTCTTGCTGCCATTTGCTGTGTTGAATTTTAACATAGATCTCAGTGACTATATTTTAGATGTATCTAATAAAAGGAGACCTGGACTCCATGGTCTGAGATGTAAAATATCCTAGGGTAACTTATCGTTAATGCACAAAAGGAACCTGGGCTCCAGTGGCACGGAAGGAAGGGATCTCCTGAGGCCACCTGTGGCAGAGTGGGGCCCCTACATGGACCCTCCCTTAGGCTGGAGTCTTGCTACCCCATTCCTGTGAACACTCAGTAGCACGGCTAACGCTGTACACAGATTTGTCTGTGTAAAAGAAACTGGGAACCTCATGAGGTCACATGTGCTTCCAGGATCTCTTTGTTGCATGATTACATCCTTGGAGACTCTTTTGATGACACTTTTTTCTTAAGTGTGAGAAACAATCTCCAGTCTGTCTTGTATTTATTTGATGTTTGTCCTGCATGACATCCAGCCCACGATCCGCTCAAGCTTTGGGAGGGAATTATCAAATGAGTGACCAGGCTCATCTGAACAGCCCTGGCTACAGTAATTGGGCCCTTGCAATGCACCAGACATTGTCAAGTGATTTATAGGAGATATAGTTCCTTCTTGATAATAAAATTGAAATTCTGTTCATTCCACTTTTGAGTCATTCAAACTGAGGCTCAGGGGTCCCCTAACTTGCTCAAGGTCAGAGGTATAGAAAACGTGTCTGAATTCAAATACGGGTTTGCCTTGCTCCCACTCTAAGCTGCTGAAAACAGTGAGTAGGTAAAACATCAGGTGTCTGGTTGTCGGTCTGAGTATACAGATACAGCTGCAAGGATTAGCAGAGCCAGCAAAGAGCTACTTCCCAGGCCTGGAGGACAAGGCCCTTTCCCTCAGCAGGCTCAGGGTTCACCCCGAGCAAGGCACAGTCCGGCCCTCTCAAGGCACAAGGGAAGCCGCTCGGGAACTGGCCTGGGCCACTTCCTCTGCCTCTGCCTCCATGGCGAGGCTGCAGTCCATTTATGTCTCCTTGGTCTATAACATCCCAGCATGTCAGATGGAGCCCAGGGAAGCGACAGTGCACTGCCACACGCTGAGTGAGAATATTTCTTGCCAACTCAAATTATTTATGGTCTAACAGTTAACCAGTCACTCAACTTGAGGATTTTGGCGCCTTAGGGCTGTTTTATTACCCATAGCATAAAGATGTCTTGTACATAAACAACATTTACTGTGACAGTCTGCTGGCTGGCTCATTAAAACTGTTGTGTTGGGGCAGGATGATTCCGACTGAAGCAGAAAACTCCCTGCCGTGGTGCTCACCGCTGTGTGAGCCCAGCTGGCTCCTGGCTGAGCTCCACTGGCTTCTTCACCCAGTGAGTATTTACTGAGTGCCTACTGTGTGCTGGGCTCTTCTCTAGACAGGGGAACCCAAAGGAAACAGCAGAGCTCCCGTTCCGGAGAGGCTTATGTGCCAATTGGAGGAGACACATGATCAACATGTAGATGTGCATCGGGGCGTTAAGAAAAATATAACAGAGCAAGGTGACATGGGGGAAGGGGCAGTGTTGCAGTCCAGGGTATCTTCACCCAGCGGGTGACATTTTGCAGGTCTCAGTAAAGTGGGTGAGTCGCGGGAAGGATACTCCCAAAAGAATAATCAGAAACAGCAGAGGCCCCGAAACAGGCAAATGCAACATTACTCTGAGGAATTGCCAGGAGGCCAGTGTGGGCAGAGGTGATAAATAAAAAGGGGAGCCTTTGGGGGACAGAGTAATTAGGTTAGCATGAAGCTTGGGGTCACTGGGGGAGCCGTGGCCTAAGTATACAGGACTATTTGGGCCATGGTAAAGTCTTTGAGTAGTTATTTAATGAGCGTGTGAATGAACAGGTGAATGAAGGCAAGAGTGAGTTACTGAGTAAACAGGAAGGTGAAAGTCTTGGGCCAGTTCTAAGTTGTGTCCTCTGCTTCGGGACCTGGTCTTGTGGCAGCAGCTACTGTTTACTGAACCTTTACAGCTCAGCCATACTGCCCAGGAAGCATCTTGCAGGTGTGGGTCACACTGACCCCAGACTGTCCCAGGGAGGGAATAAACCTTCATCTCTACATGGAGGTTGGGAAAAGAAGTAGCTAAGAAACCTGCATGAGGTCACAGCACTGTGACATTTAGCAGATCTCTGTGAAGCAGGTGAGTGGGGGGAAGAATACTCCAGAAAGACCAACCAGAAACAGCAAGTAACGGAGTCAGGCCCAAACCTGGGTCTCCCTGAATGGAAGCCTTGGCCTTAAACTTGACCCTTCTGCAGGAGGATCTGTTTCAGCAGCAAAGAGGTAGAGCTACTTGGAAATGGAACATGCTATCTGGCATGAAGAAGAAGCCCCGGGATGGGACACATCCAAGTGGGTCCCCAAAGGCAGGGAGACGTCAGCGTTCTTTCAGGTTAGGGCAGGAGAGACCTCAGCTAAGTCTGGCTATTTCTCAGGACCTTGGTTCTTCACTCAGTCTTTGTAAAGACCTAGGAACAGGCACCAAGTAAAATGTCCTATTTGCAATTTATGTTTTTCAGAGAAACTCTAATCACAGGTAGATGCTGGCCTTTAAATCATGTCTGCAACAGGTAAATAATGGTGTAATGCACTAATTGTATATATATTCACATATTACTTTAGGCAATTCTTTGTCTTAAGCTACAAAAATAATATACACGCCTCAAATGCATCACAAGAACACAGAATGTTGTGAGGATCCAATCCCTCCCTCCCTTTTCCTCCTCCCGCAACTGCACCGCCTTAAAGTAGCCGTAACTCTGAGCGCATTCTTTGTGTCCTCTGTTTTATTTTTGTTGTGGTTTTCATTTTATACAACAAAGGCACCTTCCCACATAAAACAGTACTTTCAAATATCACCTTAACAGTCGCTTAATATTTATGTAACTGTTGTCAACTGATGTACCTTCACGCTGTTTATACTTATTTTATTACTATCAACAGAGCTATAATAAAGTCTTATGAAGTACACTTGTACTCCTATGCTTTGATGTTTTCAAATAGGTTTCAAGAAGCAAAATTGTTAGATCGTTTAAAGTTTTAATGAATTCTATGCCATGTTTTGATGTTCACCTCCTACTTGCAGCGTGTGATATCACCCTTTCTTCACATCATTAAAAAGTTTCCTTTATAACATTTTTTGTCAAGTTGATGGTCAAAAAGTGTTTTTCACTTCTTGTTTTCTTCTATTGTTTGCACTTTGTAAATGCATATTTGTCACTTGCATTTAACCTTCTGAATTATTTATTTGTATCATTTTATAATTTTTTTCTCTAGCATTATCTTTCTTAGAGATTTGAAGGTGTTTTTTGACAAGTATTTTCATTGTAACTCTAATATTTCCTGGTACACTGCTTTTTCCTTTCTACGTTAATTATGAATATCAACATACATCTTCTATCACACATATACATCTTTTGTTGTGCATATGTTTTTAATTCGTTTTGCATAAAATGGCTCAGTTTTGCTTGATGGTTTCCAGGCCTCTGCCTTTAGAGGGCCCCCCATTGCAAGACTGTGTAAATATTACCCTATATTTCCTTCAAACAGCTCTAAAATTATTCTTAAGCTAAATGTTTTTAAAACATAAAGTGTAGCATTTGGGACTTGTGCGATATTGTGCAAACGTCCTCTGTCTAGGTCTAGCAACTTTCTTCACCCCAAGGAAACACCATAGCAGTTGTTGTCTGTTCTCCCCTCACTCCAAACCTGGCGCCCACCAATCTCTTTCTGTCCCATCCATGTTGGTTAACCCACTCTGGTTATTTCATTGAAATAGTATTACATAGTATTGTGACATATTGTTTCTGAATATTTTTATTTGGCAAAATACTTTCAAGGTTTATCTAAGTTATAGTATGTATCAATATTTCAATACTTTCTATGGATAGTAGTCCACGATATGGATGTATCTTAACTGTTGTTCATTTTACAACTAGCAACTTTTATTTACATACAGTGTAAGTGTCTGATTTTATAAAATTACTGGTAATAAAGGGATATCTAATTTTTATGATAGATACTAATACACAGGAATAAATAAAAATGGGTTAGTATCCACCAAATACATCATATTTCATCGCTCAAGTCAACCAGGTCTAAGTACTTTTTAACAAATCCCATAATGACACCTGGCAGAAACCAAGCAAGATCCTACATAAGACAACAAATTACCAGCATTTACCTTAGCGATCTGAGCAATCACACTAATTCATAAATCTGATGGTTCCCCTCTGCTGTGGGCATTTGCAGGGTTGTGGAGTGACATTTATTTAATCAATGTATTAGCATTACATTATATGGCTCCTGCTAAAATACACTTAAAATATATAGCATTCTGTTTTGAACCCAAGTGAGCTGAGAATTCAGAAATGGCATTGGTATTCCGGCTAATCTATTTCCTAAATGTTCATTCCAGAGTGGTGGAAACTTTTGACCTTGATGCTGATTATGATTAGCATAGCAATCACTCTTCTATAATTAAAAGGTAGATGTGAATTTTCTTTGGTCTGTTTATTAATTCCCTTATGAATCTTTTTTTTTTTTTCAGCTATAAGGACAAAGTGTTTTGTGTGACTCATGAGGGACTGCAGAGGTAGTTACCCAAAGACAGAGGCCAAGACCCTCCTTAAAGAATAATCAATGTCTCCTGGGCGGCTCCAGGGGACGCCGTGACCCTGAAATCACAATGTGTACCCTTGTTCTCCTTTCTTTTCTACCTCCCTTAGCCCCAGCAGTAAAATACGGCCACATAGTCCTTGCAATGAACTGTAGGAATTATGTTCATTTCGCTTCTGATTTCCCAACAGACCGAAGAAGGAAGCCAAGACCCTTTGGTAGAATAGAGAACAGTAGGCAAACTCCGCAGTGTGGGTTGTCTTTTCCAGATCTTGTTTTGTGTGCATCTGATTCCCAGGACCTCTGCTCAGCCTCTGTCCTCTGCTTGTCTAGGGACAGCTCGAGTTAGAGCTGTGAATAACGTTTGGGGTCTTGATCTTAATAATACCTGTTACTTCGGGCTCACTTGATACAGGCATTGTAGTGGGTGTTTTCCATGCCTCTTGCCGTTTAATCCTCTCAGTGGCCGAGGGAGGCATTATTACTGCGCCTAGTTTTCAGATGGGAAAACTGTGGCCTTGAGGTGGCAAATAGTGTGACAAGTGAGATCTGGAGAAGGCTCTGCTGACTCCAAGGCCCCATGCTAAAGTCACATAGCGTCGGTTCTCTAGGGCTGCACATCTCTCACCTCTTCTAGGCCAAAAGCTGTATCTAGGACATGACTCTTGTAATAATGACGCAGAATCAACAAAAAGGTTAACGAGCACCTAAGCCAGAATTTTTATACACTTGTCCCTTACGCAGCCCACCACAAATCCTGGGAGAAGGTCCTCGTATGATTCCCATTTCACACGTGAGGAACCTGAGGAGCAGGGTAGTACCACAGCAGGTGGGTGGAAGAGGCGAGACTGGAGCAGGGCACCTGAGATCCCCCTTTGCAGCTGACGTGGCAGTGTGGCCCAGTGTACAGAGCACGAGGCAGGGTGTGGGAGCCCCGCTTCTGACCTCCTTCCAGGTGGCTTCTCTGCAGTGCTTCCGTTACTACTCTGTCAAGGTTCTCTCTAAACTTCTCCTTCCAGGATAATCTTCTTTTAATCCTGCTCTCGATACTGGGGGCTAATTTCTATGGTTTCTTCAAATCTGCATGTTCTGTCTGGGCCCCCTGCCACGCCCTTTCAAATGCTCTGCTGCCTAATGCGGACTCTGCCCCTGTACTGTGGACAAACCGTGTCCAAATCTTTCCAAAGTCTGAAGCAGCTCTCACCAAAAAGCAGGAGTGACAGAGGCGTGCAGAGGAAAGAGAAGAAGGCGGGGTTTCAGGGCTGTCAAAAAAGAGAACAGTGGAGCAGACAGGGGAGTCATTTCCTACTAACCTGGCGACCCTGGTTTGGACAAATGTAGATTTCTAAGGACAGATGTGGGAAATAATTTGTAGACCTTAGGGTCCTGACTTTATGATGACTTTTGCTCTATTCCCAAGATGACTTCTGATAGGAACTATGTAAAATTTGCGTTGCTTCTTAAAGTTGCTTCTTAAAGTTACTCTGAAGAGTAAGAATGATGCTAAAAATCACCAAAAAAAATCACAAAATGATTATTGAACATTTACTATATGAATTGTTTTAGCAGCCTTGAATATACCAACTCTTTAACTCTGGGGAAGTAAGTGCTACTATTTCCCCCCATTGCAAGTAGAAAAACTGAGTTATTAGGTACCCAGATTATACAACTATGCTGTTTGTTTTACTTTAATTAAAAATTTCCAGAGACTGAGTTCAATAGGCATAATGAGGATGCTTTTTAAACTATAGTGCATAACATCTATCTCGTTACATACTGATGATGCCAGGGCTTTCATAGATACATCATCTCATTTAGTACAACCATGTCCGAAGGAAGTGCTATGCCCTCTCACTTTAAGGACATTGAAACTGGAATTTAGCACTGGTAAGACAGTTGTGCAAGGTCAAATACCTGATGGGCAGGTGGATCAGTATTTGAACTCAAGTTCTATCTGACTTCAAATCTAGTTTTAAGGATCTGTCACAGTGTGTTCTTTCACAGTATAATCCAGAGATGGCTCATTTCTAATTTAAAAAGTTGAGCATCTTGTTAAGAATCCAGATTAATGACTTTCCCCTGGTAGTTCCTGAGTTTTTATGTGGCTTCACAGCAAAGTCAATGCATAACTGTAGTATTGACCTTGACTGATTGCTCAGTTTTTTCATTTGTATTGAAAACTTTATCATTTGAAAATTTGGAAACCTTATTTGGTTTCTCCACTCATAAGTTTTCTATCACTACCTTTCTACATTTCAATATTTTTTTTGTCCTTGGATCATTTTGCTTTGTACGTCTTTGCATAGAATCAAGACTCACTTTAACTCTTTCACCCTATTTCTGATCCTTACCTACAAACCAGATCTCTCTCTTCAGCCCCATATTTATTTCACTTTACCTACTGCAGACACCGCTGACACTCACACTACAATCTCTTCATGTCTGAGATCCAGCAAATCAGACAGGACATTTTACTGACTTCTCGATTTTTGATTCTGACACACCCATCGCAGGATACCCAGCCCTGCAACACCAGGATCTTTCTTGGTACTATTTTCTTCTCTCAATTCATTTATCCATCTGTTGACTATGAATGAAGTGATAGAGTACTATTACTGTTCATCCATGCACCATATACCACACTTCTGCTACTGCACCTATGGTTCAAGGCCAGAACAGACCAAAGAGCAATTGGAGACCTTTGCAAAACTGAATGGATACCAGCAGGTAGATGAAGGGGAGGAAAGATTATTTTTAGCTGAAGAGCAATTGGAAACCATGTAGCATCTTATCTTCTCGCTTTCCTATCATGAGCACAGCAATCAGAGGGTTCTAAGCATAGAGACACAAAAGTGTTTTTCTCTGAAACCCAGAAGATTACCAGTAGTTTACAAACCAGCACCATCTAGCTTGGGCCTGCATCGGCTTTGGGTTTTAATCTCCTTTCAGCTGGAAGCCCTGCAAAGTTATAGTCTAAGAAGAGCATGTTCATCATATTGGGGTCTTTCAAGATTTTTAGATTCTGTGCAGGGAATGGATGACAGAGGAGCAGGAAGAAAGTGGAAAGTGAGCTAGGAGCCTACTGAGGCGATCTGAGGAAAAGGTTGGCATTTTGCTTTGTCATGATGAGAGGTGGCAAATGACTGCCCAGGGACCGCATCTGGCACACTGCCTGCCTGCTTTAGTAAATGAGGGTTTAGTGTCACCCAGCTCTGTGCCCTTGTTTATGTATCATCAGGCCTCAACAGCAAAGCTGTGTAGATGCAAGAGACTGCCTGGCCTGCGCAGCCTGACCTGCTGCTTCGCCCTTTTCTTTTTTCTTTCTTTTCTTTTTTTTCTGTTTTCTTTTCTTTTCTTTCTTCTTTCTTTTCCTTTCTTTGCTGTTTTTCTCTCCACTTCCCTCCTTCTCCTTCCCCTTCCTCTTCACTTCTTTCTTCAGTCCTGCAGAGCAAATCCATTTGTATTTTTGAGAAACGGTAGCTCAGTTATTCAAGCTGGGCTTGAACTTGCGATCCTCCTGCCTCAGCTTCCTGGAGGTTCAGGATTATGGGTGTGTACCACCATACCTAGCTTGGCTGTTCTTCTGTTTTTGTTTTAGAGACAGAGAACTCATTAATTAGGTTGGCCACTGGGTTGTCAGAGTATTTTGAAATACACCAGCATAATATAATATGTGCTTCCCAAGCCCAGAACTTTTTTCTGCCCTAGATTGGTTCACGGATGGAGGTTGTTGCTGTTGAACCTGTAAGACTTGAAGCTATATGAGGGCAGAGGATAAATTTCCCTCCCTTCTTAATTTATCCCCCATGTACAGAGTACATACTTCATAAATGTGTGACTACTGCCACCTATTTGGTTCCAGTTTTCAAAGATAGATTCTTTTAGTAAATGAAAGTATCTTACAGATACATAAGGACCAAAACAAACAGTAGGTAGTGTGACATAAGAAGAAAATGTTCAAACGGTGAGGGGATCTGGGGAGAGGAGAGAAGGAAAAGAAGAGGGGAAAAGACAAAAAGCAAGAAAAGAAAAATGGGAACAAAGCTTTTGTAAATAAGAAGAGGAAGAGGCATTCAAGGGAGGGTGCAGGAATGAGGGAAAATGAATCAAGGAAGGTCAGGTGCAGATTCCCTGTGATCACTGAGTATATCTAAAATGTACCCATGAGCTTAATTAATTAAAAAGGTTTTTAAAATCACTCATATGTGGACATACACTGTCTTCAGGAGCAGCTGAGGTACTTGCTGTTGCTCATGGTGTTGCTACTCCCGAGCAGACAGGTCGCTAAAATTATCGTGACTTTTTTCCCCCAGAAATCAGAAATTTTCAGAGCTGGGCTTTCCCCCATGACTATTTCCCTAAATCACTAAGTTCCTTAGGCTGTGTCCAAACTTGTCATTCTCCTGCCTCAGCCTCCCAGAACAATGGCATGACAAGCACCTACCACTGTACTTTCCCTGAAATATTTCTTATTTGATCCTTCACAGAAAAAAAAGTTTCCCAATCTTGCTTGAGGCACACAGCCTTCTCTCAGATCTTAGAACATAGAAAGCACATTCCCAGGCATGTTCTGACTGAGACATCCTTCCTCAATTTTCATGGCTTTTTCCTTGGTTTTAGGCCTCAGATGCAATGACAGAGGAGCCTTTGGAACTGAAAAGAAGCTCTTCTATCCACTCCCTTCGCTTTGGTTGATATTAGTGGTACTTATGTACCTGGCTATGTCTATCATCTGAAGGAATTGCCATGCGGATGGGGAACATTTGTTTCATTCATCATTGAATGTCTAATAGCTGTTACTTTAAAAGTGCTAGAGAAACATTGTGCTTAAAGAATTGTTAATTAATGTAATGACACAATTGCTGGGAGTCAATTAATGAACTGTATATTAAAAAATAATATTCAAACCTAGAAAAATTCACCCTACCAATAAAACAGGCACAGACAGTGGTCAACTGCTCTCCACAAGCCACAAAGAAAAAGACAGCAATATGAATAACAAATAAATAATAGACTCAAATAGGTAAATGTCCTAATGATCAATAAAATTATGAAAAATTGCTTCAACTCCATTACTTATTACAGAAATGCAAATGTTAAGAGCCACAATGCAAATTGCAAACTAAAACCATACAAATTCTCTATAATGGCTAAACTTAAAGAGACAGAAAATATGAAGAATCATTAAGTTTTCTTATTCTACTGAGGAAGGGTAAATTGCCACAATGGCTTTGAAAAATGTGGGGTAGTATCTGCCAGAGCTGAGCTTATGTATTCTCTGTGAAGCTACTGAATTTTACATATTGGCCAGCCAAAAATCTCAATAGAATTTCAATAGCAGTGCTATTTGGAATAGTGAGACAATATCCATGAATAAAAAGAATATATATATATATATATATATATATATATATATATATATATGGCACAGCAATGAAAAATGCACCATTAATGAATCTTTAAAATGCAATGTTGGGAGAAAAGCCTTAGACATGAAGAGTTCATTCATAGAGTTAATTTATAAAGAAGCATATTTATGCTGTTAGCAGAGTGCCTGTTTCTTCTGGATGGGTGGTAACTGGAAAGCTTCTGGAATTCTATTTCTTAAAGAGGACAACACTGCTTCCAATGAAGTATATCCAGTTTGAGAAAACTTGTAAGAACTACATTTTGGGCCCATGTACTTTTTTCTGTTATACTTCAACAGAAATTTGAACAGTGATTTTAAATGGTGGATCATTTCCTCTGTGAGAAAGATAAATATGCTTCCTGAAATGGATACCCTCTGAAGAAGGGAATCTTTTTTAACAAAATCTATAACTCTGCTGTTTATCATAGTGAAGGACAGACCTTTATTGATCTATGTAATTACATTAGAAATGGACAAGTGCATTTTGCATCGTGGACCATTAGTGGTTTGCAGAACACATTAAGAGCAATATCCTTGCCCATGGGCTGAAGTAAAAATAAAATATCAATGATATTTTATAATGTAAAAAATGCACTGCATAATAGTTTCATTTCCACTCCCACGAAGGAAATTGACTAGGACACTTAACTGAGGCCCAAGGAGGATTGGGATCGTAGATTAGTAGCAAAGATGAGCCCAAACCTCACTCCTTCTACCTGAAAACCCTCCACAGGATAACAGATGGGATTTCCTATGTACATTAAGAAAATACCTAAGGGACAAAACCCCTGTCATTTTGTTGTAGGCAACTGACTTAGTTAGAAATATTATAGGCAGTGAGACAAGGCTAGATCCACAAAGGAGCCAGTGCAGAAGCCCAGGTACCTTGGCAACTGTGGGAGAGACAGACACCTCCTGCTGTGGGCCAGGCCTTAAGACAAAGCATCAAACAAATGCATCCACATCCTAAGGACTGATATTCTAGATAGTTCCCTATCACCCTGAGGAAGCCAGGAGCCACCATCCCAACCCCCTAGGGAAGAGTCACCGCTTTTTAAGAATGCCCGCTTTCTATGTGACTTGCTTCCCCATTTGTCCCTAATTTAATCAATTTTACCTGAACTATTAAATTTATTGGCTAACTATAGTTATGTCCCATCTTATGCCCATCTGCCTTGTGAGTCCCCAGTTTTCCTCACCTTAAACCTATCTCACTCCATGATTTTACTCTATAAAAATCCCCGGAAAAGACAGAGTCTTGAGCGACCCACTTTGGACCCCTTCTGTCTCTCTCACACAGAAGTTTTCTTTCTCTCAATAAATATATTCTGCTCTTAACCTCCATTGTTCCTAAAATTCATTCTTCAATTTTAGAGAATACGAACTTGTACCGGACATGAGTAGGTCAGGAATTGCATTCCCCTGTATCACTTTCAGTGATGTTTTAAAACAAATCAATGCTTTATTGATCTTAGCTATACATGCATGTTGGAAAGGGGCACTCCACTTCCAGTCAGGACCTGGAGGTTTTAGTCTGATAACATCTCTCAAGTACCTGGATTCCCCTTTGCTTAAAGCTGGCCAGTTTGTTTTGTGCTTCTGGGCTTCCAAACACAGGAGTCTTGACTAATACCTTTGGGCAGGCAATAACTTTAGCTCTCTGTTCTAGTTTCCTTACCTGGAAAAATGCAATAATTAACATAGCATCCTTAGACACTGGTTATAAAAAGTGATGAATGTAAAAGCACTTAGTAATTCATAAACTGGACTAGAAAATGCTTGTTAATGCCTATTTTCCCCTTAATTATGGACCAAAGCAGAGGCTACTCAGAGGACAACAGCTGTAGAAACAGACTCCTCTGTCTTCCTGCGGAGACCCTCCCACCCGTTCTAATACAATTCCTTTTCTAGTTCAGATCTGAAATTCTAGAAGTTCAAAGGAACATGTGGAGGGAAGACTGTACCAAGCCTTAGGCTCCAGAATGAGTCACTGGTGTAAGATGTATGGCTGGTTCTCCAAAGAGCTTTTCATGCCCTCCGTCTTTGTCTGTCAAAGATACTGAAATCTACATTCAGGCAACTGTGAAGGAATTAAAGCACAGCAGAAGTTTATTTAGACAAAAGCCAGCTTGGCACTGACCAGATGGTAAGGGCATGTGCTAAATATATTGTCGGAGGGGCCAGAACACAGACTGGAGGATCTGCACCCAATTGCAGTGGGAGGAGGAAAACCATTATCTCCAGCTCCCAAGGCTAAATTCAAGGGCGTTGCTGAGTATAACTCGTACCCTAGGAGGATGAGAGAATGGGAATTATTCCCACGTGACCTAAGGAAAGGAAAGGCCTGGTTACTCTCTAGTGACAGCATCTGCTTGGCATTCAAAAGAAAAGCCTAGTGTCCTCACCCCCTGCTGACCAGCTAAGTAAAGATATGTCATGTATGTGTGCGGACTCCCCACAACAGGTGTAATGAGTGTATATTGTAAATCCCAATATCGAGTTCAGACATCCCAGTATTATAGTCCTCTTTGTAGTTTTCCTCACAATCCAAAAGATTATATTTGTAATCCCATGGAGACGTCATTTTTGGAATCCCAGCAAGTTAATTCCAACCTACCACCACCAATGCAACCCACGGTGAGAGTAAAAACACCAAGGCATGTTCCAAGGTAAGGGCAGCCTAGGGTCCTAAATCCAATCCTCGTGAGGACATGTGGACAAGGGCCCTGATCCTAGGCCTCTCCCAGAATTTATTATCTTATGAATAAGGGGGAGGGGGGGCTCGGGGATGAGTGACAGTGAGGATGGAAGGAATTATGTGAGTAACTTGAGCTGGTTGGCCAGCTGAGAGAAAGGCACCTCTGTAAATTACAGGGATAAAGATAGGCAGAAGGATCAATTCACACAATCTAACAAAGGTGGCAACTGAATTATTTTTGGGAGCCTGTCGCTTTAGTTTCTGATGTGTAAACTCTTGTGCCCTGGGGAGTCACAGCCTCTTTACCTTATATTCGGAGGCTCTAAAACATCCTGCTGTGCTCATATCCAGGTACCAAGAATCAGGACTGTCTGTTGGTTTTAGAATTTACATACCAGCACCTCGGCTAGCCCTATCTGTAATGCTTAGAACCAATTAAAGAGAGGAAAAAATACCCTAGCCAGCTCTCTACAAATCAGTATAAGGAAATAAATCTCCACATAATCAAATTCACAGTAATTGTTTTGCATTCAAGGGGAGACCATGGAGATGTCTCCCACAAGTATATAATGCCAATGTGTACAATACAAATTAATAAATGGAAATAAAGATGATTTCTAGAGTTCAGGAATTCTGTTCAATAATTTACTTTTCTCCCTTCTCTTCCTTCCTTCCCTCCTTCCCTCTCTCTTCTCCCTTTCTTGATTTTTTGTCATACTAACAGTTGTTTGAACAACAGTTTTAAAACAAATAACAAAAAAAGAAGCTACATGTACCCCCTTTAAATTTTGAGACAAGGTCTTTTTTAAGTCACTAATTTTCCCAGACGGAGCTCACTTTTGCAGTCCTCAACTTCCTTCTTCTGGTGTGCAAAACAATATACGCTTGTTAACAAAAAAGGGATCTCAACAAGCATAAAGAAAAAGGGAAACAGTACTTTTACAGAGAGAGAGAGAAAGAGGGAGGGAGAGAAAGAGAGATTATCTATTGTTGAAAGAAACTAGAATGGCACCACATTTCAAATATGTCTTTGTAACCCACTTGTGGTTACTTAACAGTGTGGCATGGAGTGTTTCTTTACAATGTTGGTAAATAGAAGCCAACGTTTTCCTTTTTGGTGTGTCATAATTTATGATATTCCACACCAATAGGCACTTAGGAGCTTTCTCTCCAATTTTTTATTATTTTAAACAGTGGGTCAAGTTTGTGTCTGTGGTTAAATGATGCAAAAATCTTTATAATGAAGACTTAAGTTAAAGTCAGGATAAAATTAAAATCTTTAAGCTCTAGATTAATGCAGAAGACATTCCTAGAAGTGCCGTTACCTTGACTCCTGCATTCTAACTCTAAACCCAGGCCTTTGATGCATATGGCTCAATTGCTCTCCCAGGACTTGCCCCACTTCCACTGCTGGGCAGTAGATGGAATGTATGTGTTCCCCTTATCCCTGAAGTACTACGCTGTCTCATGCTTTTGAATTTTTTCCCATTCCCTTGACTTTGAGCATTATTTAAGGACAATGACATGGATTAGGAAGGGCATCTCTGGGAGAGAAAAACTGGGCTAAGACAATTCGAGAGAGGAGGAAGAATAATGCGCATGTTGTGTAACTCAAGCACTTGGACTTCTTTCAGGTCAAGGTCAGAATTCTGTGACATGACTGAATCTTCTAATAAATACACATGGATTAACAGAAGGAAATCGTTACAACTACTAAGAAAACAAGAATATTTTAATTACACTGAAACAAAATGTTCATATCCCGACTAATATTGAAACTCTGAAAGACCAGGCACAGATGCCTTAAACAAATGATCTTGCAAGTGCACTGGAGTCATTTTGGACATGGCCTAACTTTGTGGACCATGACCTCCCCAGATTGTCACTCTTGGTTGCTCCTAAAAGTATATCTGCCTTCTGGAAGGACAAGAAATCAACAAGGACAATGATTGTGAGTGTGACATGTGCTGTCAGGGAGACTCTTGAACTGACTTTCTAAACCAACAAATATGGCCTTATTTGCTGTAGTTCATTCTTTCACAGTAGCAGGTATCTGGGAAGTTCAAGGACATGGACCATTTGTCTTTCCATAAGTAAACCAGTGTTGGACCATTTGCATTTGCTCTCTTGTCTGCAATGAGTCCCAATTCTTAGTTGCCTCTGAGGCCTAATGGAAATACAACCTCATCTGCAAAGTCTCCTGCAATTCGCTACCCCTCAGTTCTGGGGCTGGCTTGAGCTCCTTTATGAAACAGGACACATATGGACCTCAGTATCTGTTTGCAGCTATCTGTGTGGCTATTAAGTGTATATAACAGTTTTCCCACTATGTTGAGAGAGTGTAGCTTACATACCCTACTTATTTTACTTGTATTACTTAAGGTTCTCTAGAGGGATGCATTCAAATATGCATATGGATATGGATATGGACATGGGGGTGGGGATGGGGATGGGGATGAGGGTGGGGATGGCTATGAATATGAATATGGGTATCGATATGGGTATGGTGTATGGATTTGGGGATGGGAATGGGTATCCAGATAGGTATGGATATGGGTATGGGTATGAGTATGGATATATATCAAAGATTTATTAGGCAGGTTTGTAAGATCAGAAGCAAAAGAGTCTCAATGGTTTTCTTGTGAGTTGGAAAGGAAGAATTTTAAATAGCTGGGATCTAATGTTCTGGAGAGCCAGAGGATCCAATAGCAGTTGAAGGTCAAAGGCCTGGAAACCCATGGCAGCGTCTCCTGTGCAAATCTGTGTCAGAGAAATGAAGACTCTGTGTTAGAAGCCTGAAGAATGTGTTGGCTGCCTCAAGGGACTGGAGATCAACGACTGAAGGCAACAACGAAGACTGGAGCTCCTCAAGAGAAAGAGTAAAACACTCCCTTCTTTCACATTTTATTCTGTTCCGGTGCCCAACCCGTTAGGTGGTGCCACCACATCCAGGGTGAGTCTTCTCCCCTCAGTGGCTGGCCTCCATGTCAGTCATCTACAGCCACACCCAGAATTTACTAATCAGCTAGGCGGTTCTTACAATGGTCACGTCGATGTATCGTAATTAAGGATTGATTACACAAGCGTCTCTTGAACCTGGCTTCATCTCTGTCACAATTTAATTGCAAAGTAAGAATCTGTAAAACTGGACAGTAAGATGGTACCGTTAATAAGTGGTAAGCAAATGAAGGCAACGTTTTATTTTTTTCTGCAAAGTATTCAAGGTACACGTGGATAAGAAAATGCCAGACAAATCCATAAAGGCTCATCACTGTCCTTTGTTCATGGGTGAAAGAAACAATGACTTAAAAGTAGGGATTCTCTGACATTGTGTAATATATCCAATGTCACAACAGCAAGGAACGAATATTTGAGTTTGGCTCTGCCTGGTTCCACATATTAAACTCTTAGTAATTGCAGTACCCAGCCTCCAGGTCTCTGCCTACAGCAGATTAAAATGATAAGATCTAAAATCTATTCTAAAAGAAACTTCAAAAGTGAGTAGAAAAACTCACATCGAATTTATCCATTTTTACAACAGTTTGAATGAAAGCAGGTTCTCTTTGATAGTGTAAAGGAGACTAAAAGAATCCCCACCAGCGAAAATTTCAGTGGGATGATCCATTCCAATCTGCCATATGTCCTTATGCTCCAAGGAGGGGGTCTTGTTCCTTGGCAGAAGTAATAACAGTTTTAAGTGGATACACTGTATTTTGAAGAGAGACAAGAAGCATCAACAAACCTTTTAATCATCAAATCAACATGGGAAAATTAAAATAAATTACACTTGTAAATGATAGCATTATGAACACACAGATGCTAATCAAATTATTATAAAGCATATTCTAGAAGAAACACAAAGGAACACTGGCCCGTTCTCCTTCCGTGCTGTTTCCTGGCAGAAGGCGAGGCCACACCCAGCAGAAGGCCGTTTGGAATGAGACCAAAAGCAGAAGCCTCGGGACGGTTAATTCCATAGTTGCCATGGAGCCCCAGGCTGCCTGGTGCCCTTGATGCTGACCAAGGATGCCCACGCCCGCTCCCACACAGAAGCTGGTTGTTCTCAGGTCCCCTTCAGGCTCCACATGGAGTCCTGGAGCCATCATCTTGCTTCAGTGCCCACCGCCAGACCTCAGTTAACGTGTCCTGCCTGCCCCACTTCTGGGGCGCCCATTCATTTTGTGGACAGGAGCTTCATCATTCTCTCATTCACTTATCAAATACTTTACAGAACATCCATGATGGCGCAGGCCCTGCTCTAGGCTCTGGATGCACCTGTCTTGTGCATGGTCTTGGCGCCCATGTGGTTTGCATTCTACTGAAAGAGAAAGAACAAAGAGAGAAATAATGAGTCATGGACCTGATCTTAGGTAGTGTAGAATGGTGCAAAGGAAAATAAAACAATATCTGGGGATAGAAAAGCATGAGATCGATTAGTTTTAGTAGAGCAGCAGGGAGAAACCTCAGCGAGGGGGTGACCCAGACAGAGGGACTAGAAAAAATGGAAAAAGTGAGTCACATCAATGTCATAGGCGAGTGTGTCAGGGATGGGGGTGAGAGCACATGCCCAGGACCTGAGGCACAGAAAGAGCTGTATATTTTCAAAAAGAACTGAGAATAGTGGGTCTGAGAATAAGCTATGGGTTTACAGAGTTAGAGAGCTGATAAAAATTGGGAGGGATACAAGAAAAGCAACAAAGAGGCCCAGGTGAGGACTGATGTTTGTTCTGACAAGAGAGTGGGGCAGAAATATGGAATGATCAGCTTTGAGCTGTATTTTGGAAGAGAACCCACCAAATTTGCTGATAAATTCAATATCAGAAGAGAAAGTGATGTTTCCAAGATGATTCTAAGACCAACCAATTTGACTAATATGTTACTCCAGGACCTTAGCATGGACCTTCCATCCTGGATTTCCATCCGGTTCCTTTCAGGAGTTTGGTGCTGCAACTGGTCTTTGAGGAATCCTGAAAAAGTATATTCAAAGGGAAGACTAGTCTGTTTATTCATTTTTCTGTGTACTTATTCTACCATATTCTTTTTTTAATTAGGGCCCTATGGTACAAATGAGATCAATTATACTAACGAAAATTTCTATGAAAACTGATAAAGAAGAAAAAGTACTAAAAGCTATTGAAATTGGTTAAGGCTCTCAGAGCTACCACATAGACTGAGAACTTTGGTTCCTAACATGCTTATATCATGAACTGGCCCCCATAGTTTTCCAGTCTTGGGAATATGGGCCTTTGGGACCCACTAACTTTTTTCTGTAGAGAGGGATGTGTCCTGGTCCCCAAAACAGCATCTCTGGTTATACTGGTTATACCCCAGGAACCAGTAACTACATCTGTCCCTAGCTGTAGACCAATGGCGTGATCAGATCTTGCCAAATGTCTCCTGGTAGGGAATCAACTTGGTTAAGAACCATTGCTGTAGTGCATTATGGGCTTGTTCAGGATGCCCAGATTCTAAGCAGGGAGGGAACAAATACACCTGAGGGCCTTATGCAACAGATGTAAATTGGCAGAGTACCATCAAGACCCCTTTCAACATCGTCACCTGCAAGGGAATTTCCTAGGTCCTTCCAGGTGGAAAAGAACATTCCTTACTAAAATATCTCTAGGTACTTGTTATGTTCTACCCCATGGCCCTTTCACTATACCTGTAACTAGCCACCTGGTGCTTACTAAGCCGTGTGCTCACCAGGACTAAGTACTATTCTTATTAACGTCTTTGTTAATGCCCATTTTATCTTTTAGATTCCGGCTCACTTACAGTCTTTGGGGAAGTTGCCAGATTAAATCTCTTGAAGCTCCATCCTATCCTGCCCAATTTTATCATGCCCATAGTGCTTGTAATTTTATTTATATTTAAGGAATATTTTGACAATCATTCACAGGAATGTGACCCCCTCTCTGGTGAAACTTCAGTAATTAATCCCTAGCATTGCATTCAGGCTGTGAGACTCAAAGATCGTTAAATGAGCAAATGATTAATTAAGATAATGTTAGTAAAGTGTCCTGCAAAATATACTCACAGCAAATGATGTGATGATTGTGACATCATTTTACTATCATTACTATTATTGTCGTTATTATTGTTTATAGTGCTGGCAGGGAGACATATACTCATGGTTTGCAAAGCAACATTGGCTGATGATTCCTCTTCTTCCCTTCTCTTTTTTCCTATCTCCATTCCCCCCTGAGCCTATTATAGTCCTGAGCTATACAAAATAACTTTCTCTTATGAAATTCAGGATTTTGTAAGACAGCAAATCTGCAAGCCTCATAGAAACCTGAACTACTATTAATTACAGAAACTTTTGTTGGTTTTTCTAGGTGCAAATGAGAGGCTCTAGATTCACCTGGGTAAAGCTCCGGGGACAGCTTCTGCAGATGAATAAGCCACAAACCAACCTCTCATCAAGGTTTTCTGTGAGATGCTTGTAGGATGAATGATTAAGGCCAAGACAGATGTCCTGGGGCAGAGTAGGGCATCTGGGGCAAGGAGGGAAACTGTCAGAGCCTAGGTCTCCTTTGCAGACACAGTCACATGTCACAGGCAATTGGATTGGTTGCTCAAAGTTAAAATGGAATTCAATTGTCTGCAAAATTGGAGCTTAACTGAGTTGTCCTACTGGCTCCGAGGAAGTTTCGCCATCTGGGAGGAGTGACCTAGAACACTGCCTTTTCTTTTGACTTCTTTGAACGATCTATTTGACAGACATTGGCCATCTGAAGACAAATAGGCAGCAAGTTCCATTTATCAACCACAGGGATAGTTAAGGGTGACTAACTGTTACAGTTGGAATGGGCAGTCCATTCCTGGTTCGCAGCCCAGATGTTGCTGGCCTGACACCTCCTTCGCGTAACGAGGTCCATTAGATGCATACCAGATGAGAGTCCAGCTGCCAGACAAAATCCAAACCTCCTGATCACCTTAGGATACATAAAGCCCTGGAGTTTCCTGAGATTGTTTTTATCCTCCCCATCCAGAGAAAAGTAGAAACACCTGAATATCTAAGTATGGCTCCCATGACCAGAAAGTAAAGTATTGAAACAGTCTCTGCTCTGTACCTGACTGGGGACAGTCACCTCTTCCTCCAACACAATTAATTACTTTACATGCACAGAGTTCCTGTCCAATTGACCACTTTATCCAAAGCACTGACTGTTGTCTTCAGTTGACTTTTTTAGCCTTAAGATCTCTCTCTCCACCACTTTTTTAATGCAGATTTCTGCCAAGGGTTGTAATGTACTAGATACAGTCAAGCTTCTCCATTTAAAAAAAGATAATCTTGACCTCCTAACTCAAGCCTTCCATTGGCTCCTGAGATTCCTCATTGGAACATGACTGGATCTTCAAAGACTAACTTGATAACCGTTGCTGTAAATTACCTTCCTAGAAATCCACAGGCCCATAGTAACAAAGACTGCAAGGACCTAGTCTTGCTCTCATTGGAGAATGTGGGCCCTCAGCAGTTTTCCTGAGCACACCTGGGTGCAGAATCCACCCGATGACTCAGTCTTTAGGCTCATGACTGGCCACCCCTGGAAAAAAGCCCTCAAAGTCCCAGCTCTCCTCTGTCCGGCACAGGCTTCCTGCAAGTAGAAGCAGGGACATATTTTCCTAATTTGTTTAAATGTAGAAGGTAACAGTTCCCAGCCAAGGCTTCAGATTTCTCTTTCTCTCTCTCTCTCTCTCTCTCTCTCTCTCTCTCTCTCTCTCTCTCTCTCTCTCTCTCTCCCCCCCACCATATTCAGGAGACACATACCCCATTAAGAAGGACCAACAGCAGAAACTCACAAAAAAATACAAGGTTGTAGGCAGACTTGGAAGAAGGATCAAGTTCCAGAGTTCAGGACATTTTAGTGGATACCTGAATGGATCCTGTTTATTTTTTCAAAAGAAATATTTGATGGGCTTATTTTGCACACTCACCTGGCTCAGTTCCTGGGCTTTATGCAAGTGGAAGGAGAAATGAATCGATGAGTAAAACATTAAGCTCATTGGAAGAGCCCAGCCTGGCAGGGCTATCATTCCTTTATCTGAGGCCCAAGGGCCTGTCGGGGCCTGCACAAAGGTGGCTCTGTGTGACCCTGGACACGTTCCACCACCCGCTGACCTCACTGGACCGTGTCCTTAGAAGGAACACAGCTCACATACAGGGCAGGCGGGGCCTTGCCTCAGCTCAGGAGAATTAACAGACAGAGGTGAAAAACATTCCGCAATACTTTAATTATTATTTAATTATGCTCTATATCATTACCTCAGCAAGGGTCCTTATAGAACCTGTTTTACCATCAGGGGAAAGTTACAAGGAAAATTAAAGGATTTTTCTCCCTGCAGGATTTTTCTTTCCTGCAGTCCCGGATGGCAGAGCTTGCTGACCAGTCCAATCGGGCATGAAAAGACAGAAGACCATCCTTCCCTTCAAAGCCCACTGGTGTAAAAGCAGGAAGAAAAAAGGGGCTTTGAAAATAGTAATTAAAAGGAAAATTCAGTCCAGATCTTTCAAGTTCTCTTGGGTTTAAGATTCCCTTTTCTGTTCTCCAGCAGCTGCTGGAAGAGAAAGGTGCTCAGGGGACGCATTTATTCCACACTGCGGCCAGAGTCCAAGACTCGGCCTCAAAGGGAAGTTTCTTTCTCAGGAATGAGCTAAAAGCCCCAGAGACAGTGCCCTGACGGAGAATAGAAGGGGAATTTCTGAAGATTAACCCTCAATTTCAGGGACTTGAAACTGAAAGAGCCTAAAATGATTCTAGTGATCACTCATCCTTCTATCCCAGGGGTGACCTGTCCTCCAGCCTCTGCCTGAGGGTGGGAGAAGGCCATGCAAGCTAAAGCCACACTTTTTCACCTCCTGCCAACAACCCATTCCTTCCAAAGTAGACTGACTCTTAGCTCGGTCCATTTGCTGGCTACATGATCACCCGCATCTGGTTAATGTCTTTGAATTTCAGTTTCCTTAACTGTAACATTGAGACCAATCACATTCTTTACATCCTTGGATTGGTATGAAATATAATAATATAATTCAAGGTCTTGATGCAGAGCTTTGTGGCAATTGAACAGGTTCCACTGTGTGATGTATGTGGTATGTAGGATATTTCACACCGTGCCTTGTGATGTATAATACCTACTTACCCTCATGGATTCTGTGTATTATGCACCTTAGGGTCTGTAGAGATTTTGTCTGTGATTTATTTCCCTCTGTATTTCCAGAGCCCACGATGAAGCATAGCAAGCAGCAGGTCCTCAATAAATATGTGCTGAGAAAAATGAATAAGCAGATATGGGATGTGCAGTGGGGTTTGGAAAATGAGCAACAGAGGGAAGCCCAGGATTCTAGACAACGAGAGAGGAGAAGGAACCCTGCTGTGGAAACTTGCTTGAGAGCAGAGGTCATTGGTTGTAGCTGGGAACATTCTGGAGAAGCAGGGTGAAGGCATCTTCCACTCTCCCCTAAAGTCACTTCTTACAGGTTACGGTTTTCTCTTCTTCCCACTTTCTAATCACATTCATCATGCCCCTCGCATCCCCTAAAGGGAGCAGCGTCCTTATAACTGTGTGGCCCTTAGAAAATCCACACGCTGGCCTTCCCAGCAGACTCCAGCTGCTGTGTGGGCTGTGGCCGGGGAAGCCAGTGCTCCCATGGGTTTCCAGCATCCCTCTCCTGAGTGCTGAGTCCCTCTCCCACGCTTGCTTGATATGTGTGTGTGTGAACTGCAGTGTACATAGTTAACCTGAATTACACTAGCTCCATGTTATTTGTTAATGCAGGAGACCAGTTGTAACTGGATTTGGCCTAGCACTGCACAAAACCAGAGTTGGAAAGGCTACCAGAGCCATTCCAGTGAAACTAGGGAACCAGAACATTACTTCTTTCTGAGCTAAAAGAAATTCCATCCCAGCTCCACTGTTACACAGCAGAGGGGCTGCATGGTTCAGAGAAGACTTCATCCATGGGCAGGCCAGGTGCTGCCACTGTCATAGGAGACAGCGCCAGGTGGGTTTCAGATGCCTGGTCTAGACTGCTCCCATCTGAGTATTCTTTTCCATGCATATGAGATCAACCACAGCCAGCATTTCAAACTCATGTCTGCATGAATATCATGGCCACTTAATCAAGTGCAATCTTAAAGATAAGTCACTTTAAAGAGAGCAGCTACTAAATGGTTGAATGGGGGATCACAAGCAGAGCAAAATTCCAGTGTTGGCCCAGGAAAGGCACTGAAGCTCTCTCCCTAGGACCCCAGACACTGGATGTCCACAACCACAACTACACCAGGACTTTCTTTCTCTATGAAGCAGCGGTTGATGTGCTTCATTTAACCACTACTTACAGACCCCCTGTGAAGGCAAGTTTACTGCAGTATGGCATAAAGCCTTAAAGCACTTTATTCAATCTCTATGGCAACTCAAGGTGGTAGATATCTCAGACTGATGGTCCCATTCTATGGAAAGAGAAACTGGGACATAGAAAGAGCAATTTAACTGAAGTAGCAGAGATAAGAGAAAGAGTCAGAAACTAAACCCAGAAGACCCAGATTCCCCTGTCCTTGCTCTGTAACACCCTCTGATGAGGGTGACCACAAGGCCAACACAGCCTGATGGGAACAGCGCATGTAACACAGAGTGCCAGCTGCTGATGCTTCTTCTCAGGTGTCCTCTGAGTGCCTGGAACTTGCTGTGTGAGAGAAAGAGAAGGAAAGACAAGGGAAGGAGAGAGAGAAGACAGAGAGAAGAGAAAGAAGATGGAGTAAGATAGATGGAGGAGGAGAAGAGAGAAAACAGTCCTTGGGAAGATGAGAGATGGTTTGTTCTGGTTATGAAAACTGAGATAAGAACCAGATTCATTATTCGGGGATCAGGAGCTTGGGGTAAATGCAATTGCTCTCCCTGCTCAGGACAGACCAGTGGATCTGTTTCAGCCACTGACAGGTTGATACACCTGTGTGGGACTCTTTCTGTGTCAGGCTGTGTAAACCACCAGGACCGTTACATGGAGAAACAACCAGAAGGATACAAACAACAGTAAACGCTCACCGATGAGTGATCTCCGGGGACCACTGCTGATAATCAACATCTGCTCCACTATCCTTGAATGCTATTTTGATACCAGTTTAATAGACCATCTAGGGATCAAAAGTTGATGAGGATTATAGAAAAACAATCTTATCCTGAGCAAGAATTAACATAGAAATGTATAAAAAGGTTACTATAGGACAAAGTTAAAGAACACAAATTATTTGGAAAAAAACTTATACAAGATATTTGAAAGACAGAGATCAGCATTTAGTATACATGTGTGTATTATGCCTGTGAGTCACTAAAGAATAGACAAATGACCTCCTCAAAAATGGGAAGAGAATATGATCAGACATTTCACAGAAATATTCAAAGCCATCTCAGGGGCTTCAGAAGTTAGAGACTTCTCAATTAAAACCATAAGATTAGAAAAATGTACATATACTCACACAGGTATTAATGTTGGTTATAAAGTACAAAATAGACTTTGTAGTGTTTGTGAGAACATACATGGAGAAAGGTAATTTAACAGTGTTCATTAACTTAAAAGTGAGGGACTTTTTGGCTCAGCAGTTGTATTTCCTGGAATCTATCAGTTGCATAGAGATGGTATCTCAGGGTATTCATAGCAACATTATAGCAGTGAGAAACGACTCAGTCTGAATACTCATCCATTCTACAGCATTTGAACAAAGGAATGCTAAACTATAGGATCTCGCTCTTTCTTTTTTTTTCAGAGACCAAGACCACAGCCCCCACCCAGCCAAGAGCTGTGGGACGGGTAAAGTTTTTATTAAATTCACAGCAGTAAAGACCATTTTGTGAGGGACTGGTAGATGAAGCCACCAGGGAGTGGGAGTCAGGCCACCACCTGGGGGGTGGGGATGCGGCGGCAGGACCTGAATTGGTAAAAGGCAAATTACAGAATAATCATGGACCATGATGCCATTTATATAAAAGTAAAATACATAAGTAATATCTAAATGTATGATATAAATGCATTACAAGAGAATTGAAAAAATGTGCCCTGAACCAATGGCATTTGGCTACCATTGATCAGTGGGGGAAATTTTCTCATAGTCTGACCCCATACTTATGGATGGTTTGAATATTAATATGTCTCGAATGTAAATTCTGAAAAGAACTCAAACAGAAACAATTGCAGTTCTCTGAACACTCCTGCATCACCCCCTGAACTGTGGGTTTGTTTTGATGTCTTCACTTTGCCTCTAACTGCTCCTTTTCTCCTACCCCAGGCTAATATGTGAATGCCTCCCATGCCCCTCACACAGGCTCCTCACATAATTACTTGAAACCACTGAGTCACAGAGTGCTGGAAATGAAGATGATATAGCCCAAGTCTTCCCCGTAGAGGTCAGGCACTGACACAGTTCAGTGACTGATTCACGGTCTTGCAGCCAGTGGTACTAGTGTAGGAACTAGGACTGGGCTCTTTGGCTCCAAGCCCAAGGTCTTCTTGTGACACTAGCAGGCCAGGGTCAATCCACTGCCACATGGAAGTCCAGAGGCCACTCATAATGTGCACCTGTCAAACAGATAGAGAGACATTCCTCAGTGCATCAAGACCCAAGTGGCACCTGTGCTAAACTACCCAGAGCAACTCCATGGTGAGAAGCTTGCCAGAATCCAGTAGCCCTGCAAGTGTCTCACTTCTGATTGGGACAGAGGCAAAACAGCAGGGAAGCTGCCCACTTTGGAACCAGCAAAGACAGATCCTCCTCAAGCCCAAGTACTGCAAAGACGTCACAGTGCCGCTTACCTGATTTGCTCCTAAGAACAAAGTCTCATTGCTAAGAATGTGCTAAGTGTACACACACTCTAATACCTAAGGCATTTGGAAGTACATTAGTTTCTCTTCGGAGCTAACTCCTCTGGCTGTAATGCATTCTGCAGACAAGCTTTTTACCTCTATTCCGTAATTATTCCACTTTTAGTTTGTTTCTATGAGATAGGTTCATTCCTAAAAGACATGTAGGTCTTTCTTAACTTGAATTTTATTTTAAATGCCCTGAAATAGCACTTGATTTGTAAAGATCTTCTGATGAATAATGTTTTAAGTGAAAATCAATCAGCTGCTGAATCTACATTAACCAATATGGAACCCACCAGCCACCCACGCCTACTAAGCACTGGAAATATGGCTCGTCCCAATTGAGATGTGTTTTTAGAGTAAAATACACACAAGAAAGCTTGCAAAATATATCTCCAGTACTTTTATATTGAATACATATTAAATAATGAGATTTTGGATAAACAAGATTAAATAAAATATATTACTGAAATTAATTTTATTTGTTCTCTCTGTCTCTCTCTTTAAATTCTATACATGACTTGCATCATATATGGACAGAAATTATCAAAATAATGTTTATTTAACCTTGGATTCTTTTTCATGTCCATTCACTTAAGAAGAAACTTATCTATTCTAAGAAAATAGCCATAACTTGCAAAGTTGGGTAAAACATGGGCTTTGAAAGAGATCATTTAATTTAACATTTGATCAAGTGTTTATTTAATATAACCAGCATGGAATGCCCTATGGATTGACTCTTGACCTCAAAGAGCTCACGGTGAAGAAGATGGATTAGGCAATCATGAATATGATTAATTAAAAATGTCAACCTTCTCCACTAATTCCAAACCTCAGAAGAAATATAAGAAGTCAAACGTTTAAAAACAAAAAGTCTATTCTGGGTAAACTGTTTCAAAACTTCAGGTTCTGAAGGTGTCTTATGTGAGATCTACAAGGTGTCCAAGAATTATTATGGAATTTACAGTCCCCTAAAACAAAAGCAATAATTAAGTCATCAAATAGTCTGATTTGTATTTTCACAACTTTTTAAAAAAAAAAAAAGAATGTCATTTTTTTCTCACTGTCACTGACTTCTGTAAGGACAAAGGACAATTTGGTTTTTTATTTAAAGTAAGAAAGAAGAAAGAAAGAAAGAAAGAAAGAAAGAAAGAAAGAAAGAAAGAAAAAAACAAATTAGAAAAAGAGGTAGAATAATACAGAATTTAAAAAATTAGCACTAAGAAATCATTAATTGATACATTACATATTCTCTTAGAAATAATTGTTCAAGTTATGGAATCAAAGCATAAAAAGTGGACAATCAAACAATGAGAGTGTAAACAGTTCTGTTCAACCATCCAAAAAAATTTAGTAATATGGTTACCTATCTTACAGACTTGTACATACAGTTATAGCCTTTAGAGCACACTCCTTCTCTTTCATTTTTATAATATCTATTATACATTTTGGTTCTTATTACTCTTTCAGTTTTTATTATTTTTTACACTAGAGAGACAATGTGATATTTACTACTGTGAGTCTTGCTTATTTCACTTGTGAGGTAGTCTGCAGTTGCCTCCATTTACCTATAAAAGCCTCAAGATCATCTTTTTATAGCTGAGTAATATTCCATTGTATAAAAAATACCACATCTTTTTCATCCACTCTGCAGTTGATGGGCATTTTGGTTGTTTCCAAGATTTAGCTCTCACAAATTGTGCTACCATGAACACGGGTGCACATACATCACTGTGACATGACCTTTTCGGTTTTTCTGGGAAAATACCCAGGAGAGGAATAGCTGGATTGAATGGAACTTCCAATCTTAGTTTGTTAAGGAATCTCCACACCAATTTCCACAGTGGCTGTACTAGTCTGCACTCCCACCAACAGTGGAGAAGTGTTTGGGCAAAGGACAATACGGTTCAATGATCTGTCGCTTCACCAAGTCCATACTAAAGAATATTTGTCATTACATGGACTTCAAATGTGAACTCATCAAGGCTGATGGTTATTATCCTGACTTCCGAAGATTACCAAGTTTTGTTAAATGGAGCCAGTTTCTATACCTTTCCAACTAAAGATACAGCAGTATTGTAAACACACGTACACACGCTAACACACATAATCTCTTGGTTTGACTCTGAAGAAGCCAGATTTGTGCTACACCATCCCTCACTTGGACCCTGGCTGACTGACCTGAGCTGAGCAAAGAGGATGGTCTCCTTCACATGTGGTGCTGCACTGAGAAACAGCCTTATCCAATTGTTTGCAATGAGGACAAATAAACCCAGAGTTGGGTGCTAGAGAAAGACCCAGCACATGGCAGAAATGAGAAGATCGTTCCGGGAGTGAGCAGGGATGAGGCTGCATGTGGTCCTCAGAGACACTGGAGCCCTCCCACTGGACCTGTCATGCTCACGTTCTTGGGGGTGGCCTGTGTGTGTGTTCTTAGGCCAGATCCCCCTTCTAACTATGTTGTTCTGAAGTGGCTTCAAGCTAAACAGTCTTAACCCAGGCAGGCTGGGTATGGAATGGGCACTGGGCTTGTACTACATGGGTAGAATACTGGGAAGCTGATCAAGACATCCAGCTCAGATTCTGAGAATGAGAGACAGGCAGGTGGATGCCCCGGCCTGAGCTGCCTGTCCTTCTAGCAGACGGTGACTTCAACAAGGGGCTCCAAAGAAGGGCCGTGAGCCACACATCACCTAAAATGGGTGATGCTTGCAGCTCAGCACTAGGTCCTGGCTGGTGTTAGCATCCCTGTCGGAAGGGGCAGGTTCCAATGGCACGAGGGTGCTCTACAGCACGTGAGCTGGATTATTCTATCGCCACTTTTGTTCCCGTAGTTTTTCATTAATGCCTATACTCCACTCTGCACCTGGAGGTCATTTGGAGAGTGTCTGTGAAGTCTAGAAACTTCCATTTTCACAAGTCAAGCAGGGCCTTGACAGCACCATCTATACCTGATGAACCCTGCATGCTATTGTCTTCCTTCCTCGTCTGCAGTGAGCTCCCAGCGGCACAGCACGCATTTTATTCTTCCTCTGTCTTTCTGTCCCGAGTTTGGCAGGATGCTGATCACACTGGGTAGTTACTCAGTAAATGGTGAGTATCCACTGCACTTCCTACATCTTCTCTGGAGGACACCACTCTGTTCGTTTCCCTGGCTTCTAGCCTTCCTCCTGGCCTGCTATATTCTACTTCTGTTTCTCAGCTCTCCAGGGGGGAAGTTTGTTTGTTTCTTTTCTGCTGAATTTTAGGGGCAATCTTTTTTTTTTTTTGTAATGGACCAGATAGTACACATTTTATGCTGCACTTGTGTCTTTCACTATTAAACTCTATCTTAGTGACATACACACAACCAGAAGCAGTGCTCAAATGAATGGACCCGCATGTGCTCCAAAAAAATTTTATTGGCAAAAAGTACTAGGAGGCTAGGTTTGGCACAGGGGCTATAATTTGCTAACTCCTGATGGAGGGAAAAAATACATTAAAAAACTTTTTGAGTAACCTAAAAGTAACCAACGAAAACAAATTTGCATTCTTACTACTTTTGACTCAGAGCATTGAAGATATTCACTATATTTTTTTATGCATTCTTCTGGAAATTTCCCATACATACCTGAGTGTGTAAAAATGTCAATTTTAAATACCCTCAGTACATGCTATAAGTATTCATACCTTAAACCTACCAGTTAATAATGTGCATGCAAGACTTATCCACATTATCATAGAGCTATCTCATTTTTTAAAAATAACATAATATCCCCTTGTGTAGATATATAATACTTTATTAAACCACCCCTCTATTAATGGATATTTAAATCCTTTGTGGATATGTTTTTAACATAAACACTATGCCAGTGAGTACTTTTGAACACATAAATTTTTGGAAGGGAAGCATTAGAGTTAAATTGTATATATGCTTTAAATTTTGCCATGTGCTGCCAAATTGCTCACCAGGGAGGGCTTACAATTTATGTCCTCATCAACAATGTACGAGGACAAAAAGATATTTTATTTAAGGCACATATATTTGTGCCAGACAAAGAGGTAGTTTTATACAGAGTATAAATAACCTATAGAAAAATAATTGCAAAGCTGTAATAGATAAAGGTTAGATTTTGTGTGATTATTTCACTAATATCTTAAATTTTATAATGAGAAATTGAAAACTGTATAATAAATACTACTAAAAGTAACTACCATTTGACTTAAAGCAAGATATGAAAATGTTAAGACATCAGAAAGAGCGAAGCAAAGGAAAAGCTAACAAAATTCAGAAAAATCCACATACAGTGAAAAAGAAAAAGATATTTGGAGAGACAGATAATTTTAATTCAATACAGACATTGCCCAAGGTTTACTGTATCAAAGCATCATGTGGTATCCCATTAATATCTATAGTCTTTATGTATTAGTTAAAAATAAATTTAATTTTAAAAATGAAAATTAAAGAGAATTCCAGAAAAAGATATATAGCAAGATGCTCACAATGAGACCAACACAAAAAAAAGAGAATGCCAGAGACCCTTAAATAGTGGGGAAATTGGGCTTTTCTGGAAAACACACATGTATCTTTGACCTTGTTTAGGTTATGCATCTGAGCTGACTTGCATCTTAGGGCATTGTGTGTTGCTACATTGACCTCTCTGCATAGATGCCTTTGATCTGCTAGTTCCCCACCCCTGCACCTAGGGCTTGGCCACCAGGCTTGCTTGTACAATGCATGTGTGCAGAGGTGCATATACTGAGCCTGTACTCACATGGTTGTCACCACTTTGAGAAAATGTCCTGAGTCGCCTGCTGGTCCAAGGAGGATGAGAGACTGAGGAGCTAACCTGGAACTGTGGTGGCTGAGCCCAGGCTGACTCAGCTGCCACCTACTGAGCTGCAGACATCATCAGCAGAGCCTCACATGGGCCAGCCAGCTCTCAGTCAGCCTGCAGGTAGCATTAGTGACAAATGATTGTCCTTTCAAAGCTATTGAGATTTGGGGTAATTCGTTGTGTGATAACTCATTAGTTAAAATATCAGGGGGCCAGGGATATAGCTCAATGGTGCAGCGCCTGCCTGGTATGCTAGAGCTTATGAGTTTGACTCCTGTTACTAACAGAGAGAGACAGAGAGAGAGAGAAAGAGAGAGAGAGACAGAGATAGAGACAGACCACACAATGGAAGAAGATGGATTTAACCTAAGTCTTTATTGTTCTTACTTCCTTTGGCAAATATTTATTAAATAACCACCATATGCTACTAAGGATATGGTGAAGACTGAGATAAACCACTGTCCTGGTATTACGGACCTGAGTCTAGCAAACAGAAGACGGAGTAGATAAAAACAAACAAACAAAAAAACAACCACCAACCAGTAACCAACAAATACTAAGGCTCATGCTATGCTTTATAAAAATGCTTGGCTGGCTGCTTTAGGCTACCTGGACACCAAAGGTCCATTGTAGACCAAATTTTTTTAACTAGCAGGAGGCAGCTTTTGGTCCCAGGGTGCAATGTTGCAGGGAAAGAGACAGCTCAAGCAAAGGCCTGAAGCAATACAGCCTCGAGCACCTTTGTGACCTGGAGCCAAGACCTGTGAGTCCTTTCCTTGGGGACCCAGCCTGCTCCTTTAGACACTGCCTCTTTCTATGGAAAAATGTATTTGCCCGAAGTTGGCTAGAGGCCTGTGTCAACTGCAATTCCACTATTCCAAGGAGCTAATTATCTTTAATAAACCTGGCTTGGATTGCAAATAAAAATGAAAGCCCATCCTCATTCCATTCTCATTTGAAACAGCCTCCCATTGATCTGGTTTAATAATGAGCACAAGTGAATAAAACAACGAACTGTGAGCTCATGGCCAAGAGAGAAGAGCTTTCATCACCAGCTCAACACCCAGAGAAGGACCTAAGTAACAGTGGATCCAGGGAGCCTCCATTGATCTAGCAGTTCAGCTCTCTCCACTTGACTTTTCAGTTTGGTAGAAAGAATGTGTTTACATGCAGTCAGCTTGCCCTCTGAGGTACAAACAGGTCCAAGCCGTTTCCCGAAACAGTGATACTCCAGGCCCCGCTGAAGATGGACGACAGGACTGAATGCGGCTGCCCATAAGCCATGGCAGGGCTTGTCTTGTTTTGTTATTTTTATACTTCAATTTATTTATCTATTTTTTCAATACTAGAGATCAAACCCAGGGATGTTCTACCACTGAACTAGCCCTTTTTGTTTTAAGAAAGGATCTCACTAAATTGTCCAGGATGGCCTTGAATTTGCAATCCTGCTTCAGTCTCCCGAGTAGCTAGGATTATAGGCCTGCAATACTGTAGCTGGCTGATAGGGTTTTTCTAATCCCCAGAAATTAGTTTCCCATTTGGAAACTAAATAAGAGGACAGAGTTTGTGTGGAAGGTTCTATGATCCTCAATGGATTATCTAATCTCTGTATGCTTAATACTCGTTTATAAAATGATGATCATAGCTAACCGTCACTGGCTGTCATGAAGGTCAGATAAGACAATATGTTTATGTGTCTCATATAAATCACGAAGAGCCACCTAATTAAAATGTATTCCAATTAATAACAATGTCCTGCCTTCCAGGGGCTGCATGGCTCTTTGCTCCTCCTCACCATTGAACAGGAAGCCTCAAGTGTATTTTGATATGTAAACGTAACATTTTAAAGTAAACATGGCATATAATATTATTATTCAAGTGATCATTATCACCATTTTATGTTATCAGTAATACAGTATCCAATGATTCCTGGGGGTGAATCACCATCTTGTCTTTCCCATGATTTTTCTGTAGGCAAAGTTTCCTCTCCTAAACATTCGTGCATGGAAATTCTGATTACCTCCCATTATACATCAGCAATAAGGAATCTAAAATATGCAAAGTGCTGCATTTATCTTTGGACTATATTTATATTTTGTTTATGTGATGGTCTGACATCTAAGCCCAAAATAAATTTTTTGATTTCTTCTCAATGTGTCATAATCCCTTAATTGATCTTTCTCCTAGCTTGTCTCTCTTCAGCGTTACATTTTTAGCACATGAATTATAATTAGCAGGGCGCCCATACTGCTCTCCGTGTAAATGAAGGGAGTAAACTCTCACAAGTTCCAGTGTCAAGCGCAGGCAGCACAGGTCCATGGGTTTGGCAGCTGCCCGTGGCAGAAGTTGTGACTTGGAGTTTTCTTGGGCTGTTGGGGGTGCCACAGGGAATAAGTTGCATCCTTTGTCATTGCTTTCTAGACTCACATAATGGAACCATGTTTATTCTCTTGCTCATCTTAATTTAAGAAAGTGTTAGCAGTGTAGCCAGCCAAAACTCAAAGATGCCTGGTATCAAAACCCTGTTCTAAGTGATCTTTTCCAAGTAGAAATAGTCTCTTCTAACTGATTTTGATAACATGCATTGCGGACTCAACTCTCTGGCTAACCACATGTCTCTGCACAGCTAACATAAGAAGGGACCCGGACTCGATGTTTAGATTTACGCATAATGGAAGAATGAGAATGCTCCTCACTACATTCGGGTTTTCTGTTTTGCCAGATCGGTCATAGGATCTCTGTAGTGAGCATTTCTAACCGTTAAAAATGTGATCTCATTTATGAAAAATCAATTCACAGGCTACTTTTTGAGAATATATTTATTTCATAAAGCATTAAACCTTCTAAACTGTGCTTCTTGTTTTTTTTTTTTTCAACAAGGTTTGCCATCTAGAACGTCAAGACAAGAGTTTGAAGAAGTTTTATTGGTACTGAGTAGATACTTGACAAATACATGTTCAATGATTGAATAAATGAAAATAATAAGAAAGTTAGATGGGTAGGTGAGCAAAAGCTGGATCAATGAATTAGGAAATGAGATGAGTGAATCAGTATTTGGAAGAAGATTTTCTGAATTCTGAAAGGAAAGGAGTCCTTTCTAGTCACCAACTCACTCATGCCTAAGTGCTGCCCTCGGCCAGCCCATCGCATCCTAAACCGCAAGCCGGAATGGAGAATCGAGAAACATTTTTCACAGACCTGTGAACCTGGGGCGAGTAAACAACACGCTAATGACTCTCATGGTGAAAACTCTAGATAAATATTTTGGATTAGGTTAAATTAAAAAATGACTCCCATCAAAACTGCCTAAGTCAGAGTTATTGATGACCTTCTCTCCACTGCTAACTCCAGGCATGGGAGTCCCACATGGCTTCCCACTAGCAGCAGTTGGTACAAGAGCTGATTCCTCCTCCTGGCTGCCTTCTTCTCCCATGGCTCCCAGAAATCCTCATTCTTACTCTTTCCTGGATGCACTTTTCACTCAGAGCCCCATATCAACAGATGCACCTGCCTCTCCTCCAGCCCCCCTGGACCACTTGCTGCTCCCCAATGCCCCTTGCCATTTCAAACCGGGGTGTCTCTGCCTCTGTGGATCACCCTGCCCAGAGTTATCTGCATCTTCCTTCCCTTCCTAGTGAAATGCCATCATTCATTGAGACTTGAAATTACTAGGTCCTTATTCTGAGAGCCTCTCGGGAATCTTTTTCCTACCTCTTAAGTATTCTTTTCTAGTTAGTTTCCACCTCTATGCAGTAGAAGTAATAACAGAGTGATTAGAACAATTATAGTAGGGAGAGGAGCAGTAATAGGAGTAATAAAAGGGGGAGGGTGAGAAGATGATAGATTTATTGAACACTTACTATTACTGAACCCTGGGCTCGGTCTTTCCCAGCCCTTATTTTATTGAATCTTTAAAAGGGTATTTATTATCATCACTTTATAAATGACAAGCCTGAAGCTTCATGAGGGTATTTAAATTACCCGGGATCATCCAGCTAGTAAGGAGTAGAGGTGAGAATTAAAAGCCAGGCTAACTGTTCAGAACGAAATGCAAAACCACCACACTGCTAGGGTGCATTGTGTCAGCTTGTCTTGTTATGATTGTGCACAACTTACCTCCTCCTTCAGGGCTGGGAATGGTCCCCAAAGTTCAAAAGTTTTGCTCCTGCTACTTAGTGCTTGCTTTATTAACTGAATAAGAGAAGCTGGCATATTTCCTTGAGTAATAATGGGCACGTGATTATCTCAGCCAGGTCTGTGTGAACTATTTTGAAGGTGGCCAGTGGAAGCCAGCTGGATTCTCACCTAACAAGACCTGCCAACCCCAAAATGGGGGAAAGAGTCACACAGGAGTCATTTTAGTGTGAAATTAGACTGGTTCCAGGGTCAAGAGGCCCTTCCGCCCTGGGTATTTCGCAGTTTCTTGGCGATACTTCCAGATCCCGGGTGTGTTTGGTTGGACATTTGCTCTAGCACAGGAAGAATGAGCAGGCCTTTCCTGTGCAAGCCAGTGAGTTTATTGAGACTGACACAAGTCAGATATGATCTCAGTGGCTCTTTCATCTCCTGGTGGCACCTTGAAAAGCCTTATTTACTCAAGATGAACCTGGCTTTCAACTGCTGCTGAAGGATGTCCCTCAAATGACTGTGGCTGAACAGAGAGGACAGCTCACTCTTCACTCACTCTCCTCCCATTGTCTCTCTCTGCTTGTGCTCATCAGTGTGAGCCCAGGGCTGCCACCTCTTGTGCCCCCACTGCCTTTCTCAGTCCTATACATGTCCTCATCTCTCCCTCTATCCTAGTGCTTGTGAAAGAGACACACAGGGTCAGCTCACACGCTAAATAAGGCAGGGAGCACGGAACAAGAAAATGCAACTTGGTACTGCGTCCTGTAACTTCTCAACTATCTTTCCAAACATCTTTCCATTAACTGCTCCTTTCCCACTTCGGCGTACCACATTTTCTATTGGAGCAAACCTCGTGAGTCAGCTTGTCCCTTGAACTTTGCAAATGCAGATTGTGAACTATGCAGCCTGTCTTCGAGAAATATCTTTCATTTTATGTTTAGCAAAGGATACTTATTATCTACTATCTGTTACTGAGCTTAAAACAACAACTATGGAGATGATAGGGACAGGACAGTATCCTTGTTACCAAGGTGCCCTGTTTTGTAGGACACCAAAAGAATAAGAGAGACAGGGATACTTCACTGCTGGAATTGGCCAGGAAGATGTGGGCTGTAAAGAAATGTCCTAGATGGGATCTCAGGAAAGGGCACTTTGTTCATTGCAGGAACACTTACCAACAGGCTATCGGGCACCAAGCATGAGGACTAAACCAGTGGGTGTGACACTGTTCTAGTCCTCAAGGAGCTCATAGTATAGGAGACAGAGACACTTGCAAATGCATCTACCTGAGACTTAGGCAGTAGCCTCCCTTTCCATGTCCACCTATTTTTTTTCTTACTTTCTTTTCATCCCTTCTCATCCATCACAGACTTGGGCATCTATTGCTTCCCGGTAACAACTTATCCAAACCCCTGTCTCTCGGGTTCCAATGCCCCATCTCCATTGGGTCCCTCTTTTCAGTTTTCACTGCTCATCTACTGGCAGGTTACATCCCAAACTCTGTGATCTTTCAAAACACGGCCATACACCTGAACATTTGTCTTGGGCTCTGACTGTGGACTTTTCTCCTTCCCTTTGACTGTAGCCTACAGGACTCTTCAGGAACCTCCCAGAACCCTCTGGCTGTGCAAGCAGATGCAGTCCAAATTCTGCCTTCTCAACCATACCAAAGAGAATGGACTGGCTGCCATTTCCTATTAAACTACTGTTATAGTTAGAGTTTGCAAGGAAGCAGATTTAATAGAGGACACATAATTAAAGGATTATTTCTTAATATTTGCACCAAAGTCAGATGCAGAAGAGTGTAGGAGATCTGCCCATGCACTAGAGTCCCAAAGAATCCAGCTAATGGCCTAATCCCCATGGCAATTTCCCACATGAGCCCAGCTGAACACCTAGAGTCCATGGCAATGTCTTCCATGCATCCAACCAGAGGCTTAGAGCCCATGACAATGTCTTATGCAAGTTCGTATCAAGGATCTGCACTGGGAAGGCCCACATGTCAATAATGGAAGCCAGAAGCTCTGCACCAGGTGGGTGAAGGCTCTGTGCTAGCAGCCGAAGGGATCTAAACTGGAGCCAGGAAGCAATGTTCAAGGTAAGGACCAGAGCTTCTCTGAAAAGAACCGTAGCCATCCTCAGTGACAGCGAGGACCCAAGCTCCTCTGACAATGAGAATAGCTGAGTTCATATCAGGAAAACAGGCACAACATGCCTCTCCAGAAGAATCAACAGCATGCTACCTCCCCTCCAGTTCTCCTCTTATGCTGTTGGTGACAATACTCAGGTTGGCCTTTGACACCCTGAACCAAGCAGATTCATTTTAGCTGGGTGTTCCAAGTTAACTATTAGTTCCAAGTTGACTATTACCACAAGTAAGTCCTCTGTAGGAATTTACTTGCGCTTCTTATATGTTTATAACACCTGCTGAGTTCCGGTCATGCTGATGGACCAAACAGGAGCATCTTTGGAGCTCAGATCTTCCAGCCTTCTGGTGAAAAACATTTGAATCCATTGTCAAGAGGCTGCCTACAAAAATGCTCTAATAAGAAATTGCTGTTGTTAGGGGAATTGAAGCCCCTTTCCTTCTGGCTAATTATCTCCCCCCCAATTATGGCTTGTCCTATTATGACTGTACATTTGTCAGGTTCCTTTCTACTGAGAACCACGTGGACAGACAAGCTACAAAACAGCACAGCATGCACCATCATTTCTAGCTAAATCTCCCTCTGCTGCAGCAGTTTCCTGGGTTTGATTCTTCACATAAAACTCCTCAAATTCCCATTGGAATAAAAGGGCTTCCTCTGCTTCCAGGGGAATCTTTGAAATGATAAAGACAATCAAGTATGATTCTTAGACTGGTCCTGGAAAGCCAAGCAGCTCTAAAAGCTCAAGGCCATAATTAACTCCAAGTAAGAGGAAAAGTGGAACATTTTGTGATACCCTTTGTTAGGTTTTTCCTTAGTTCTGTAGAGAAGCAAGAAAAAGGGGGAAAAGCAGAAAAGGGGGGGCCTTTATCATGGGCACGGGAAGGCTACAGAAGAGTGTATTATCCCTCTGAGGCAAACGAATGCGCAGCCTCGTTAGGTTTGGCAGGACGTGGAGTGAAGGGGCGGGCAGAATGACGTATTGACAACCGATTGGGGGAACGTTGGTGTGCGCGAAAAGCGGGAAGTTGAATTTGGCTTGGAAGAAGAACTCGGACGTCAACTTTAGAGGGACATGCTGTCACTCCAAGGTCCATTGCCATGTTGGACAGGCTCCATGTGGAGCCTGACAGAGCATCACAAGGGTGGAACTCATCACCCTTTAGAAGAGGATTAGTGATACAGGAGTGAGTTTGAGTATGATTTCCCATTGTCAGGCATCACAGCCACCAGATTGAGCTGTTAAAAATTCCAAGCAGCCATGTACACTCCTGTTCACAGCTTACAATGTCTCTCCACTGCACATAAGATCAAGATCAGATGCTGGAACAAGGCCCATAAGGACTGGCATGAACTGGCCCTGGACCACCTCACTCTTCCTTTTGCACAGTAGCCACAACTACAGTCTCCTGGTCTCTCTCTCAAGGCCAAGTATATTTCTGTCTTTAGGGCCTTGTATTTAGAACCTTTAAATTAGTACTTTTTCCATTTGGGAAGCTTTTTCCCCAATCTTCCTATGACCGGTTTCTTCCAGGCCAGTGGGTCTCACCTTTCCACGTGGGTAGCCCCAGCCTTAGCAGTTCTCCATGGTGCCATCTTGTTTCTTTGAGTGTTTAGCATGCATCACACCTGAAGTTATCTTCTGGGTTACATATTCCAGTCATTGATTTTTTCCATACTCTTTTATGGTGCAAGTCCCTTGGGAGCATTGATGTGGCCTATCTTGGCCATCACTGATATAATCAGAGCCTAGAACATACTGGGACATACTTGCTATTCAGTACTTACTTTTAAAATAAATGACTTTGGAAAAACTGAGTAATTTTTCTCTAACAACATGCCTTCCAAACCTCAGCACTTAATGTATTCATAAATGTGGCCTATGGAGCAATTAATCAAAAACTTTGCTTATCATGCACCCCCAATGGCAGGCCAATATGGAAAGCTCACAACTCAAATGAACATTCATCTTCCTAGGGCACTGTCCAGACATTCTTTTGGCTCCAGTGATTCTGGGAAGTGTTTAGTCGGCAAGGATACCACCAGCCAACCTTCAGGCTCCACTCAGGGGCCGCGACAACAGGAAAAACAAAACCGGCCCTGGCACGGTTGCTGGGAGGGCAGGGGTGGGAGCTCTGCCTCCTCTGGCTGCATGAGTGGGTGAGTGAAGCCCGAGTGTAACTCCACAGATAATGCGCTGAAGAACTGTTGACACTGGCAGAGAAAACCTCAGTGCCTTTTCCTCACACTCCGTAATCTGCAACATGCCGTCTTGAGTCAAATGTTTAGGAAAACCACAGTTTATTTAGCCTTGTTGTGCAACCTGGAGGAAAACATGTTGCCGGAAGACATACATGTGTATTTCAACGGTCACCGGAAGCCCAGTGCACACGCCAGATTTAAGTTTTCTGTGCCCGCCCCATGTGGTTGTAGACACTGAAATTGTAGCCCATTCAAATGCATTGAGCTCACTTCACAGTTTTTCCCCCAGTGGCTTAAGGGATTACAAACACCTTGATGAACATCAGCAAAGATTTCTTGACCACATATACATTTAAATGGCTCTGCTGATAGCGTTTCCACTTAAGCATAAGATCTTGATACATTAAATAAGACCAAGATTTAGAAAAACAAGATCTGTTCTGTCCCTAGGATTTGGTTACTGTGTCTAAAGCACTAAAACTAAATTTAAAAATAAGAGTGAGAATCTATAGAGGGCTCTGTGTCAGAAGCTTTGGATGTGTGATATTTTATCTTCACGCGGGTCTCACCCAAGGGGACATAGCCCAGGAGCGCTCTTTTCCCGCGACTGCCCGGTGAGGGCAGATGCGGCTGGTTCCCACCCAGGGAATTCGGCAGAAGAGCCCTCATTCTCAGGTCCTCTACCTGACTGCCTCCACGGGTCCTAGAACACGTACTGTCACCTGCAGGTTGGTAAACACCTGCGTGTCCTACTGTGTCTCAGAGGTCACCAGGGCCTATTCCCAGTGCAGAAGTACCACCAATGTCCATGGTCATCTCTGCAAAAAAAGCCAGTGTGAATTCAAACTTGGGCTGTGACAATGCAGTTCTTAGGCAGCAGGGCAGAAGGGCTGTAAAGTGACGGCCACTTCAGGGACTTGCGTTTTCCATTCGTGTATTCATTCACTTCCTGTCAGCAGGTGCCTGAGAGGTGCAGCTTACTAAATGCTGAAAATATAGCAGTGAAGAAGCAAATTAACATTCTAACATCTAGTATGTGTTAACTCCTGATAAAGTATCAAAACAGTGATAAATGGTAGAGAAAGGAAATACACGGTGCTGGGTGCTCTGCTCCCATTCTGGGGTTCACAGGAGACCATACCGAGAGTAACAATGCCTGGGAGCTGATGGCTGAGACACAGCTGCCTATTGCATGGGCAAAGGAAACAGCCAGAGAAAAGGTCCTCAGGCAGTGGAGCCCCCGGGCTGCTGTAAGAACTGCAGGAAGGTGGAAGAAGCCAGACTGCAGGGAGAGAGGGGCAGAAAGGCGAAGTTGAGAGCGAGGCGGGCGGCCAGCCCTGGCATCGTCTCTGCTGCAGACCACTCTTGGTGCTCTTTAGGTGAGTTCATCTGAGCCTCGGACCCACCTATGAGGATGCCTTTGTCTAGAGGAGAAACGCATTTCACAGAGTGAAGACGTTCATCTTGCCAATGATCACATGGGCAATAAATAGGGAATTTAGGTCTAGACACTCTAGCCGTACACCCTTACTAACTCCAGGACTGCACTGCAGAGACACAAGGAAATGAAGGCACAAAGGACTTAAATGACTGGCTCAAGGTCACACTGTAAGAGAAGAATGAAGCCAATGAACCCAAAATAGTCTGTCTCTAAGCCTGGACCACTCACCTTAGTCCTCGGGTGTCAAATGGCTAATGACAGGTGCCAGCTACAGGACCTCTGCTCTCCCCAATGGCGAGGAATGCTGAGCACACTGGCCGGGCCTGGGAGAACACACTGTTGATGTAACAGCCACCCAGAGCTCTCACGCTCTTCCTTGATGCCGCCTTGATGCCAGTGCCAGGGTTATCAGGTGGGCAAAGTGCAGAGTGATTTTTCCCCCTAAGCCTCCTCCTTCTTGAGCACAGAGCAGTTTATTATCTGTTTATCCGGTAGAAAGAGCAGCATCTTATATGTCTTCCAACCGGAAACTCATGAAACAGAAAGATTCCCCCAGAGACAATAAAAGCGCATGGTCCACTTTGGATTTCCACCCCTACCAAGTACATTTTTTCTTTCCATTTTTCTCTCTGTAGGAAAGACTTCTCTGTGTCATGTAGGACCTGGGTCTCTCCTTAGTGCCCCAGGTTCATGAGGACATGATTTCTGCAGCCACCTTTGCCTGAATCAGGCTGTGAATCTCGGATGCTTCTGGGCAAAGGACAGCTTCCTTCCCAGGCAGCTGGCAAGGTAGAGGGACGAAAACAAACAGAAAATATAGCGTGTTGCCTCTGCTGTCACCTGGCACTCACAGCCTGTCATACAGGGGTCCCTGGCATCACATCTAGGCCAAGAGACTGGCATCCTGTTGGCCAGGGGGCCAGGAGCCAATGTCGCATTTTCTGTTAGTTTTTCATCCTTCTTTCTATAAGTACTTTTTTTTTCAGGCCAGGGAGGATACTAGTACACTGGCAAGACAGCACTGAAATTTTTTCTTCTGTTGCTGCAGTTTCCACATAAAACTTCTGACTTCAAGTGGCTTCTGGCCCTTTCTATCAGGAGGATTTTTTTCAGCAACAGACCTCAAAGCACAAGTCCAGGATCCATGCTAAGCTGAGCCTCCTTTAAGCATCTTGTGCCTCTTGGACCTGAATCACCAGGCTGCCCTTAGCCAGGTGCTAGGAAGCACCATGATAAGAAGGGTTTGTCTCCGCAGTCACAGGCTCCTGCCTGGGCTAATGAGGCACAGAACCTCACTGCATGTTAGAATAGAAGCTGGTCAGGGCTGTCCTCAGGGGCCCCAGTGACTCAAAGTCACACTTTTTCTGCCCACTGAACTACCATCCCCAGGTGTGCCAATGTGCTACTCTTTAGCAACAAGACAGCCCTGTCTTAAGGCAGATAGAGTTGAAGTAGCTTTTATTCTCTACTTGTTTCTCTCCTCTTCCCAGATCTGACCATTTCCTCTCTGGACACAGGAAAGAAAGAGCACCAGCAGCGACCACAGTGCTTCATGTCCTGCCCCTTCCCCTTCCATCCTGCAAGGTTCACTGTCTCCTGCAGGAATGTCCCGAATAAAGCTGAGTGCATTACCTATGTCTGAGCAAAGAAAGGTGAATTCTTGCTCAATAGGCAATGCTTATAGGTCAGAAAAATCATATAAGCTTCCTGAGGTTTATGAAACATGTTCAAATAAACCTCAAGCTCTATCCAAACACAGGCTACTGTTTGGGTCAGGCTACAACTCCATGACCCTGCTGTGTACTTCTTTGGTTCCAGCCATGCTGGTTAGGTCGCTTCACCCTGTCCCTTCACCACTGAACAAAGGCAGTAGGCCAGACACGGGAGGTCATTCTGTGGGTCTATGTTCTGTTCAAGGTTGGGCCTAATCAGAAGTCCAGCTGATACTTAGTGTGACACCATAATTCAAATACTTCTGGCTTTCTGGAAGCTGGTTGGTGGCAGAACTGTGATTTCACCAAGTCACATACTTTATGTGCTGAGAAAATTCCTGTCCCTGAATGCTAAGGGACAGATGTTACATCAGAAGTTACACAGATAGCTACAATAACCTATGTTTGCACAGAGCTTAAAGTTTATTTGAACACATGTTTCAGAAACCCCAGGAAGCTTGTATGATTTTGGACCTTAAACTATAGAATCGTATTTGTAATTTTAAATTTGTGTTTTTAATTTTTAATCAAGCAATTAAAATAAAATAGAATGGAAGAAAATACTTGCAAGTCTTATAAGAGTTTAATATCCAGAGCTTTCAATCCAGAGCAATCAGTCCATCTAAGCAATTCCACCAACCCAATGAAATGACTCAACTAAGAAATAGAAAAAAAAAAAAAAAAAAGGTCAAAAGACTTGAATGGGTATTTTACCAAAGCGAATATACAAATGACCAACAAACACATGAACTGATGCTAAATACAATTTAATAAGTTCGCTAGGAAATTGCAAATCAAAACTACAATGGGATCCCACTTCATGACCCACTATGACTGCTTAAGAAAACCACATGGGCAACCGGAAGTGTTGGCTGGGATCTGGAGTAATTGGAACCTCCCTGTACTGCTGGCAGGAATGTAAAATGGTACAGCCACTGGGGAAAACAGTTTGCTGAGTCCTCCAAAGTGAAACATAAAACTACACATGACCAGCAATTCCATTGCTAGGCTTATACCTAAAGTAATTGAAAGTACACATAAAACACTGATACCCATATGTCAGTGTTCACGGCAGCACTGCTGGCTATGGCCAAAACTGTTAACAGCCCAAATGCTAAGCAACAGATGAACGGATAAACAAAGTATGGCAGGTAACACGCAATGGAATATTATTCAGCAATAGACTGGAACAATGTTTTGAAAAATGCTGTAGCACAGATGACTTCCAAATGTGCCGAGCGAAGTAAGCCACAGACAAGAAGATAAATAGCGTAGGGTTCCACTTACATCAAATATCTGGACTAGCTAAGTTCATGGAGACAGAAAATAGGAGGGAGGTCACCAGGTGATGCCAAGAGGGTGACAAGAGGGATGATTTCTTAAGGGAGAGTCCGTCAGCAGAGAGGAGGAGGTTTTGGAAATAGTAGAGATGCTCATACAACGTTGTGAGAGTAAATGGTAAAACGGTAAATTTTAACTTTTTCCATAATCAAAATGTAGGGAAAATGTAAGAAAAAAGTAAAACTACATAAATATTTCTAAAACTCAAAATTTTCTTGAAGTTCCTTCCATTGAATGTCAGGGCCAGAACTCAAGACCGTATCTTCTGACTTTCAGTCCAGAGCTTAATCCACGACGCCGCTGAGACACACGGGACTCAGGCTCGAGCAAAGCATCTGCCTTTCAGTTCCCCCAGCACTGACAGAATGTCCAGTAAGGGTTCCACGATCTGAAGCTGGTGCTGTGAGATCAGAGAAGGGAAAAGCTCTCCTTGTGGGCCACGTCAGACTCTCTCCTTCAAGACCATTTAAGGCAGCAACCATTAAGCTTCCTTCAGTCATAGAAATCATTATCACCCCTACCCGTACCTGAGCACAGGAGGCTAGGTAGGGTTAGATGGACTTGCTCTTGGTGCTGGTAGCAAAGAGGAAACTGGGCCTGGAGCCTCCAGGTGCTGGTTTCAAAGCCCTCCTAGTCCCCCCTTCCTCCAGGCTTTCCTTCTCATTGTCAGGAACCAGGACGGCTTCACAGCTTCAGAAGTGGAAAGTCCCCGCCTTGATGGTGGCTCTGAAGTTGGTTTACTGTATGCCTTCCAGGAAGAGGTGGGGATCAGAGCTTGTTGGAACCCCTCTGCCACCAGAAGGGGGACCACCAGGGGGCTGTCTGTAAGGATGACAATTTGATGGTGCCAGGAACTGCAAATGGAAAGGCAGCTGTAAACATCCAGGAGAGCTGGCTGGCCTCAAAGGCAAGATCCAGTGCCCTCTGATTTTCCAGGTTGCCATACAGGATAGCAGTCAGTTCTGCCAAATGCTGGGCCCCACTCTGGGTGTTTTTAAGTAGCTTATTCCTACATTTCTGTAAGCTCACTGGATTAAGGCAAATGATCAGGAGACCCACAGGGGCCCTGAAACCAGGCCTAGCTGATAGCAGGCCCAACTTTGCTGCTGCAAGCAGGTAGGCTAAGGAGAGAAGGCACAGGACAGGGTACAGAAGAGTAGAGGTGACTCAGACACATGCCAAGGTCCTGGGGTGAGTGTCTCAGATTCTGCTCAGCTGCTGCCCCAGATTTCTGCTCTCTGTGGCTTCCTGTGAGACCGAGGGGAAGAATTTCTGTTTTCTAGTACAAGCATACATGGCTCATTTCTGCATCCATAAGAGCTTTATTATCTCTGAATTTGGGGAATGAACGTACTTCCAGATCAGCAAGAGAAGGCAAGAAACTCAGCAAATGAGGAGCTTCCCTGAATTTTCAAGTCATTACAAAGTAGTACATTCTGCTTTCATTTACTCCATCACATGAGGTCTTAACGCCCCTCACAGTCTACTGCTCATTAATACTGCTAAGGAGCATTTGCAAAGTATTTAAAATCAGCTCTTTTTCTCTCCACTTGTTCCCTGTGGTGCAGTCCAGTTTCTAGGATGGAACCGGATCAATAAACACATTCTTTCAGTCTGTGGAGACCTTCCGTCTTCCAATTAGAAGAGAGGAACAAAACATGCTGCTTTATTATTTAGAGACAGCAGTCAATTTCAGCTCAATGCAGAGTAGGAAATACTGATTTTTCAGATGTTTGTGTAGCAGAAACAACAAAGCATCTACTTGGAAAGCAATGGGATTTTTTTTCTTAGTCAAACTCCACATATACAAGCTCTTTCAGCAGCCCGGGGAAGGAGAGAGCCATCCCTAGGGGCCGGCAGCCAGTCGTTCTCTCGACCTGGGTGTGTGATCCAACGTGAAGCTGCAACTCGGGCACCTGTCAGATGGCCTCCTGGCCCAGAGTTATTAAAACCCTGCTAAGCCCAGGCGTTACCAAATCCCCGTGTGGCCTGCATCTTCCTCTGCCGGAGGTGAGGCACTGAGCGGCTCCAGCAACTCAGCGAGGCCCGCCCGGCTATTCGGGTTGCTATTGCGGACCTGCCCTCTGACCGTGGCGCTTCTGAGGAGCCTGCATGCTCGACCACCACCTTCACCCACGTCTTGTAAAGGCCCAGGGGGCAATGCCGTGGGCTCCCCGAGGCTAAGACCTTTTCCAGCTGACAATGTGGAGGCAGATTAGGGAATCTGCGTGGGGCTCACGTCGAATATGGATGCGCTGTGAGACAGGAAAGGCAGAAGGGAAAGAAAGGGAGGGAGAGAAGGAAAGAGAGTGGGAGGAGGAAAAAAAAACAGGGCACCCTGATGGGGGAGACGAGGGTGTTTTATTTACCATCCTGCCAGTTGTTGGTCACCCACTCATTTTGTATTGTTGTTTACTTTCTGAGAAGCAATTTTTGAAAGTAAAACCTGATGAGGTTTTAATCCTAGGTGTGTACCAGGAAGGTCAAATAAGACAGATTCGAAGGTTCTTTGTCACCAGTGAAACCCTACACTACTCTGAGGCCCATCTGAGAACAAAGACTTCACACACACGTGCGCACACACACACACACCTCACAGACTCCAAAACGTTGGAAACTGCATACATTTTATAAGTGCCCTTTCGAGAGATGGCAAGGAGTATTTAAACCACACAGCCTGGAAAGCATCTCCTTAAATAGCTTTATAGATTCTCCCTTACCCGCAAAGGACCTTTCTACATGGTGGCTCTGTTCAGCTTTCTCTCCTTCCTCCAAACAGTTCAGCCCATACTGACAGCATCTCACACTTCCTCTCCTTTTGAACCCCTTCTTTCAACTGCCTAGATTGCTTTTCTCCAAGCAGACGGATCCATTTGCTTGTGTAGAAGAATCTACTTTCCGCCCATTACCCTGATCTGTGTACCAGTGAACCAATAGCTGGGTGGCATCACCAGGGTGGTGGTGTCCACATGACATTCCTCTTGCAACTGGGAGCACGGGACAATTGGAACTGGGCACTTTTTGTTGCTATTGCTGTCATACCTTCAACAAGGATGGCTTGTTCTCTAACAGAATCTGATTATATGGCATGTCATAATAACTAAATCAGGGACATTTCCATCCAAGTCTGTTTGACTACTCACTTAGAACCTATCATGCATGAGATGCCACAGGAGGGATACGGTCTCAGAGGCATAGGTCTCTCTCTATATCATAGAAACTAAGTTACAGGTGTCACTCTGGGTACTCAATCACAGATGTTGCTTCCTCCTAAGGTGTAACAACCCAACATTGCATTAAAACTGCTCCATGGGGAAGGGAACAAGACGAAGGAAGGACAGCTACTGAACTTCCCCCATCCCTAGAAGAGGCAGCATTGAGAGCTGAGTCTAGGTGCCACACTCCAAAGCCCTGATGCCTCCCTGGTGTTTAAGTTATTGTCTTCGCTTCCTGTCTCTGTATGTCCAGAGACAGTCCTATGTATAGTCCTGTATCTGTGACCTGGTACACCTCAGATGTGGTGGATTTAGCTTATGGAATATGATTTGCTGGGTTGTTCTGGACACTAGTTGATTGAAATCTACAAAAGCCCCTCAAATTACCCTACACCTTTCTTTTATATTAAGCAGGATGGTAAAATGCACAGAACTCTTGTCCAACTTTTCACACCAATATCCCCGACAAATGGCAGCAGGCTTGTGTGTCAAACCCAGGCAAACTCCAGAGACCTTTTCCACGGAGCTCTAGGGAGCCATACCTGTGAAATGAGAACCCAGCTGAGGAGATACCTATGAGCCTGGAGCTAAGACACTAACTCCTCAGTAAAAATACATGTAAATTACCCAGCAAGAAAAACAAATGTCGATATGATTGATGACTCCGTGTAGGATTCTCTTCCCTGGAGTTCTGAAACCTCACACTCTCCTTGCATCCTCACTGTGCCTGCCAATGTCCAGACCCCCTTGGGGCCTCTCCTTCCCCATCCAGGTCTCTCAGTATTGGTGCCTCAGGATTCTGTGCTGAGCTTTCCTGTTTTTCTACACCTCTCTCTGTAGTGATATCCCCGAGTCCCACATTTTAAGTGGCTGTATATTAATGGCTCTCAAGTTTATATCTCTAAGTCCAAATTTATTTCTTAATCCAAGTTTTAGAAGTCCATAAGCATTGAAAACTTAATATAGGTTGGGCATCTCTAATCTGGTAATCTGAAACCTAAATAGTTCCAAAATCCAAATGTGTTGGAGATTTAATATGACTCAAAACATCCACCACTGCTTAATGCACACAATTATTTTAAAATAGTATATAAAATTGCTTTAGGTTATATGCATAAGGTATATAGGAAATGTAAGGATTTTATGTTTAGATTTGGATCCCACCCCTAAGATATCTTATTACCACATAAAAATATTCCCTAGTCCGAAACTCTTCTAGCCACATGCAATTCAATAAGCAATGCTCATCTCTGGTTTTAAGGGAAGACCTCTCAGTTTTCCTTCCCAACTCACTCCTCCCCCACTTCAGTAAATAACGCCATCATCTTTCCAGCTATGCAAAACAAATCTTCCTTCCACTTTCCCTTACCCACCATATTTAATCTAGAAACAGTTTCCACTGGTGCTTTACTCAACGGCCTATTTCAAATGCATCTATGATCTCCCATCTCTTCAGCTTCTGCTTTTGCTCCTATCAGGAGCACTTTGTATGGAATCTATCACAGCCTCCTGCCAAGCCATAGGGAAGTCAGCCCTTGTTTTGTCTTAGGGCCTTTGCACCGACTGTGCCCTCTGCCCGTACTGCTCTCTCCCGCATCTTCACAGGGGACTCTTGCTCATCACCCACCTCAGCCTTGGAGCTGCCTTGGCTGAGAAAGCTTTCCTATCACCTGGCTGTGACAAATCACCACTAAGGGGGTGGCTTTAAGGAACAGAAACCTGTTGCCTTTGGTTCTGGAGGCCAGAGACCAGAATTAGGTGTCGGCAGGGCTTCACTTCTGCTGAGTGCTCCAGAGAGAGCCCTGCCACGTCTGCTCCAGCTCTGGGGCTCCTGCCGCTTCCTTGTTGATGGCTGCTTAGCTCCACCCTCTACCCTTGTCCCCACACCGCTGTCTCCTTACTGTGCAAAACTACCCTGTGCTCTTTTAAAAGAATCGTCCTCTTTTCAAAGAATACATATGACCTCAGAGTGCCCGTGGATTGTTCGCAATACACTTACTCTCCATCTTTATCACGTATTTTACCATATAAGGTAATATTCAGTTTCCATGGATTAGGAAATTGAATATTATACATCTCCTAAAGGCCGGGGATTCAGCTCCGTGGCATAAGTGCCTGCCTGATAAGCATGAGGTCATGACTTCAATCCCCAGTACAAAAAGAAAAGAAAAAATATATATATACATATCTATATATATGCACACATATACCTCCTAATGGATGCCTACAGTCACGGCTAGAACCAAATCTACATAGACTATGTTTCTTACTATCCATACTGACCTACAGTAAAGTTTCATTTATAAATTAGGCACAATGAAAGATTAACAAAACTAATAATAAAATGGAACATTACAGTACAGTAAAACAGAAGGTATTGGGAACCATGGAGTGTGAGACCGGCTAAGGGCTCACTCATGGCTTGTGTTGTTTTGGAGGCTGCCATGGAACCATATCACGCAAGACCTATCACTGGGCGTCACATTCTGTTTAACACTAACTGTTCTCTTGTGTTACTACGTCAATGTGTGAGTTAGATCCTTCCCTCTTCTTCCATTGGAATAAAACCACCTGAGAGCAAAGACTTCTCCTGCCTTTAACAATTCCTCTCCTAATATAAGAACAATGCCAGGCACAAAACACATACAGTACTGAACAGCATTTTTTTAAATGGCTGAATTGAGGATTAAATTAAATAAAAGTCTTTAAGCTTACGTGTGTATTTGCCTCATAAAATCTTGCATTGAAATCTAGTGTAGGGCAGACAGATCCATCAGAATCTGAGCTTAAGTTTAAAGCAGGGGAGGGGCTGGGAGCACTGGGGTTCACAATGAGCAGCAGTGACTGGTTTCCAAAACCACTTCCAGTACCTGCACTCCACACTCGCCCTGAAGAGGCAGGACACGGGAACCTGGAGACATGGGATACTGCAGGGTACAAGGTTGATAGGTGCAGGGGGCACCAACAGTGTGGTCTTTGCATGTGGTGACTTCAGGGAGGAGATGTTATCGGAATGAAAGTTAACTCTGGCTGACTCTAGACTCCGTCGTGGACTCTATTCCATGGTCTATCCTCATTCCTTGAAAATGCAAGGCCAACTTTAGGGTCTTCTCTGACCTTCTGTTGAGGACAAGAGAGCAGGTTGGAGGGGCTAGAGCTTTAGAACATTTGCTGTGCAATGAGAGAGACCCAGGATCCAAGCCTGTATCCATGGCTTTGGGGGACTCCTTAGCCTCTCTGGAACCCACAGCACTGAGGTGAAGGTGAGTTAACCAGCATGAAGCACGCACCATTCTCTCTTACAGAGACATGGCTTATGACCAGTGCAAAGGCCTTGGCTTCCACATGACCTGCCATCTGACTACCTTAGGTCCCTCATGCAGCTGGAAACATACAGGATTTGCTGTTTTCTAACTGACTGATTTCATTTTCCATGATGTTCTCAAAGTTCATACATGTCGGAGCATGTCAGAATGTCCTTCCTTCAAGGCTGAACAATATTCCATCGTATATATTTACCTCACTCATTCGTTATCTGTTCATCCGGGGATGAATACTTGAGTTGCTTTTCAGTTTTGCCTATTGTGAATTATTATGCTCTTTCTGTTCTCTTCACTTCCAATTTATTCCACAAGTAACAGGTCTACTTACATTATTCTTTATGCTAAAACTGCAACAGAAGTGTCCCTGGAATGAGGGAGTCTCTCAGTTTAGAAATCTTACTTTGGGATCACAAAAACCTGAATTTGACTCTATGCCATTGACAAGTTGTGTGGCCTTGAATGAATTACTTAATCTCTTTAACTCTGTCCATATATAAGATAGTTAAGATAGCTATACTACTAGTTTTTCTCAGTTCATTGAAAAGAAAGATTTGTGCTAACTTTGTACAATTTTCCATGCCTAGATCTTGTACTCTGAGTAATTACTTTGAAGACAATACATAACTTACCATTGTGACTCTCGTATTATCTTGGTTTTGTTTTCTTTTTTCTCTTTAAAATAAAATTTTTTTAAAAATAAAATTTTATAATACAAAACACAAAACAAAACTTCTTCCTTCATATAAAAATCTAGCATCCCAACAGGTATCATTGGGAATTCACAGAGCTCCAAGCGCAGGCCAGGTTCAGAGTGAGCAGACAGTAACCAAGAGGAAACCAGTTACTCAGTCCTGTGTACACTCAGGCACCTTCCTGTCTGTCCCAGAAACATCGCAGGAGCCAGCTTCTCTCCTTCCAACCCTGTCCCTTCTCCTCCTCCTCATTAAATTAGCCCTTTCTTGCTTTCTCACTGCTGCTAATCTCAAGGGTCTTGAAGAAGATGTCCCTGACCTCCTCTACTGGAGCAACCCTGTCCCATCACAGATGCTCGGAGCAAAGCAGACTTGCCTTCCTACCAGCCTCTGACCTTTGAACCGGCTGTACTTCACAAATAGAAAAAATGCTAGTTATTTTTTTAACACTAAATGAATGTGTGAATAAGTGAAACTTTGGGAAATTAAAACTAATCCCAATTCTTGAAGTAACAGTCTGACCTCAGCATGGGCCTCTAGTACTGTCTCACAACCCTCTCGTCCTGCCCTCCTCTCTCTCCATACCGGCAGCCCACCTCTGCACTCCCTGGTATCTTCTCAGGCCCTCAGCCTTCTAGGTGTGTGTGGGGGGGGCAGGCCTGCAGGGAAAGAGGAAGGAAACCTCAAGCCCTATGAGCAGAGTGCAAAAGAAGTGCTTTCCTGAAATTGCACAATTCATCCCGCGAGCTCAGCAGAAATGTGGCATTTGGAGAAATTACACCTCTGAACTGCCAGGATATATTCAAACAGCCAAGAACAGAAGTTGGCTCAACTGGGACACATCTACAGAGCAGCAAATATGCACAGTGAGCTCACCGGCAAAGTGTTCCCATTCCTCAGGGGGATGGGCAAGCATTTCTGCCTACCTGGGGGTTCTTTCTTCTCTGTGGTTCTAGGGTAATTTTCATCTGTTTTCAAAGCCAAAAGAGTGGAAAGGAGCCTGAGCCTCTGCAGTCCTTCACACTGAGCTGCTTTCCTGCAGAAAATGTCTTCATTCATCACGTTCATGGCTTGATATGCCTTTGGCAAGTTAGCAGTGAACTTAGCTTGTTTTTGGTTTACCACATAACTGACCATGATTAGTTTTTCCAAGTTTATGTGCATCCTACATTTCAGGCTTTACAATGTAGCATACGATAATACACTTGAAGGTTTTAATATGCAAAGCGGGAATTACACAATAAGGAACAGAGAACTGTCTAAGATTTTGCATATTTTGGAAATTTAAGCACTCAAGCCATTGATTGCTCCAGCCAAGTAGACAGCCAGTTGTGTACTAAATAAGAGCTTAGATTTGTCGAGCATTTGCCTGTGTCTGAGACACTTGCTTTGTCATTCACATGCATTAATGTTTTGATTTCTCAGGCCAATCTTCTATATAAAGATACTCTATTATTATTTCTATTTTATCGATGAGAAAACTGAAGAACTAGGAGGTAAAGAAATCTGCCTAAGTTTATGAGGCTAGTAACAATCAAAGATTAAATATGTAAATTCTAGAGTTTGTGATATTTCTGTCTTTAGTCCCCATACCAATGAGTAACTTTCTAGAACTCCCAAAGCTCTGACACTCATTTACCTGTCCAGGGCCTCACCTCTCCTTTGTGGTTACTCCCAGGTATCCCTCCCTACAGTGGCTCCCACTAACCCAGATCCTAGCACTGTGCAGTGTGATTGCCTCTTTTCTTCTTTGCTTCACTCCCCTAGAGGTTGGCATAGCCGTGCCTCAGTATTGTGCCGCATAGATGCTCAAAGTATTTCCGGGTTAAATAAATGGCGCCAAGCCCTCATTTCCAGATGGAGGCTAGTACATCACAGACTGTACATGGACTGCCTCTCAGGCCTCATGTGCTACTCCCTCCTTCTTGGACACTTCTTGCCTCTATTGGCCCTGTCTTCCCATCTCCACAAGAGGCACTCACCTGATCGCTTGATGTCAACAGCTTCCATTTCTTACCCTTGCTCAGCACCCCTTCCTGGCCTCATAAACCTCACCCCCCTGTAGTTAGGCATATTCTGATACACTAACTACCCTTTCAGACTCCTTCACTGGACTGTAACCTTGCAGTAACTTTGCCTTAATTGTAGTCTACTACACTCTAGACAGTGATAGTCACATAGACAAGGCCGAATGGCTAACCAGGTTGCACAAGTCTGTCTTGAACAGCTTCACTGAGAAACATCCATGCAGGGAGAGCAGTATTAGGTGTGTGGATCCTCATTGCCCATTGCATTTTGGAGCAACACCCAGGGCTACAGCAATTTAGAGGTCAGACTCCAGAAAGGAAGGACTCTGACCTGAAGGCTGCAGAGCTTTCAAGATGCTGTGATAATGAGATAGAATAAGGAATACATATTCCATCACTGTCACCAGTTCCCAAGACAGAGGTACTAAAACCCTTTCAGAAAGTGATGAAACAAGGGGCCACGGGAACTCTTGATTCATAGCTGGTAAAGCAGATAACTGAGTGAGAGTCTAGGATTCAGTGTTGGTTTCTGAGTTGGGGGCATTCTTAGGAGATTGAATCCTCAACCTGTGAGAGCGGACCCTATCTTTGGTAGATATTGTCAGAATTGACCTAAAGCATAAGATACCCAGTTCATGTCTGCTAGAGATCCCTCTGATGTATGGAGGAAAATCGAAGGAATTTGGGGCACTTCGGGTTTTGGATCTTTGGATCAGGGTTGCTCAACTGGTTATGTTTGTGCTAATGTTCTTAAATTCTAAAACCTCATAAATCTAAAATACTCTGGCCCAAAACATTTCAGATAAGGAATCCTAAACCTGTAATGGCAAGATGGCAATCTACAGCTGTATTTTGTTTAACATCTCTCTTGTCCCTTTTCTTTTTATTCAGAGAATTAATTACCCTGCTAGCAGGGCCATGAGATGCTGGCTTACCACAGCTCACTCCACTCCCCCTGCGTCTCACACCAGTTTATTCACCCACATACCAGCCTGGTCCCTGAGGCACTAGAGTTTCAGCCTCCAACTATATTTGTACCTATGTGTAGAAGTTCAGTTTATATAAGACTGGTCTCCAAAAGCTGGTCACCACAAGATAGAATTAGCTTCCTTCTGAATTCCAGAGTCCCGGCCATTGCCTAGGGTTTAAGGCTACAGATCTGAGTGGCCCCTGGTACTAGGACTTAGTTCTCATACAACCCCAACATGCTGGCTTTTAGATTGACTATTTTATATGTAATAACTTTATTTTCTCTAGGAGATCTAGGGCCTTGAAATAGGGTCTTCCCTTCATCATCTCTCTTTCTCTTGCATATCACCTGATTTAAGATTATACTTCTGCATCCTCAAAATCCTCTGGGAATTATGCTGGAAGGCAGATTCCTGGGATTCAGACAAGATTTGGGATCTGGCTGCTATTGTATTTTAGTGCATTGTCCTTTCTAAAAGCTCATCTTCATCGTGAGGTATTAGAGACTGGAAGTTTAATCTAACTTTATTATTTAAAGACAGGCCCTGTGGGAGGTCATCAGGAGGAGATAAGGACATTAGGGTGGGGATCTTCGGAATGGAACTTGGTGTTCCAGAAAGAAGGAGAGAATTGAGAACACTTACACACATGCTCCCTTCTTGCTCTGTGTGTGTGTGTGTGTGTGTGTGTGTGTGCGTGATCCTCAACAGGAAATCAACTCATATAGTTGTGCTACACAGAGACCAGGAGGGGCATGTGGCAATTTTGTGCCTTTCTGCTGTGGAAGATGCTAAAACTGAGGACTGAGGGTCATAAAGTGCCAGGGTCATCCACGAGTTGATTTCTGCCAGGGGGCCATGGTATGGGAGCTGATGCAGATTCACTTTCTTCTGTCTGTTCACTGTTTCTGGAAAAATAAAAGGAAATTCAATTATAACAAGATTTATAAAATGGGAAGATGTATTAAGCCAGATTTATACTTCTCTTGACACAGATCCAAGTACAGAAAAGCCCTGCACCTGCCTTCGGCCTCAGAAAAACTGACTGCACGGTCTCTGCCACACGCCCATGCTCAGCCCACCCTGCTCCCCACAGCCTGTCAGGCCTGCCCTAATGGGCCCATCCCTCCACTTTCGGCCCATGGACCTGCCGCTGTGAGCCCTGTCTTCGCTACAAATCAACACCTCTTTGACAGCCCCTGGTTTCACCATGGAAGCAGCTGACTTGGGTGAGATCTGTGTAAAAATGCCATCTGCGTGGCTGGTACCGACACAACCTATAACTCCCAGATAAATTTCAGAAAGAAGACAAATCTAAAACTACTGTGCATATGTTCCAATGGATGGCTACGGGGGTTTGGGAATCCTGAAATGTGGTATTTGAGACTGGGTTTCCACCTAAAAAGCTGGGGTGACTTTTAAGATGGCACTGAGATGTCAGGCTCACAGAAGCCGTTTGAGGACTGGAGAGTAGATTAACTCACAGCCCTCGAGAGACAGTGCAATTGGTCTGAGAAATTGCTGAGTGATGGAAGAAGTCAGATCAAATCAGTGACAACTTGTCAGCCAAAAGTGAGTGGCTGTTAACAAGACGTATTCCTTCTTGGTGGGCAGGGAGAGTCATGCGAAGAACCCAGTGGTCAACAGAAAGGATACCAAATATAGCAGGTGGGGGATTTCCAACAGTTCTGTCTAGTTGTACTGGTAGGATTTTTGGGGATCGACAGTGAGGTACTATATAGCAATATTTCAGTCAACAATAGGCCACATATACAATGCTGGTCTCAAACAATTATAATGCAGCTCAAAAATTCCAGTCATTGGGAGGATCATAATTTCAAGGCCACCCAGGGTAACTTAGTAACTTAGGGAGACAAAATGAAAAATGAAAAGGACTCTGGATGTGCAAAGATCCTAAATTTAAGCTGTGGTAACATCCAATGCAGCAATGCCAGTGAAAACAGACCTCCTGCTTTCCCAGACATATAAAAATATAGCACATAAGAATTGCACATAGCACCTAATATTTGATAATGACAATAAAAGACTGTAACTGTGCATTTACTATATTACACTTTGATAATTATGTTAGAGTATGACACTTGTGGCTTGTGAATAGATGTCCCTGCAAAGCCTCATGCAGACATAGACAGGGTTCTGCAGAGGTGCTTGGGTCTAAAGTGTGTGATCCTGGAATTAAGGGTATATGATTACTAAATTAGTCCTCTGAGTGTTTTGGCACAGTTCTGGGTATGGGTAATAAGCAGGTCTACCCTGAGTGTGAGTGTGACCCACAGAAACAGGGCTGCTGCTATTGCTTGCTGCTTGCTGCTTTTGCTGCCTTCCGCCTGCTATGAGCTGTTTCTCCGGTGCAAAGCCTCTGTGTCACACCACCCTGCCTTGGAGCCAGATGATTATGGATTGAAACCTCTACAAACTAGGAGCCAAAATGAATCTTTCCTCCTTCATCTTTAGGTGTTATTTTGACTTAGCAAGAAGAAAAGTAACTAAGACAGTACCCCTTCTATTCATATCTATAAAACAATACACACTGTAAATCAGTGTGCTGGGTGACACCAACTGCAGCCTCATACAGCTTATATTTGCCATATCTCTTCACTGCACCAAGAGGCCACCATGAGTTACTCAGTTTTATCATCAGGGTTTACTTAAGTATAGTCTATGTTAATTGTGCAATGATGAACTGAGGATACATTTCTCAGAATACATCCCTAAAGTTAAGCAAAATGTGACTATTTGGATACATGAACCTGAGCTCTCATAGCATTTTGGAGCTGAGAAATTGCTCTGTCTGACATAGCTTCTCACTGGAAATCTAAGGTTCAAAAAGGAATTCTGCCATCCATTTGGACCACACTACTTAGCACAATTGTCAGAATAAAAAGAAAAATTCTATAGATGAATATATGTTAGTAATTTGGGGACCTCATTGCAATACAAATTTAGACTCAGTAGATCTGGGTAAGACCTGAGATGATACATTTTTAGTGATCTTTGGTAATGCCCAGGCTGCTGGTCAGAAGGCTACACGTGAATAAAAGGGAAGTGGGGATCCAGGCAGAATTCAATAAACTTGGAGGTAGCATTAAAGCTAGCCTATCTGGGTCAGGCTGATCAAGTCTTTGAGGAAAGGAACCTTATTCCAGGAATACTGAAGTTAAGTTGTATTCATAACACTTAAAAAAAATTCTCTCCTTCAAGCACACTTTAAATGATCCACCAAAATTTTTCCAAACTTTCCTTTTCTCCTGTAGATATTTTCTGTGAAATCATAGTTCTATAAAATCAGTATTTCTTAATGACCACACTTAAGAAAAGTTCTTGTAAGGAGAGTTCCATGGGGGCAGGGGGCAGAGATGACAATAACTTTGCCTAAAATGGTTTCTTCTCATTCCCTACCATATGGTCTTAAAAGATTCCAAACCCAATGTAGTGATGGTTCAGGCAAAGTACTGAGAGCTCTCTGACCATTTTAGCCAGAAGCCAGATGGAAGGTCTTTGGGGAGAAGCTTTCTTCACCAGAAAACACAGTGCTGGGATAGCTCAGCTGGCCCACTGAGCATCACACTGTTCAAAGACTAAACTAGTGTTCTCAAGTTTCACACCTGAGCATTAGCTCTTTGGCCCCTGAGCGATAAACAAACAGAGCTGAGGTGCCCTGTGCCCTGTGCCCTGTTCGTGCACACACAGGACCGAACCCGACCTCTGGTCACTTCCACTACCCTAGCTAAGTGGTGGTCTCCCTGACTCCTCCACTCAACACTGTAAAGACACCTCCTGCTGGGCACCAGGATCATAAGAAATAATACAGTCAGGTTTCTCAGCCTTGGCACTCACAATAATTTGGGTGGATAATTCTTTATTGATAATCCCTCATTTCTACTCACTGCCTGCCAACTGCAGCACTCTCCCAACAACACATAACAATTAATAGCATCTCAAAAATGAACAAATGTCCCTGGTGGGGGTGGGGGTGAGAAATTCCCCCTGATTGAGAAGACTTGGGCTATAGTTGAACTGCAGGGATTCAAATTCTAGCTTTCAGGTTTTCTAGCTTAAAGGGTTGGGTCAACATTGCTTACCACACAGACATAAGTTCTTCATCCTCAGAAAGGATGAGCTGACATAGTGACTCCTTTGACAGGTCAGTTACTGAGACTGAGACAATTGCCTAGAATAATGCAGGTAGAGCTCTTAGACTAGTGTCCCCACAATAAGTGACAGGGAAGTATCTGTTGTAGTACCTGCTTGTAATTGTCACCAAACCTGGTGAAGACTTACCACTCAAACTGCACACCTTGTGGGGCTAGCTTACAAATGTTCAAATCTCACCATGTAAGCCTCTGAGCTCTATGTCGCTATTTTCTAAGAACCAGAGGAATAATTGGTTTAGGAAATTATTTGCCCTTGAGTTCAGAAAGATAGTGAGAAAGAAAATAGAGGAGTATGAGCAGAATCCCTAAGCACTCCATATGCGAGAGGGTCTTTTCCTGCCTAACGATCTAAAAGGCTGTATTCACCTTCCCTAGAAAGGTGACCCAATCGACAGTCCCAGCACGAGCTGACACCAACTTCACTCCTTCCAGTCCTCTGGCTCTGAAGCTTGTCTGTCCCTGTCCTGTGCCATGCTGCCTTTCACCTTTACTCACACACACACACACACACACACACACACACATGCATGAGAGCCTGCATGCTTAGGAGCAGTAGCAAGAAGAAATGAACAAGGCATTTATTTTGCTTTGAGAATCTACCATCGCTCTATGAAACCAAGATTTTTATTTGTTGGTTTCATCTCCCTGAATGGGAAAAGGTACCTTAAGTCATTTATTTACTTTTCACAATTCTTTTTCATTCTCCTGCAGGTGTCAGTTGAAGAAAGCAGACATATGGCACTGGTCTGTAGAATGGTCTTATGTCTAGAAGATTTTCATGGTGTCAATGTTGACATTCTCATCCCTCAACCTAGAACGAGCAGTGCAGTTGGCCCTGCTGTGCTCCGGGCAGAGCCTGCATTTCTCAAATCCCAGGAGCAGTAGGGAACAAGGCAGGCTGAGTGTGCTGTGCCCTCCCCTCCCCATACTCTCCCCTCCCCACCACTCAGTGTGTGGAGGGGAGCCAGCGGTGAGAAAAGAACTGCAAACCCCACCAGGAAAGGATTTTCATCCAAAGGAGAGACAGAAGGCCTGGGGGATCTCACGGGAGCTTGAGAAAATCAACACATTTCCTGCTGTGTTTTTCTAGATGGGCAAAATAAAAAGAAAAAATGGTTTAAGGAAGATAATGACCCAAAAAACATATCTGCATTATATACAAGAGATCGCCAAGCTGCAACTGCAGGTGGGAGGTTAGGCAAATTCTTATACATAACAAACCAGCAATTTAAATGACTCCTGGAAGTCTCTGCAGCGTCGTTTGAAGTACCACCTTGAATTTATTTTGCAGCGGTTGCTATGCCAACAGGAAAACTGTATTCTAAAGGGTAAATGGACACTCAGTCTTCAAACTGCCCTGCACCTAGTACTTCAACCTTGCCGGTTTCTCATTGCTTTCTGGTTGTGCCTTTTCTCCCCTCCTCTCCCAGCACCCTCCAAAGTTATCTGTGGGAAGAAATTTTTCACATACTAAATACTTCTTCTTCCCTTGAACATTCTGTTCACCCTCTTGCAAGGCCTCATGCGGACTTTCAGGCAGACCATGAGTCCCTCGTCCCTGGCATGAAGAGGAGTGATTTTAGTCAATACTTGAGTCTAATCCAGTATCTGAAATATATAGAAGGCCACAGGAAAAGTTGAGGTCCAAAAGGCCAAAAGCATAGCTCAGCCATCATGCCTACTGCACAGAGGAGATTTTAGGCTGTCTTTGCTTATTTTTTAAAAAAGCAAAATACAACGCACCAAAGAAAATCTCTCTCACCATAGTAGATGCTTAACAAGTGGTCACTGAATGGATGAACAAAGGAATAAATAAATGAATAAATGTCAGATAAGTGGAATTTCAACAATATTTCTCTCTTTCCTCATGTCTACAACTTGCTTACTGAAGACCAGGCACTGTTTTATAAAAGAATTGTTATATGAATCACAGTTACTAATTACTCACTATTAACCAAGTCTGGTTGAAGAGCTCTACTGGTGTTCTTTTCCACTGTCACAAGACCCTACAAGGTTGGTTCTATTTGAATAGGGGGAAAATGAGTCTCAGGAAGAGAAAAGAAATCACCAAGGCCACCACCACCGCCACCACCACCACCACCAAGGCTGCTGCCGCCAGCTAGCTGCACTAATGCAGAAGTGCACAGGTAGGAAAGAGAGAACATGGTATCATCTCCAGGGATTTCCATATCCTGGGCACAAGGGTAAGCACCCAAGCTCCAGAATGAGACTTGAGAATTAGCCCTAGCCTGGCCTTGTGCTGTCCCCACAGCACTGGGCAAGTGGCCTCTGCTCTTTCCACACCTCGGGTTCCCCAGGTGTAAACCAATCACTTCCTTGGAGGTACAGTGAGGGACAAAGGCTGTCGCACACTCAGGGCACCTACCCTGTGCCCAACACTCAGAGAAGAGCTGGTGAGGAGAACAGCCATTCCTGGGGATATTACCAGGTACTTGCACAAAACAGAACTTACTCTCCACCTTCGGAGCTGTAGCCCATTCAAGGACAGTATTGGTTCTATATTTACATGATTCCCAACAAAAGACATAGCCATGTACATGTTGGAACTTAGGGCATTGGGTAACCAAGCAGCCAGCACACCACCCTGGTAAGTGGCTGTGAACCAGTGAGCCGGCTGAGATTCAAACATCCATCCCCCCACTGCCCACCCACCCCCATTAGCAAGCGGGAGCCAGAGATCTAAGCATCTCTTGTGAGGTTGAATATATGCAATATAGCAAATAAGAGGGTTATCCTTCTACCATCTCTTTGAAGCAAATATTTTTTTATCACTGTTTTGCTTTGTTCTGATTAATGGTATTGCCCTATTCAATATTCTGTTTTGATAAGTTCTATAATGCTCTCTATTTCCTTTGATTCTGATATACCTGATTGAAAGAACAACTAGTGTGAAGATAATGAGATATACTATGGTATCTATTACTGTTATCCCGGTAACCTGCTGCGAAGTTCTGTACCAATTTCACTACACTGTCTCAATTGGCTTTGTTTCATCTTGTTCTGTGGTATTTTACTACTTAAAAAAAAAAAGACATGACCATGTGGACATTTAGGTGATGGCTCCTCTTTTTCACAGTGTCCTTCCCACTCTCTGCAGAAAAAAAGAAAAAGAAAGAAAGAAAGAAAGAAAGAAAGAAAGAAAGAAAGAAAGAACCTATTGTAATTGTGCATGCTTAGAGTTACATTATATAGTATATATTTTTTTCTTTTGATTTGTTTTCACTCTTCTTTATTTTCTGTTATTGGGGAACAGAAGGATCTCTCCCTTGTCATCAGCAGACCTCAATTCTGTCTCGCTTCATCTGAGCTTCTCTTCCCATCACAGATGCGTATCAGCATTACTGCTGGCTTTTCCCTTAATTATCACCCTAATTTGAAAGCAGAAAGCAAGGAAATGAGCTTGCTAAGTGAAGAGAGGGAGGAAATGGGGACCAAAAGAGAACCAGAATTCTTAAACTACTGCTTGGTTTCTGCCAGTTATGCCTGAGATGCTTGTGAATGTGGGGCAGCTTAGGAGTTTGGGGAAAGGAGAACATTTAGGACCTTAAAGTACTGTAAAGTTTCAAGTGTATCTCAGATTCCAGGATCTCACTGGCAAAAGTCTTTGATGATCACTGAACAAACAACAGAGTCTCAGAACTCTCAGAAGCCCACTCTGGACCTACGTCAGGTCTAATAGCTGAGAGCAGGCACAGACCCAAAAGCTGGGATTTAGAGAAGACTAAATGGAATTAACATAATCCATCAGGGTCTCTGGGCTGGAGATCCCTGCTGCTTGGATTCTACATCATGATCCAACTCCTTTAAAAAGCACTAAGTGAAAGGAGAAGCAAGTGATTTCTTCAAGGCAGATCTAGGAGACAAGTTTAAGAAAACAACGTAAGAAATGAGTGTCTCAGCCTCGGAGCAAGTGAAGCCACCCTTACTCAGCTGTGTCAAAAGTGCCTCTTGTCGGAGACAGTGTTCTGGCTCTGAACTGCCCTTGCTGGTGCTGACGCCCGGACACCTGATCACCTAAGACCTTGTAACCAGAGTGAATTCCAGAGGCCGCTTTGTGGACTTTTCATTTTGATTTCCTGGTACCCAGTACAGCACAGTAGCCACAGTAGGAAGTCAGTAAATACTATCTGAAATATCTTATCTTTTTGGAAATAGGACGCTTTATCTCCACATAAATTATTGGAGCCCATATAGTACAGATGGTGTTGGAGTGAAGAGGTCATGGAGAATCAGAAATGTCAGCACTGAAATTCCCTCTTCACTACTTACTAATGACATGACCTCTGTTTTCCACCTATGAAATTGGTTCAAACACTAGGATCTGCTTCACAGAGGTGAGTGGCCTCAAAATGTGAATAAAGCACACTGTTATACCTGGTACACGGTGCTGTTAAAAAATTGCTAGCCAGTCCTGGTGATATCAAGGCAAAGACAAGATACAGGAATAGCTGTTGCCTGACTAGAATAAAGCATTAAGTGTTTGCTAGGTAGAGGATGAGTCCAATTTTAAATCTGGATGAGAAAATAAGCCATTTTCTTCCAGCAAGATGGATTTAAGGTCAATCAGATGGAAAGACACATGCAATAAATCCATCTGCTGAGTATGATCAGAATGTGCTGATAGCTACTCGGTTACTAGCCCTCTAAAAATGTTTATATATAGAAACAAATAAAATTTTTTAAATAAATCTTACTTATATAAATGATATACAGCTTGTAACTTACAACTAATAAAATGTACAATAGCCTTTCATTGTCATGGGTTGCTACTGAACTCTGTGTAGCCATTCAACTGGACTTAGCACCTACATGAAGAAGAACAGCTACAATAGCAACACATATTTACCTGTAACCCCCATTAGTAACTGCCTTACAATGAATCAAGTTACAATCTACAGCCTTTGTCAATTTCCTGATCTAAATACTCCCACCATGGCCAGTTTTGGACTACTAAACAACGTCAGGGAATAGTGGAGTTGAGAAGATATTAGCAGTGACGCCTCGTTCTATAGGATTTTACTGCACAGATAAATACCTTCAAGAAATTTCCAAGAATACTTAGGAGGTAACGTGTTGAGTCTTTTTGGTCTTTTTTTATAATATAATTTAACTGGAAGTTTAATTTTTAAGTAAAGCTGCATTTAACAATAGGCTTATTAGATACCTGAAAATTTAGAAATTGGTTGTGCCAGGAGAAGCTAGTTGTAGCACTCTGCCTTTGACCTAGAGCTCTGTTGTTCCTCTGCCAAGGGAACCTTGGAGTTAGTTCTTCCTTTTTCAGCATGCATCTTTTTCTCATCAAGCATGGGATCCCACCTGCACTTCCTTCTCCACCCTTGTCTGTGGAGACCCCTGGCCTCTTTCTGCTCTTACTTGACATCTTTCTAGTCAACACTTTGTGCCTCCCCTACTGGGTCACTACAGAACCCTACAAATTGTTTTTGTCAGTGCTTCTTTCTCTGCTGTCATTCTACATTTTCATCGCAGATTTATTTTTCCCACCTGCTCCCTAATCCAGCATCCTACTGCAAAACCTTCTAAGACAAAGTTCAGCCTTCTTGGAGTTCTGGAAAGGGATGTTGGTGATAGTCCACAGAAAAATGGAAATGCACCTAATGCTATGGAATTTACTACACAGTTAAAAATAAAGCAATAAAATTTACGTTATGAATATATATATATAATTTTAAACATTTCTTAGAAAGACAATTAAGTGCCTAAACATCTTGCCTTTTTAGAATGTATTAAACTTATCTTTTATTGCTACAATTGCTGTTATTAAATTATTCTTCCTGCCCCAGACTGATTGTTTGCACTTCCACCTCCAAATTTCTAGGTTAAACTTAACCCCCAGTGTAAAGATATTAGGAGGCTGAGATTTGGTTATGCGAGTAGAACCCTCATGAATGCAGTTAGCAGTGCCCACGTGACTAAGCTTGACTGTATCCACTTGATTCTCCTGGGAGCCACTGAGAGGATTAGCAAAACACACTTTTAGGTGTGTGTGGGTCGTGGTAGTGTGACCTTGGGTATATGTCTGATCTCTTGCCAGTTCCTCTTCGCCACTCTGCTTCCTGGCTGCCATAAACTCTGCCCCACCACACACTTCTCCCATGATGTTTCTGTCTTGTGGGTCAGCTGCCCAGGGACTGAATCCCCAGAAACCATGAACAAAATCAAACTCTTCCTGTTTTAAATTGTGAGTATCAGGTATTGTGTCTGAGTGACAGGAAAACTGATATAGTGCCCTTGGCAAGCAGGACTTGGGATCTGCCTTGAATTGGTGCTATGGAAGGACACATCAACAAGATGCCACCTATGGATCAGGAAGTAGGTCTTCCTCGTTCACCAAATCTGTTGGTGCTTTGATTTTTCACATCCTAGACTCTAGAATTGTGAGACACTAAATCTCTGGTTTTTTTTAAGTGACACATTCTGTGATAGCTACAGTAACTAGAACAAATGAAGACTCTAATCATCCAGCAGACACTGCATTGAGGCACTGACGTTGGTCTTCAGTGTGATCTTGGAAAGGAAATACTCTTATCGTCTCCGTTCTACTGATAAGAAAAATTAAGGGTTCAATTCTTTGTTGAGAATCACATATCCCAAAATACTGGTTGAATACTTGCATGACTAACCATGCTAATGTAACAACTCAGACTCCAATATTTCTCTGAAACCTCTTCCATCTAGGGCCAGAATGAAGATGATACAAGTGAGGACCTCTCCTTAGCTACAAAAATTAAGGAAGTAAACAAAATCAATGCTATTTTATGGCAGGTGCTTAACAAATCAAAATCAATACAAAAATCTAACAATGAACAAAATAGAAATTTTTAACAAGACAGTACTTTTCACTTACTCTCATTCATTTCACCCCAGTGCTGGTTGTGGTTCCTTTAAAATCTTATTTATTAAAGTAGGTGACAGCCGAAGCCACTTTAATTTTTTAAAAGTTGTTTCAAAAATTTGATTGATTTTAAATTAGCATTTCTAATTCATGAATCACAATTGTATTAGATCTATGGAATAAATATACTTTTCTATATGGATATAACGTGGAATAACTAAATCAAGCTTATTAACATAGTCTTAACATTAATTTAAATCTCATCTATCTTAATCACTGAGTTCCTTGAAATCCCCTTAAATTTTGCGCCCAAGGGAAATATCTCATTTGCTTTGCCCTGGTACCTGCCCCTGAAGGCCTATCATCTTGACAGAGATGCATAAATCCGAGACTCTTCATTTACCTCCTGGCTCCCCCAGCTTTTCACATCTTTAGGTATTAACACCAATCTTCATCTGGGTCTCAAGGATGTATGACTATTACAGGCTATGGGGGAAATTTTTTTTTAGGTAGGAAAGCCTGTGAACTATTTCATTATTGTTATTAAAATAGAACATTTCTAAAATCCAAATTATGTTTCCACAAATTGGAGACTATTTAGCTGCTTGGCCAATTTATGTGAATAAGAAAGGACCAAATCTCTTTTTTAGCCTAACTTTTCATAGGAAATGTCATAGCTGTGCCCCACTTATACTGTCTGAAAACATGAGGCTAGAAACGATTTGATCTTATGTACTACAGAAAACACAGTCACTGGCTTGGAGTCCTGATCAAATTAGGGGAAAAAACAGCTGTCTTCATTTGATCTTCTGCATTTTTGAGATGATCTGGAGTTTGTTTGTAGAAATAACTGTGTTCTAGTTTATCCTGCAAGAAAAATGACATCCTTGTGAAAAACTGCTTTTTGTATTTTGAGACAATCACACACATAGGGTATTTCCATACACATACACACCAATAAAAAACCTGGAATTCAAAACAACTAATTAAATAAAATGGGCAGCATAAATTTGTTTCTTTACCAAAAGGTCCAGAGCAGTAATCAAAGCATTAAATTAGTCCTGGGCTCAGTGCTTTGAGCAGGCCATTTTCCTGAGTTATGGCTAGGCAAGGCTCAACAGTACACAATATACAGAGTACACGCTAATAAAGGTGCTTGGGGTAACCCAGTGCTCTGATCTAACCCAGGAGAGTCTGTTGCAAACACAAAAATAAAAAAGAACAAACTTAAAAATAAAGGGACAAATAAATGCATACATATAGTTTAAAAGTAAGAGGTGATCTCTAGCTGCCTAGAAACAAAACAGGCCACAGAGTGTGAATAAGCCTGATGTCACAGTGTGACAGTTTAGGCAGTGAAAAGCTGGAACTGAAACTCAGCCCTCTTCAAAATTCCTGGAGTCTCTGAATATGCTTTGTATGACAGGAAGATTATAAAAAAATATATCTGTCACTCCAGAGTTGCACCCTATAACACTGTAGTCTATCTGGAGCTATGGATGGTGCACACACAAAATGACATCAAAACCTATAGCCATAGTGATCAGGAATCTAGTCCCAATTAAGACGTGGTATGGGAACTCAAGCTGAGAAATGAAAATAAAAACAAGTACAGAAAAGTACAGAGAATGAAATGTTTAACCGTTCCTTAGGGTTATTTTTACAATCCAGGATATAAAAGACTTACCCAACAAAACAAACCACTATCCCCAAGGATAGGTCCATTTCTTTCCAATGAGATAATTTGTACCAAAGAACAAAGAACCAAGGAGAACTCATTGATATAACAAATATGATAATTCGCATCTTTAAGAGCTAGAAATAATAATCTAAATTGAAAGCGTAAAAGATGTATTCAGAACCAAGGATAAGAAAGCTATAGATATCCTAGTGAAGGAATAGGACATTGTTATTAAAAGATCATGAGGATTTAAAAGAGAAACCAGGGCCACGGGTTTAGCTCAGAGGCACAAGTACCTGCTTGGCAAGAGCGAGGTCTTGAGTTCGATCCCTGGTACCAAAAAATAAAAAAATTTTTAAAAATTTAAAAAAGAGAGAAACGAATGAACTAGTGTCAATGGAACATTTAAAAGTCATGAAATCTAAGACCTTACTCAGTAGGCTGAAGAACAAATCACAAACATTTGAAAACAGGATCAGCTAAATGAATTTGAGAAACTACTCAGAATACAGTGGGGATAAAAAGACAACATAAGAACAGTTAGGAGACAACAGGCTGGGATGGAACAGTCCAGACCTGCCTTCACAGACACTCCAGGAGAAGAATCTGGAAGACAATTTCCAGAGAGCTAAAGCTAAGCATATCCCAGAATTGAAGAGACATAAACACTCAGGTTGAGGGTGTACTTCAAGTTAATCCAATCTGGATAAATAAAACTTTTGCTGAGTTTTTTTTTTTTTAATTAGAGGAAAATCCTTTTTGTGGTGAAATGTGCTAAATACTGAAGCCAAGCTTAGAGTTTATGGTGGTGACCATTTTGAGAACTCATAATAGTCCAGTGGGTCAGTGTCCTGGAGAGGTAAGGATCAGCCACAACCAAAATATTAATATAGGCCAACAGAGGCAGGCCAGGCAACTCTCTTTGGTGGTAATGGGGATTAAACTTGCTCAGCTGTCCAGATTGGCCCCAAGTTTGTAATTCTCCTGCCTCTGCATCCCTAGGAGCTGGTATTACAGTTACACATCACTGTACCTAGCTAAGTGAGACAGTATTAATGTCACATCACATTGCTTTTCAGGTGCTATTCAGCACAACAGCTTTGTAGAATGCAAAGGTGCTTATAAGTATCAATCACATTAACTCACAATTGGTTAGTGATAATAACTATTAAATGCCCACAGCTAAATGGTCCCTAAGCCTTTTCCTGTTTAATGTTTGCAGTCATCTTTAAGATAGATATGGGTATGTGTTTGCATCTACATTTAAATACATATTTTAGAGATAGATGAGCAAACAGAGACTAAGAAAAGTGAAGCATTTTGTACAGTGTCTCAGAGAAACATAAAATGGGGATTCAAATCAGATCAGCGTGGCAATTTAGCTATAACTGCATTCCATGTGCAGAATACAAAGAGATGTAGATTAATCTACCAAAGTCAGCAACACGGTACACTGGAGACAGGCAACTTTGGAACTCTCTGGGCGAGCTTTGAGACACTGAGTCAAGCAGGGCTTCCTGGTAAAGGGTGGACTTGCTGATGACCACTGAGTCTTGTACCTGGATGGCAAAATGGGCGCTAGGAGCCACGCACAGAGCCCTTTCAAAGGACAGAAAAAAGGAGTCATATGGCCAGGACTGGAATACTGAAGGTGGAAAACACATTAGCAGTCTCATCTTGGACGTTCATAAATATCATTTGGTGGCAAAAGGGAAAGAAAGCCTATTTATTTTGAACATGGAGTGGAGTACACTCATTTTTTAAAATGTCAGGCATATGCATGTAAGACGTGCCTGTTTTCCAGAAATATGCTTTTTCCATAAAATGCAGAATTAAAAATGAATTGCTAATGGAGGCATGAGTGAATGAATCAGAAACAAAGTCAATGGAAAATGCCAACATTGGCTGAAGCTGAGCACATCTTACAGGTTCTTTCGAGAAGATTCCAACAGCTTAATGTAAGCCAATGCAAGCTTCCCAATACAGGCAGTGCCAGGCACTGCTTTTTCAGTATGTTTTCTCCAAATGTACAATAAGCACTATTTTGAAGCCAGTGCTTTTAGCAAGCCTTCTATTTTTCACTGCAAAGAAACCCAATTTATTTTTTTTTCAGAGTAAAAGTAGAATCACAGACATCTGTGAAGGAACTGATGAAAACATTGGCAAAACATTCAGATAAAAGAGATAAGATCACTTACCAAGAAAAAATATATGCTCCATATTATTTTCTCTCACAGCCATTTGAAAAGAAGGAAGTGGGAACCGGATGGTGTAGGGAGAGCTCTGACTCTTTTTCTTACAGTGGAAAAAACTTTTATAAAACAGCCAATATTATACTAAATGGACAAAAACTGTAAGTCTTTACTCTAAAATTACGAACAAGACAAAGGTATCCACTATCACCACTCCTATTCAATAAAGTTCTAGAAATATTAGCCAGAACAATCAGACAACAAGGAGAAATAAAAGGAATAAAAATAGGAAAAGAAGTTACATTATCATTGTTTGCAGACAGATACTCTACATAGAAGACCCCAAAAACTCCATTAAAAGACTACTAGAGGTTATAAACAAATTCAGCAGCATAACTGGATACAAAGTCAACACTCAAAAATCAATAGCATTCCTGTACACAAACAAAAAACTCACCAAGAGAGAAATTATGGAAATACTGCCTTTCACAATAGCATCTAAAAAAATGAGATACTTAGGAATAAACCTAAGCAAGAATGTAAAAGACCTATATGCTGAAAAATATATTACTCTAAAAAAGGAGATTGAAGAGGATATTAGAAAATGGAAGGATATTCCTTGCTCTTGGTTAGGAAGAACCAACATTCTGAAAATGGTCATACTCCTCAAACTGTTACACAGATTCAATGCAATCCCAATCAAAATACCATTAACATACTTTACAGATCTAGAGAAAATATTCCTAAAATTCATTTGGAAACAGAAGAAACCTAGAATAGCAAAGGTGATTCTGGGCAACAAAGGCAAGACAGGGGGCATCTCATTTCCTAATTTGAAACTATACTACAAAGCCACAGTGATAAAATCAGCATGGTACAGGCAAAGAAGTAGACCTGAGGATCAATGGAACAGATTAGAAGATACAAACACAACTACAAAGACACTCAGCCACATTATATTTGACAAAGGTGTTAAACATGTCCACTGCAAAAAAGATAGCCTCATGAATAAATGGTGTTGGAAAAATTGGCTTTCCACATGCGGAAGACTGAAAATAGACTCATGCTTATCATCATACACTAAACTAAAGTCAAAATGGATCAAGTATCTAAATATTAAAACAGAAACACTAAATCTACTGGAGGACAAGGTAGTTAGAAATCTTGGAGACATAGGGGTAGATGGAGAATTCATGAATAAAATGCAAACCACCCAGGAAATACTTCAAAGAATCAACAACTGGGCTCTCATATTGTTGAAAAGTTTCTGCACTTCAAAAGAAATCAACAACAGAGTGAAAAGAAAACCCACAGAATAGGAAAGAATTTTGGTCAACAACCCCTCAGACAAAGGACTTATATCCAGAACATATAAATAATTGAAAAACATCAAATCCCCCAAATTCAAAGACCCTCTCCAAAAATGGGCATCGGAGATGAAGACACAGTTCTCAGATGAAGATATACAAACAGCAAATAAATATATGAAGAAATGTCACCATCACTGGTCATTCAAGAAATGCAAATTAAAACAGCATTGAGATTTCATCTCACCACAGAAAGAATGGCTGCCATCAAGGAATCAACTGATAACAAATGTTGGCGAGGCTGTGGGGAAAAAAGAACACTGCTCCACTGTTGGTGGGAGTAAAGACTGTTGCAGACACTATGGAAATCAATATGGAGATTCCTCAAAAAACTAGGATTGGAAATTCCATTCACTCTAGCTATTCCCCTCCTGGATACTTTCCCAGTTGAAAAGATCATGTCACAGTGATGTATGTGCACAGTGATATATGTGCACAGTGATATATGTTCAGCACAATTTGTGATAGCTAAATCTTGGAAATAACCAAAATGCCCATCAACCCCAGAATGGATGAAAAAAATGTGGTATTTTTATACAATGGAATACTATTCAGCTATAAAAAGGATGATCTTGAGGCCTTTCTAGGTAATGGAGGCAACTTGAGACTATCCTCATAAGTGAAATAAATCAGACTCACATTTTCAAATATCACATTGTCTCTCTAGTGTAAAAAATAATAAAAACAGGATCCAAAAAGTATAATAGATATTGTAAAAGTGAAAGGGAAAGAAAGTGCTTTAAAGGATATAATGGTATGTATAGTGGTTAAGATAGATGACCATATTACTGAATTTCTGCTGGATCATTGAACAGAAGGGTTTGTGCTGTCGATGTTTAAGTGTCTAGCCACTTTTTGTGCTTTGATTTTGTGACTTTGACAACTATTTTTAAGATGATAATGTGTAATATATCAACTAGTGATTTTATTATATTAATTTTTAAAGTTCTGTATTTTTCTACCTTTTTTCTGTTTTTCTATTTTGTTTTTTTAATTTTCTTTTAAAAAATAACAACCATTGTTAAATTTCTTCCATTCTGTTTAGAAAGCCTATATTGTTATTGTTTTGGGTTTGTTGTTGTTGTCTGTCTCTTTTGCTTCTTGTTTTTCTTTTCTGACTTCTTTTTTCTTTTTAAAATAAAAATATAATTTAAAAAACATCTAAAAAAGTTAAAAAAGCAATTTGCACCCAGTCATCTGAAAAAAAGTATTTAACTTGCACATCATTCTGTGATGGTTGTCCCTGTATTAACAGAAACAGATTTCTGGCTTTCAAAAAAGGAAGAAGGAGGAG